>CM075192.1:25466021-25818521 GCA_037577475.1 Chaunax sp. Z400 | reverse complement strand
CGGCAACAAACTGTCCCAATGACAGTCTGAGGCATTGATATTATTATGTAATATTTTTGAAATGCCTCTTGCAGTTTTCCTGGGATTCTTCAGGTATAAGCCTACGTCTGCACTAACATCTGTCTGGATTTTTAGATTTCCAAGAATGCAATGGTTAAGACCAGAGACTATACAGGACATTCTACCATTAGCTAAATTAGCATGATGTTAAATAAGCTACCATCCCAATGTTAGCTAAACTAACTGTTATGTTAGATAAACTAACGATATAATGTTAGCTGTTGAGGTGGTCTCAATGTCTTCTCCTGTGAGACATTTTAATCACAAGACAAACCACCTTCTGGCTTTGTGTTTCATAGTGCTAAAGTGAAATATGGAAAATATACACAAATGCTTCTTATTTGATGTTACGATGAATGTAATTGGAAGGCAGACAATTTCAAGTTGTAAAGTACAGGCCATGAACGCATCCATTTCCTGCCCAGGTCTGGATGCACTGAGCTCCACATGACTGGGCAAGACTCGTCACTCAATAAAAGGTTTATTACAAAACTAGTTTGGTCATTTTTTAATGAAGAACACGACACTGAAATCAAACTGTGCTAGCTAGAGGATCACTGAAGTGTCAAGGGATACAAGGCATGGATGTGATAATATAGTCACGCCAAGTCAGTTTGATTTATATAGCGCCAAATCACAACAAAAGTTATATCAAGGCACTTTCCAAGAAGAGCAGGTCTAGACCAACTCTTTATTCCACAGAGAATCCCCCATGAGCAAGAACTTGGCGACAGTTGCGAGGAAAAACTGGCTTTTAACAGGCAGAAACCTCGAGCAGATCCAAGACTCAAGGCAGGCGACCCTCTGCTTTGAGCTTTTAGCTTGTGAGGTAACATATTTTGAGAGATTTCTTACAGATTCACCAATAGAGGGTGTGCGCATGACCTCACAGCAGGTGGAAGTGGTTAAGATACATCTAAAATGGGGAAGAACTGTTGTGCAAATGACTGTACAAATCGATTCAACCAGAAATCTGAGCTGTCTTTTCACAGACTGCTGAGAGCTAAAGAAAAGAGACGCAAATGGATCAATGCCATTCACTGAAACAGCTGTAATCCAGACACTGAAATGTGGATTTGTGGTTGAGCATCTGTGATCAACAAATCCTCAAAGACCTTATCACATTTGTCAAGAAGCTCATTCTAGATCAAACTAACACCCTCAGCTTCATAATGTTGTCCTAATGGTGTAGGATCATGACTTCAACCATGAACACAGCTTCATGCAAACATGTCGCACCAAGTTGTAAACGAAATAATATTTGCACAAACCTGTCCACATACAATCAGAATATCCATTGGCGTCCTCGTCACTTTACCGTCACCGACAAATTTGCCTCTCAGTTACTAAGGGCGCGTGTTCCAGTGGGAAAGTGATGCCAGTGCATACCCTACATTATTCAGTCTTTCTTTTTTTCAGTTGTTGTTGGGCTACAATTTGGATTTTTTGTGTTTTTTTTTATTTTTTACTTTTCATGTTCAGCTCGGAGGACTTACATATAGACATTCACAAGCTTTTGACATTTCCTGACATGTTTGAGGAAATAAGTGCCCAAATTGTCATGAGTCAGATATGAAGGGTAAAAGGAAGGACAGTGGCAAAGAGAGAGGATGGCAAAACAGAATCAGTTGACCACCACAGACCACAGACCATCACAATACAGAAAAAAAAAAAAAATCATTTCACATTGTTTGTGTTGTGAGTGTCAGCCTGTCTCATCAGCGCCAGAATTCTTCTCTTTCATTGCCAATCACAGTTTTGTATATGGAGCGGTGCTCCTGCAGAGTTTTGTGGGGATTTTGCTGAGTTCGACCTGCATGGTTGGCCATCGGATTTGTCCCGCATAGCCTAGCCCCAATATGTCAAGCGTGACAATATTAGTCATTTCATGCCAAAAAAAGAATAGTGGGTCATATTAACCCCTCCTCCCCTCTTAAATCCGTGCATGCACGCACAGCCACACACACACACATACATACATACGCTCTCGTCTGCCCCCCTTCTCCTTCCCCTCTCTTTCACTTACACACACGCACGCAAGCACACACTCAGCATGCTTCATTATACACTTGCCCACACAGCATAGCGTGCCGGAAACAGACTCAATAGATGCCAAGCTCCCAGTCCCTGCAGGCTCAGTTCCTCTAAAACACTGGATGCACCTTCCTAAATTAGGTTAATTTGCTTTCACAGAGACTGCCCAAAATACAGTCTAGTGGCTCCACAAACAATTACCACAGTGAAATAATTAATTTAGTTGTGTGTAAATTCCAGTTCTCATCAATTATTAACCTGACTGGGCTAAATAATCAGACTACCTTACGTGAAATAGATATTTGGGTTTCACTATTTGATATACATCATTGTTAGTTTTGGTCCAATTATATTGCTTTGCATATGATGCCAGATTAAATGCACTAACTCTGTCTTCTTTTGCCCTTGACATAGGAGTATTTGATGATATGACTGGTTTAGAGAGGGTAGGAGGTAGAAGGGGAGTGAGACAGAAACCAAGTGGTGTTGGTGGTGAGGGGGCCCAGGGAGAGGGCTTTTCTTCCCTCTCCCCTGTTTGGCACAGTAGGGTGTGAGGTTTTAATTATTATCTCTGCCAGAATACTAAATTCTCCCCCCATTTGGTAACTCATTTTTTTCTGCTGTGGAGGCAGATGAACAAGTACAGAAGGTAGGCTAGACATGTGTGGGCGAGTGCAATTTGCATCAGAGCAACTGAGTCTGCACGATTCATTGACGGGTCCATAAATAGCACGACATGCATAACAGATGAAATGATAGTGAAGATGTCTCTCTCACTGTATAACAGGATGCAAGATATGAGACCAGATTAAGACACATTTGCTTTAGTCAAACACAGAGAAATTAAGGTAATGATATCACATAAAGAGTAAAAATGTCTGTCTGAAGTCATTTGCAAACCACCTATTACCATGAAACGATTGGTACTGTAAAATCCCCGGCGGGAATGTCTGGCCGTTATTTCAAATTACCTCTGAGGCATTAAATTAAATGAACACAACCAAAACAGAGCATGTGTGTGACCTATGCATCAAAACAGGAAGAGCCCAGCTGTGTCTGTCTGCATTTTGTACAAAATAAAATTAAAATTCATTCATTCTTTAAATTAAGGAGAGATAGATAGATAGATAGATAGATAGATAGATAGATAGTACTTACTGAACTTTATTTGTATAGCACCTCTCATACAAGAAATGCATCTCAAAATGCAAAAAGAACATAAAAGCAGGTAGAAAATAATATAAACTTGATATTAATAATAAAAATAAGATGCAAAGGTATAAACAGGGATAAGAAATATGAATAAGAATAATCTAAAATAAGGATGAAAATTGTTAATATTTGGCTTGAATCATCTGAATCCAGAATGGCCTTATTAGGGAACATTGAAGCATTTTCCCTAAAACTTTGGGCAGATATATTTTTGTTATGTGCCACACAACTGAAATGAATACTTCTGCATTGCTTTACATGCGGTCGTTTTCGTATGATCATGATCTATTCTCATATTCAAGATTTTTTTCTTCCATAATTCTTTATTTTCAAAAGAAAATCAACTTCCTGTTTGCGTGGCCGCGTCAAAAAAAATAGCGTCGTAACCATAACAACAGCTACGGCTCACGCCAGGAAATAGTTAGTCAAACTTTCTTGTATTTTGTGATTTTTTTCGACTTCATTCAGAAGGAGACTGCTGAGTATGGGTAGGTAAATGATTATTCTGTTTAAAAGTCAAGTCGAAAAGCTTAATTCTTGTATGACTGAGTGGTTAAAGCTGTTTGAGTTGATGAGAAACCGAACTGATTTGTTTGCTAGGTGAGCGTCACGTTGTAAACGCTGCTCGACCCAGATTCCTTTAGTTGTTTTTATCAATACTCATTGATACTATACTCATCTCTCATTAACAAGGCACGTACGCACAACGCTGTTTATGATAGATAATATTTATAATACCAGGCTGCGTCTAAATAAAACTGCATTCTGGATACAGCACACAATTCAAGTAAGCTAATCGCTTTTATGCTAACTAAACTTAACATTTCTCCACAGGTGGGAAGCCTAGTTCTTACACACCATTCTAAGAAAACTTAATGCAGCTCAACTCCCTCCATAAACAATGATCATGTGTGTATGTGTGCCCCCATATGTGTGTATGGGTTGAGTTTATTTATGGGTTAATTTGTCAGAGACAGCACACATAACATGATATTTGTAATTCTTAAGCATTAAAACAGTGACGCAGACAGAAAACAGATAAAACTATCAGTGTTAAAAATCTCTCTCTTTCTCTTCAAACACTGATCAGGATTGAAGAATGACATTTGAAAAAAAATGCTGGTGTGCTATACAAAAATACAAATTAAACAACAATCACGACTGAACATTTTTGAGCATATATTATACGCATGTGCAACATGTTTTTTTCTCCAAATGATCAGATGATCTCACCCAGTGTCTTCTTCACTTTTGCCTTCTTCAGTGTTTTCTCTTGTGCTCATATGAAATCAAAAATGACTGAAAATGTTGCCTGGAAAAGGCCCTTTTTACCGCTATATCCTGTTTAATACAGTGCTAGAAAACAATAACTTTGCACAGAATTTCCCAGATATCAACGGGACAGCGAAAAAGCAGTCATGAGCACAATGTTGTCTTGCAGAGGTGGTCGGCCCACCAGGTTTGACTGCATTTCTTCCAATAACTTCCAGATTTCCAAGAATGTAGAAGTTTCCTCTCATTTCCGGCACAAAGCTTATCTATTGGCCAAGATTATCTTTCTTTTAAGCTATTATTTCACCAAAAAGATCATCATACATGAAAGCTGCACCAGCTGATTTGTTAGTACCATCAGTGAATATGATTTTTTGTCCCCGTCACATTTCTCCTGTAGGAAAAAACAGTTTGCTTTGACATTTTCACAAAATAAAAAAGTAGATCTCTGAGAACACCTAGCATTTAGAGACATGCAGGTAAAATAATAATTAAATAATGCCATGTTGATAAAAGATAATCAAAATAGAACAGCTGTAGGTACTTAAGTTAACCTTTGTCGAGTCCCTTTTTAAAAAATAAACACCTGTATTTAGACCGTTAAAGTTTTCCACCATAAGAATCAAAATGTCAAACAGATCCCCAGTTCTCTGCATGTGTTTGACTTCATCAGCTTCCAGATGATGTCTCAATGATATCTCATGGTAAACTGGATCATGACCCAGAGGTGCTTCTTCTCTTCTCTTTTCCCCAGGTGATGAACTGTTTCGGTGTTTTCCACTGATGTGGCCCCTTGTGGTGCAATCTTAGCCAAGATTCCAATGATTTCCTTCCATTAATCTTTTTATCTTCATTTTTCACCGTCTTTTATATGCTCCAATTCCAGCACTCTTTCTCTCAGCTCACAGTTTTCTTTGATAAACGAGGGAACCTCTTTCAGTACTTGTAGCTTGACTTTACACTCTTTTATTTCCGCTGCATTCATCTCGACTGAAATTTGAGACGTTAGCTACCATAATCGAGTTGTCTCGGAGTTTCCCTCTAAAGCCGTCAATTCCATCTGCAAGTTTATTGATAGCTTCAATGAGAGCTAAAGTGCTGGTATCATCTGCCAGCGACACTTTTACCTTGTGAGGTAGTCACATTTTAATGTATTGCTTGTATCAGGTTAAATTCTAAAAATCTGGAAATCTGCACAAATTGTCCCTTTACATAAAAGTGGCAAACCTTATGACATAAACAGCTACCATAGATCTCAATGAGACTACATGTTTAAATAAAGGCTTAATAATAATGAATATAATCATAATAATAATAAAGTAGCCTGTCCAGTTCACCATCTCTGCCGAATGCAGAAGTAGCTCACTTTCAGATCATCAGTTTTATTTTGTGTATGATGACTATTTTTGACCACTTTACTATTGGAGTTCTTAAGTATTTTGATTTGGCCAGTAGAACTAACATATTTGAAAACTTGATCAAGTTGGCATTAGTCACAGGAACAGTCAAATTATCTTATTTTCACTAAAAGCTAAAAACAGACACCAATTATTTTATAATTGGAATAATAATAAACTTTATTAATGTAGCACTTGTCAGACAAAGTACACAGAAGAAGCATTAGTAATTAATGAACATCTCCTCCTGTTGTACGTCTCCTGCTGCATCATGGTCTTGAGGGACTTAATGCAGAGGAGCGGCTGCTGCAGCTCCTGCAGGGCCTCGTTGATGCCTGGTGCTTTGTTTTGCTACAAGAAGAGTAAACAGAGGAACAAAAACATTAACATAAAGACACAATTATCAGCCATATAGCTGAACTGTGTTAGTTGTGCAGGTAGACTATTGACTGAGTGGAGCTGACTGACCTGTAGGCTGGGCAGACATCGTCTGGGCCACCTGGAAGGCAGGCCGCTTGCGACCAAAGTTCCTTGGGCGAGGTGCTGATGGATGCATGGCATCCGGCATGTTCTGTGAATCTGAACACATAAAACAAAAGTGGCTTCATGTACAAGTAAGAAGAAGTGTTTCTGTTTCCAAATTTTGTTTTGCCATGTCTTAATGTGCTTTTAAAATGACTATAAATATACACAATCATGGAGTGATAGATTGAAAGGATACTTACTTTGTGGCCTCACACTTTGGGTGGCCTTAGGTTTGCTCGGGGGGACCTGGGCCGGAGGTTTGGCTTTCTTGCCAGAGGGCAGTGCGGGCTACGAAGGAGAAAGGAAAATTAGTATCGACAAAAATCTACTTATGGCCCAAAAGGTAGGGAATTAGACCAGAGTAGGTCAGTAGTTCTGGTCTAACAAAGAAATGTTCATTCCTACCTGCTGCCTGGTGACCTGCTTCTGAGCTGTCACCTTCTGCTGGGTTTTGCGGCCTCCTGCGGCATCACGGCGGTGAGGGACTCCACGCACAGGAGCGGCTGTTGCAGCAGCTGCAGGGACTTGCGTTTGCCTCTCCAAGTACTGTCTCCTCAGCATGGCTTGACGCTCCGCCTTGGGCTGAAACGGAGCCACGTACAATTCCATGGTCTCCACAACGCGTCCATTCATTTCAGCCATGGCGTTGTTGGCGTCCTCTTGGGACAAGAAGCAGACAAAGCCGAAGCCCTTGCTGTGTCCATCCACCATCATGACCTGAGAGCGAGAGTGAAATGAAACGAAAGACCAAATTTGGACACCAGTTGATTATCAGTACCAGTAAATGACAGCTGTTTCACAGCCATCTAATCACAGAAGATACACTAAGTGAAGAGACGAGGTCCTACCTTTGCACTGAAGATGGTACCGAAGGGGGAGAATTCCTGCCAGAGACGCTGATTATCAATGGTGTCATGAAGGTTCCTAATGTATAAGTTGAAACCCTGAAGATGAGATAGAGTGTTAACTTTTTAAAACACTATATATTAGCCATTTTGGCCAGTTCAACCATGAGAGACGGAACACTGGATATGACAAAGCTGCAGTCTGTCATATGACAGACCAGACGATATGACTGAAGTTAATTAAGTGAACTATGACACGTTATTTTGTGAATTTGCGCAAGAGAACATGTACCCGATTGCGAGTCTCCATCTGTTGCTCCCTCTCCTCTTGGGCAGGGCCAGGCTTCTCTTCATCCATGTCATGCTGCTCCAAATTCCACTCCATGTTTGAGTAGTAGTGCCTTAAAGAGCTGCATTATCAAATGGACATTTAGCAGAATTGTAATGCACATTAACAACATTAATTACAGTAATAAATGATAATAATAATAATAATAATAACTTGTAATAATATAATAGTAATAATACAATTTTATCCTTGCCACAACCATAAAGCCATTTATGTATTTTCAGTACATTGTATGAGCTACCTAGGCATCATCAAGCTTACTCTAAGTGTTATTGCACACTGTAGAAATCTATTAAGTCATCTCTGCAAAGAAACATTAAAACTGCTCAGGTATCATTGTGCAGCTTTGAATGAGACCAGGTGCCATATTGATTCAACAGTCTTATTTACATTAAACGTATTAAGAGGTACCAAATTAGTTTAAAACAACGTCACTTACACTTGTTGGTCATTGAACAGCATGCCATTCAGTCTCTCAATGGCCCGGTCGGCTGACTCCTGAGTCTCAAACTGCGCAAAGCCGTATCCTCCAGAGTCTTTTTGAATCACCTTAGAGAAAGTAGACACATGCTAAACTTTTAGGCCCAACACTCATGCAGTAAGAGTACAGTAAAACTGATTTTATAGTCCAACTATTGAGATGTTCTTTGCATTGGGAAACAGGCTGAGTTAAACATTTCTTCAAGTGGATGGATGACTTTAAAACCCTACCTCCCATTTTTGTTGATTGCATCTGACTAATTTGAATTTATTGCAGAGCTTTTTTGGGGGACAAACTACATACATATATTCCAATATTATTGGAAATACAATCCCATTATTAGTTTAAGGGCACAACTTAACATAACCAAACTCCATCTATTATTTAGTCAATTGTGTAATGATTCACATATCACATCTACGGATGATTGATCTCTCTGTCAGTGCAAACAACTCTAGGACATTTACACATGCTAATTAGACCTGCGGTCACAATGCTATGCTACAACAACGACTGCAGACCATACCCCTACTTCAGATTAGATACGAGAAGCGGGAATCAGACACTAGCCTCCTACCTCGCATGCCAGGACGTTTCCAAAAGTTGACAAGGCTGCAGTTAGAGCCTTGGTGTTGATGGACTTTTCCAGATTCGTAATGAATACTTTTCCTGCTTCACCTTCACTCTGATGATGCTGTGACCAGGTGATGCGCATTTGCTGCCCCTTGATCTCAAAGAGGTTCAAGGCATTCATTGCAAGCTTGGCTGAGGGAAGGAGCACAGAAAAAGGACTTAAGTTGTTTAGTAAATATAAATTCTCAAGAGCCTGAAATACCAGCACATGTTAAAGGTGTGGTTGGTCGTCTTGAATGGGTTTCTACTGCTCAGGTGCTGTTTGAGTCCAAGTGTATAGTGCATATTTATATTTCTGATTTTTTTTTTGATGTCAGCATCCTAAAATAATCAGTTTACTATCATAAAATAGTAAGAAAACCACCAATTTTAGCCTTAAAAAGTAACTTAGATCATTAACTGATTGACCTTTGACATACTGTACATTGACAAGTCGATTTGTGCTAAGCCACAATTTCTATCTGGTGCTAATTACTGTAAAAATGTTTTTGCATAAATGTGATGAGTACTTATTTTTCAGGATTTTAGACATGTCTGTCCAGTTATTCTTGTAATAGTTAGCAGTTTTTGCCAAAATGAGAAAATAATTTAGGCCTATCTCAGTAAAACACTGAAACACACACATGAAAACCAGATGCAGATGCAGACCTGTGCTCTTATCAGTGATATACATAAAATGATATACAGATTGATGAGTTTTGATAAAGTACATACCTGAATGTGAACTGTGAAAGTTCACGTAGGCAGAGCCAAGGAAAGAGTGGGTGATCATGCCCCTACATAGCCAGATGGAGTGGAGAGCTCCTGCCAGACGGAAAATGTCGTGCAGCATGGCCTCTGTCACATCTTCATGGATATTCTCCACATACAGGTTGGTCATAGTGTTACTGGGAGTTGAAAAACAAAAGTTTTTGGCAAAAATGAGAATGCAATTGAATTAATATTAGACAGGCACTTCTTAAATAGCAGAATGGTCCCTGTGACAACAACTTCAAAGCCTACTTCAAAGCACTTCACAGCCTGCCCCTATGATGTCACAATTTAGAACTTCAGAATGCAGAGGGTAACATTCTGATATATATATATATATATATATATATATATATATATATATATATATATATATATATATAAATTAATTAATTAATTAATAAATATATAAAATTGTGAAATATCAGTGTGTGCTTCATGATGTATGGTGTACTTAATGTACATTTTTATTTACACCAAACCTTACCTATATTTGTCTTGTAGAGCCAGGAGGAGTATTTCCTCTTTGAGAGCCAAGATGGGTCAAAGCCTTTTCTTCTGTGCTTGTCGCTGGGTGCAGCTGTGTCGGTGCTCGGGGCAGGGCTAGCTTCTCTCCCCTCAGCAGCGCAGCAGTTATTAGCATCCTAGCCACTGGTACCAGGTTCTGGTCGGGTGGTGGCAGGTGGCGTAGCAACGCCTTTGAAAAACACAGATATTTTGGCCTGGTTTGCATTTCGACGTCAGCGTTTGTCTTATTTGGGTTTTGGGAAGTTTTTATTGCATGCAAGTACAGACTTCGTCCTCAACCTGCGTTACTGTCACTCAACCTGTCTCCTTTACTTCGCTCTGTGTGTCTTTGTCGATAGGAACACGAGACCCGAGCAGTTGAGAGACGAATCATTGATTAGAACAGCAAAGGCCGCCCCTCCAAATGAATGTTAGGGGAAAAACTGATGTGAATCACTTAGCTGTGAGCATTTCTCCTCCGTCTGCTTCCTTCAGGATGAGGTGGGTTAGGAATATTCCTGCTTCTTGGGTCCTCCCTTTCTAAGTAGCCCCTCACTCTTGTCCTTGTGATGAACTGTGGGCCCTCATGAGTTTATATGTTAGTGTTTGTTTCCTCTCACAACTTCAGCATGCGTCCATGCAGAACAGATGAGTTCATGAATAGCTTGCCTCTCTCACATTAGACTTATTAATAGTTCAATCAGGGCTAAAATGGACAAAAGGTCACAGGGGAACAGTTGTCACGCAAAATCAGCTCTTTGTATCTGCGTCCATCCTAAAGGATAGGCTTGTTTAATGCTGTCACAGGGTGTTACTAATTTATCTGTGTTGTGTGAGTCAACGACTGAGGATATCTGCAGGATTTTAAATGCAGAGCCTCGAGACAGTCGGGGTGCAATCAGGCTATCAGTGTGCATGAGCATGAAGCCTGCTCTTTGATTTAGCGTGGATTTGTATGTCTGCACTGGTTTACAGGCTACCGCTTGAATGTTTGTTATGTGTATCAAGTTAAACCCTCCTGTCTTTGCATGAGTTCTTAGACTGTAAATAGATGTATGTATGTCTGTACGTGTGCATTGTGCTCGGGGCCAAATCCAAGTCTGTTTGTGCTGCATATTTCCCTGTGTGTTCTCTCACTCTATTTCCCTCCGATGGTCTGCAAGGGCATTTAATGTGCGGCATGCAGCCGTGCACAGAGGACCATCTGATAGGATAGTGACCTCTGGCCCTGAGTTAGCCAGAGGTATTTAATCTCAGGTCAAGTGTTGAGCTGGCGTGATGCTTTCCTCTCACTAAAGGAGAGCAGATAGATAAATGCCCTGAAAATGTGCACACACAAATAGACAGACAGAAACTGGGTTAGGCTGGAATATCTGTTCTTCTTGCATGACTTCCAGCACCCATGGCCGCATCACTGTTCATTTGTGGCATTTAATACATTACGGTGGACTTTTCTTGACTTTGTGTCGATCTATTAGAGATTTAAAGGCCATTTTTACCTCACAAAACTAAAACAGAATAAGCAGCGATTTCTATGATTTTTAAAAAAATATTTGTTTTCACTGTAAACATCTGGCCAACAAAAACGAACCTTATGGCAGCCCTGCAGGCCCCACTTTGGGCAGCCCTGATATACAGTCTATAAGCTTAACACCATAAGCTTTGCTGATTAATCTATTGAATAGAGTGTATGGCAAATGGGTTTAATATGTTAGACATCACGCTAAGGGATTTACCCTGACATTAACCTCAAAGGCTAAGTGCTATTCATCAGTTTTTAAAAGTAACACCCGCTTTTGTCCTGAAAAGAGTAATACATTTTCCCTGGGTAATACTGTGCAGAAGACAATGCCTTTGAATGGTTGCAGACATACTTAGATATCAGGGCTTTCTTTTTTAGAGTGAATCGTTGGCATGTCTTTGTTTTAACACATACTACTTTTTCTGGCAGCTGTTACTGTTGAACATTGTGTTCTTATTTGAAGGGGATGGTTTTTTGTGTGTTTTTTTTTTTAGAAAATAATGTGCAAGTTAAAGACAGAAAACACAGAGACACAGAACTTAACTCTCAAGGGCTTGCTTCAACAACCAATATATCAGAAATAATACCAGGAGAACAAAGAGACGGTGTGTTCAATATTTTACATTTCTACTTGACGACTTGATATTTCTAGATAAGTTTAAAGTAGTGTAGAAACATTTAGTCAGTAAATCAACTAATCCATCAGCAAAATCAACAAACGCCAATTTGATAATCTATTAAAGCTAAAAAGCTGGTTCAAAATCTGAAAATCTAAGGATTTGTGGATTTTCTCTGTTTAATTCCATTGAAAATATGTTTTTTTTAAAATGTTTTTTGTTGGTCAAAACAAGCAAACTGTGGTGGACATTTGACTATTTTCTGTCTTTTCATAGACAAAATGATTATTCCAATCAACAAATGAATCATCATTGACATTAATTGTTATTTGCAGTTCTAGTTTGCAGCACCAAATGAAACACCACAACACACAATGTATGCTATTTCCAGTATGGCCAATCCTGCTGGTCTTCTGTTTGTTTCCAGGAGACGAGGAGAGATCTATGGAGGCGGAGCAGGAGGGGGAGAAGGAAATGAAGAAGGTTCCTCACTGTCCTCCGATCTACCCACTGCCTGAAGAGATAAAACAGGTAGGTAGTGATTCAGAAACCATGCTCCTGAAAAAAAACAAAACCCTGGCAGGAAGCTTGATCATTTTTATTTGAAGTTAGATCCGAGCACCGGGAACCAAAAGAAATCATTTTCAGAGACACGATTAGTTTGGGACCAACCTTTACATGTTACTACCTATTAGAACAACATGTTAATTAAAGACCAGATTGACACAACATATGTTGGGAATTTTTTTTCTTTTCTTTTTTTTACTATCCAGAAATTAAAATATGTTGAAAACACAACACTGCACTTTCTCCATATGCTGCAGTAATCTATATGATTTGAATAAGAAGTGTTTCCTCTTTTAATCATCCATCTGTTTTAAGCTTAAGCACACAGGAATTAAAATAGCAATGATGGCGCGTCGCTTTATATTCTTGTCAATGTCAGGTGGCCGTTACGTATTCCCATATGATATGCCATATGGTAGGAATATGAATTAGCAGACTGTGTATCTTCTCTACTAAACATAAGCTCATATGATATATACTAACACTGCTTTCTCTGTTCTGTAAAAGACCATGTTTCACAGAAATTGAAACTTTTTTTTTCACATTACCATCTCATTTTAAATGTTTTTTATACCCTCTTACATGAAAAAAACAACAACATTCAAATAAAAGCAATTAGAAAGTAGAAAGAAAGTACCAGTGGGTATAACCAGTAGTTTTACTTCCCATTGTGATGTGTTTGAGAAGAGAAGGTGTGTTTCTACTTTGGTCCTTAGCAAAGTTCATTAATTTCTCATGCTTGTGGGAAACCCAGCAGTCCTGGCATCATTTTCACATACGATAGTAACCTTTGTGTAAATCATTTCTTCCCCATTAGACCTTCAGAATATTTATAGAGATGGTTGTGAGTGGGCTTTATTATCTGATGGGCATTTTTGCAACAATGGTGTTTTTGATATCATCAAAGGTTGATGTTATCTAATCAATTCCAGATTACAGGGCTCATCAACTGGGACTGCCCACCTGCTCAGGGCAAAAAAAAATGCTACCTCAGACTAGTAAATCTACATTGCCCAATCGGGAAAACGCTTTAAAAAAAAGAATTCAGCACCTTATTATGCACAATGGGAGGCAAGTTGGGTGGCGTTAGAGAATGTGGATGAAAATCTGAGCATGTACTGCACAAGTTTGCTGCAAGTTTGAGAGCAATGCAGATAAGATTCAACATGACAAAATACCTTTAGTCTGTGTTGTTATTTGACAACCACTAATAAATAAAGACAGTCATGTAGGGAAAAGAAAATATTTACTGTGGGCAAAAGATTCGATCCAACTGCCTAAGTGGGAAAAAAAACAAAAACAAAGAAACATTAATGTTCAGCCTTTTGCTACCAAAGTCCCTCCATTCATATAACTAATTCTTCCACAGTGGAGCCAGCAGCTGACCAGCAAGGTTACTTTCAATTTTACCTATGTGTGTAGCTGATGCATCATCATGACATAAGTACCGTATAAAATCATTAAACTTATTCTATACAGGAATAATACATACAAAAATAAAAGTGTTTGTTGGTGTAGTTATCTGCAAAGACCCTTTATTTTGCACCTATTTTCTTAGTACTTTCTGAATATTTTGCTGTGTTCTGCACAGCTTTTTGGCGTTAACCATTAGCCCCCAGCCAATAACGGCGCACATGACGTGAGGTGGACCAGGTTACACACACAGACACACGTACACACAAAGAGCAGGTAGGCAAAACGGGGACAGGAGGAAGCAAACGCTTTGACTCTATTCACACAAAATCTGGCACTGTGGCACCTTCCTGTGGAGTTGTGCAGAGGTGTGTTTATTTCTGCTTTTGTGTGTCACAAAGTAGCATTTTATTTCGGGACTCACTGCTTTGTTTGGGCCGACGTCGCTCCGTCTCTTCGCTCTCTACTGTACCTCACACAGCCACCGCTATACCGTCACTCTCTCTCTCTTTCTCCTCAATCGTCAGGCTGGGCAGGAGGGTCCAAATTTGAATGCTGTGTTTACAAACAGCAACCTAAAAAAAAAAAGAAGAAATCTGCATTGTATACCTTTAACATCACGGTTGTGTCGTAGTATGAAACCTCAGTACGATGTGGCGAACTCCTGCGGTTGAACTGTTTGCAGCCTTTCTTCTGTCTATTGCTCTCGAGACATTTCTGGAATTTCTCATTGAGGCCAGTAAATGGCTATGAACAATACATCCCCTGGTATTATGTGAGGGTAACCTTTCCCTGCCTATGAGCAGACAACCCCCCCACCCCCTCAACCTCCCCTGAAATTCTCCTGCAAGCAATCCATTCTCCTAACCGTCCATTCGTCCACCTTTCTGCCTGCTGAGCCATGGCCAACAGACCCAAATGGGAATCCATTTTTATTTATTGATTTCTGTAGTGTGCAGCCATGTCTCCTTGGTGTGTGTGTGTGTGTGTGTGTGTGTGTGTGTGTGTGTGTGTGTGTGTGTGTGTGTGTGTGTGTGTGTGTGTGTGTGTGTGTGTGTGTGTGTGTGTGTGTGTGTGTGTGTGTGTGTGTGTGTGTGTGTGTGTGTATGAAAGCATCCATTTCTGTCCTCCTGTTTATCATTTGTCACAAGCGGCATTTATAACCAAACAGAGCCAAGGAAAGAGAGACAATAACAAAGAATGAGAGAGGGAGGGAAAGGCTGATATCTTGATCATCGCCCGTCCATCTGGTTCAGTCCCAGGACCCCCCCCCTCCACTCAGATTCCAATAGGACCATAAAATAGAGGATGTTCTGGGCTTAGTCCCCTGCTGAGTACACTTCAGCACCATTTATTGGAGGAGGTTTAGGTGGCTGAGGGCGAGCGGAGAACAAAAAAAAAAACAACAGAGGCAGTGTGTTTTGCGAGCGCAAAGCTGTGGGCAGCACCATGTGCACTGATCGGCGTGGGAGGCAAAGAGGAGGATGGTGTGCTAACAGGCCCATTTAAGTGCTGTTAATCCTGGTGTGCTGGGAGAGGACTGGCACCAGGGTTTAATGGTGGGCTGCTGAGAAGGAGAGCGCTGCGGTTACACAGACACACCATGCCTCCCACCCACACACTCGGGCACAGAAACACATACGTCCTCTGAACGTTCAGTGTCGACAGCTTTTTTTTTTTTACTGTGTGCTCAAACAAAGGGATCCACACACACACACACACGAAAACACATAGAACTACTACTGCTTATATTACATGACAGTAAAGTAAACAATGTTAGGAAGGTGGTAACGCTACCGTCCACCAACATGGATTTCCCTTTCAAGGCGGTTTGGGGATTGAATCTTTGTTGGACGTGCAGCATCTGGTCTGGCAGCTTGTCCGTCTCCTTGTCTTCTGCACAGTGCATGCTGGGACTTAAATAGTAACTCACTCCTGTCATGGTGCATTTTCTCTTTCAACTTTTGCACGAAATATGTCTCTATACCAACAATAATAACTGTTCTTTTAAGAGCATTTAAGCGATTTACTGACTTCATTATTTTGTTGAGGATAGTAGAGAATGATTTAATGTCATGTCATGTTTCTGTGGAGCTAATCCCACCGACTCCGTTCTCAGTGCATAACTTTTGTAATTTTTTTGAGCAGTTTTTTTTTTATGAAGGAACTTAAAATAATCTATGCAGTTTTCACCCTATGCCATGTGAACACAGTCACATTTCCCCCGGCCCCTTTCTTTGTCTTTCTCAAGGGCACAATCGCACTTCTTATTCAGGGACCAGAGGGCGTTACTCCACCCTTTCACTGACCGACCTGGAATTGAAAATCAACCCAAACCTGCTTCTCTAAGCAGGTGGTCAGCCTAAAAATAGCGCTGCATTACAATAGCGAAAGACTGCGTTTTGTGTGTTGCTGCAGGTGCCCGTGAGAAAATGAAATATGATCCAGGAAGTCCGGTTTGATTAAAAACTCCCATTAGTTTGAGACATGATTTGAGTAGGGGGCATGGCTGTGTGGTGGCTAGCATAGTCACCTCACAAAAAGAAGTGTTTGAAAAGTAGAATATCCTGCTCCTGTTGCAAATGAGTCTGCCTGGATTTTGCAGATGTTTTGTTCGGATTGCATTGCAGAAAAGTTAGATTTTTTTTGTGCGAGGCCCCTGCATCGGCACCACTTCTGGGCTAATGCAGCATCACAATGCTAACGTCTTTCTGAACACGGCGTAAGCCCTTGTTTATTGCCACTAGAGGTAACAGGATATACCAGTACTGACGATAAACTTGTTCTTTAAAGAAAAAGAAATATTTATTATATGATACTGGTATACATATGATAATATTGCATAAATAATCCAGCACAGATGTTAGGCCTTGTGTATCTTTTATTTATCGTTTCATCTGGTTGCCTTTCTGCTATTTATCAAGTGTGTTATTATGGTTACAGACTTTCCAACCCCCCCTACTACACTCCCTCATATTTTGAGTGTAATTCATTTGCCAAGAAAGAGACGAAACGCACAATCAACAAAGTTAAAGATGAAATTGACTGACTTGACTTTTCAAATGTTCTTGTGATACTGCAAAAATATCATAATCATGACTCCGCATAGCCATAATAATCGTGTAGTACAATCTGACATCCCTAATTGCCAGCACCAATTAGGGCAGACAAAATGTCAAAACGAAGCCGTTTCTTGTTTCCAGTGCACAGAGCAGAGTACACTGCAGCCTTTTTAAGCAGCAGCTGAAGCACCTCTTGTTCTCCATGAGGCGCTGATATTACCTATTCACTTCTCAAGTGTCACAGTCTGCGAGGATCTCAAACACACAGTGTAACAGGACAAGACGTTCACGTTCAAAAGAAGAGAAGAGATGACAGGAGAGGAGAGGAGAGGAGAGAAGAAGCAAGCAGAAGAAGACAGACGAGAGGGACAATAACTTCTCAGATGTTGTGGTCTGTGAAAAGCTCCGAGACACAATGTAACAGAACAAGATGTTCACTTTGCTGATAGATAGCAAGTGAAGATTAAGGGAGGCGGAGAGAGAGAGACATGGGAGCATCCCTTGTGCGGCCAAGAGAGATAAGTGTAAGATTTTCTGTTTTGTTTTCTTCAAGGAAGAGAGAACCGATGAATAGAATAAGACCAGGAAGATAAAAATGAAGTCACTTTCTCTCTACACGCACGGATATTGTACACAGAGATACACAAGCACACAGATTCACCCAGGAATCGTCTTGCCATTTAACTGTTTCTGTTCCCTAAGCATTGGTGCATGAAAAAGGCTCTGTTTACCTCCTACTTACACCTACACACACACACACACACACACACACACACACACACACACACACACACACACACACACACACACACACACACACACACACACACACAGACACTGCACGCCATGGCATGCATTAACTACCTATCAGACTCTACTTTCATTCATAATTGAGGAGGTGCTGGATTTTGTTATCCAGTGCTGCCTTCCCTGCTATAAGCAACATGGTACTCTCAGCAACATGGTACTTTTCCGTTTGTCTCACTCGCTCCCTTTATGTGGTACAGTGCTGTATAGTGTATCCAGATTTACATGGACAGCTGACACAGCAGAGACACTGGATGTGTCACCGTAGGGCCCTGTAGTACTGGTGGTTTGGCTCATTGGCTGACTGATGTCTCTAAGTGTGTGTGTGTGCAAGTTAAACTGTATGGAGTTTGAGTGTGAATGTGTCCATGTGTGTGTTAAATTTTTTATAATGTAATGAAAGAGCAGTTCAGGTGGTCTTCACTTTAAAAACATGAGTTTTGAGTTAAGGTTACATGATGTTTTTTTGTGTTTTTTTTTTTTACATTTTATTTATAAAGCGCTTTTCAAAATACTCAAAGATGCTTAACATGTCCAGAAATAACAGGAGAAACAACATATTTAAAAATGAATCAATATCAGATATATATACTGTATATATATGTTAAAAAAAAGCAAATATAAACAACTCAAATGACAGCAGCAAATAACAAATTACATCACACTTAAACATTAAAAGCACATTATGGTATGTGATAGCAAAGCAGCTCCCGTCCTTCGTATGCATCTAAACAGGATGCATTCAGGTACCGTATTGAGTGCAAGTCATTTGTGTTGTGGCACCAACACTTAATCACTGTAGTTCTGTTTAAAAAAAGTCAGAAAAAAACATCTTGGGATTATGTGCAGGTGAAATGCTAGGGCCTTTATTGGCAGATAGTTGTCAACAAACTTTTAGAATCTCTTTTAGGTTAGACTTAGGGCTGCTTTGGAGATTTGTGTGCATTGCAGAACAACACGGTAGAGATTAATTCATTTTTTTTGTTTAGAAAAACAATTAAATTTTGATTGTACTTCAACCATAAATGCTGTGCACACTTTATAGTAAAGTGATTTATTCCGTGTGCACCTGAACATCCATTGCTAATTGATTTTTACCTTTTGCAGCCGACGCCATGACATTCACATTCAACAATAATCTGTACTCTGTGCACAGATACAGGCCTGCTGATGTGATCGGCATCCATGCTGTGACCTTACTGCCCTCTGTGTACTGATAGGACAAGTACAAAAGGGTCGAGGCCTCACTGATCTTCAACATATGAGGGACATTTGCTCACTGTAATCCTCTTTATTAACCACATCACCTCTGCTTGGCTTAAGCTCACAAACTAAAATCAAACTTCTGAACAGCTCAACTGATTTTTTTGGGGGATTTTTTTTACTTCAGCTTCCAAAACACCATCATTTATGTTATCAATCAGACTGTTTTTGCTTGCTGTGCTGTGAAAGCAGAGAAAGTTCAGTCTGTCTCTGTGCAGCAATGCATATTAAAACGGCCTTATACTGTCAAATACTGCATATACATCATACAACACGGTGAAGCTTAAATATTCAACTGTGGGAACAAGAGGAAAAACACACACATTTTTGACTGGAGGGAGACTTTGTGCTAAAGTTTTTGTTGCCCTCATTCTTTGCGAATAAGGCCGAGATTTCAGTTCTTCAAAACAATATTCCAGTGGCAACAGTGCAGCGCAGTATAGAGAGCCAAGATGTCTTCATATATAGTCTGCAGGATATTATAGAAAGTAGTACAGTGTGTTCTTTTGGAGATCCCACCGGAGACTCAGTTGTTGAAGTTACAACACTGAGTCTGGTTTGTTCACTAGGGAGCTCTTTCTCTTTGCTCTCCTAAAATCTGACACTATTATGATGAATGCTGTGAACGTCTCCCGTCTCTGTTTTAATGTAAAGGTGCAAAGTGACGTCCTGACTGGCCTCTGTCATGTCTTTCTGTGCCTCTGACTGTCGACCGTCCAACCGAGGGCTCTCAGCTGCTCTCCCTCCCTCCATCCATCCATTTTTAATATGAGCACGGCAAAGTCTTCTAGAGGGAAAGAGAAGATAGACAGGCCACATGTCCCAGTGAGCTACACTGTGCTACACATCTCTGCTTTTCTTTCCTTGTCTGTCTCGCATCCTTCCCCTCTCTCTAAGTTCTCCTTTCCTTGAATAATGGATAGCTTTAAATCAGACCCGCTCCTCCCTCTTCTTTTTTTTTCTTCCTCCCCCCTCAATAAAACCTCAAAGTGTCACTATATAATGGCAGCACATATGTTATCTGTTCACTCCCACAGTATCTCTAACTTTCTTCCTTCTTCCTTCCTCCCTCTTCACGGTCTTCCTCACTTTCGCCGTCATTTTTCAGTCTGTTTTCTTAAATCTGGGCTAGACAGATTAAGAGAGGGGACAGGGAGAGGGGGAGGTTTCATCAGGTGAATGCTGATCTGCAGTAATGACAGAGAGACAGCGGGGGGGATTATTGTGCAGTATTGTCACGGGTGTTGTCTGGAGCCTGGAAATACAAAGTGACAATATTGCATGATAATCCACGGGTCATTGCAAGGTCAATCGTGCTTTTATGAAGCAGTTGCCATGCCAGCCAGTGCAGCAGTTGTTTTTGAAAGATACACATAAATCATGTGTTCAGACAGTCGATCCCCGAATCCAAAAATCCAAAAAGAACAAAACAACAACAATAAAACAAATTGTCAGCGTGCTCCATGTTGTTGTGCGGTGAAACTGCCCTCATCTTGTTAATGTCATGTCAGGATACCTCAGGTTACAGCTGCGTTTGATAGCATAAGACAAACTGCATATCTGCAGCTGTGATAAGAACAAGGGCTCAATATCGTGCTCTGCTTCTTCAACAGAGATACAGACGCGCAGTGTCGAAATAGAAAGAATCTGCTGATTATTAGTTGCCTCGATGGTTATCCACGATATTCAAAAAGATGTTTCGTGAATGACTCTTTTTGGAGACTGGGACATCTTTCTCTGTTGCATTCGCTTCCAGTCTTGGTATCATACAATCATGTCTTATTATTGTGGCCACTGCTGAAAGCTGACAATATACAATACTAGTCCTGGTGTGTTGAAAGCCAAGGAAATCTCAATAACTGAGGTAGAAGTTGAGGCAAATTGAGGGAACCAGTGCAGTGCCCGTTTTAAAAGTGCCTCAACACACGGCGGTAACGTCATGTCCCACGTCCAGCAGCAAAAGTAACGGCTCATTTATTCTCCATTAATGTACGAAAGCAGAGACGTCCGTGTCAAACGCTGTGGTGGCGACAGTAGAGGAGGTTGTGATAATGTGCCTAGTAAATATAGAGGTAACGCTGTACTCGTCGGTGCATGAGGATGGACAGTTTTGTTCACTTTTTCATTTTGCTTCACTTTTTTCGTCTTCGTTGTTTCCATACACGTTTGTCGTGCCTTGTTTGAATTGTAGCTACACTGTCCCCACCATTTTTCGGTGATATTGCTCTGTTCCAGCAGAGTCCTGCCGCTGCACAGAGCGCTGTTCGCTCACTTATTTCTAAATGTATTCATATTGAGCGTGTTGCATAACCAAATTGCACCAAAGTCAAGAAATTGCGTCCCTGGGCCCCCAGAAACTCACATGCCAAGTTTGAAGTAGATCAGATGAATGGTTTTCACGATGGGTGAATTACAGACAGACAGACAGGCAGACAGAGAGATTTCTCACATTACAGTATGATGTATAGGTACAACAGAAAAAAACACATCCCTTACAGACAGACAGTGCAAAAGGATGGGGTTTTTCTTGTAATATGAACTTTAATACTTGAGACAGAATAATTTAGTTTTACCGTCCTGCTGCATTAGATGTTCTCTTTTTCACTCATTCTTGCATAAAGATGCAGCAAATAGACTGCGACACTTGTCTCATGCTCAAGAGGGTTAAATGAGGTTGCGTTTAGCTTTGCTCCACTGGTCGCCATCTAGTCAGCCACAACCTGGTTTGAACTGCAAATGAATAGTGGGATAAATGTTCAGAAAGGTAAGGGCTTAACTGACAAATATGACAACAATGCAAAATACAACACGCCCAGATACACAAGGCAAACAGAGGCACGCACGCACACATTTCAGCCAGTGTTACCTCCTATGGCCTCGCCCCAGCTTACAGTGCTGTGCCATGTCGTGCCAAGCCGTGTGTTGTGATGCGTGCTCCAGTGAGGCTAACAGAAGCACATGTGTTGTCTGCTAACTCCGATTAATGTAACAGGCTGTGCTCATCCGTTTTTCACTGGCAGCCCTGCTGTCCTGCCCTCACCTCACATGTCTGCACTCAGTCTATGACCTGAGTGAGAGGGAGACTCATTAAAATAGAAGCGTTTCTCTTGTGTTGGAGCTGTTGTACGTAGTTGGAGATAAGACTCCAAAGCAAACTGCTGTAGGGTAAAATGCTACATTGATTGCAGGGCTCAGATAAATTCAAATTTATGGCACTGGAAAGTCCAACTAGCCTCTATGTTGTCATTCTGTTGTCGAAGAGGTAGGAGAGGAGTTAACTCCTTGAAGTAATGGCACCAGGCAACCAAATGAAATGGAATTAAAGATTCCTCTTGGTTTGAACATTTGGGATGATGTAAGTCCACAACTCAACAAAATTCATAAGAGGCATTTTACAACAGATATTTTTAGACATTTTAATGTGGAGAAATGACATATATCTTCAAAACTAACTTAGACTTCTTTGTCATTTCTTTGTCTTGTTTAATATTATTCATGCAGAATGAATTAGAATGAGTAGGACACATCTGATTATGCTAACTTAACCAACACTATTAAGTTACTGTAGTCTAATGTTTTATAATTTAAGTTACGTTGTATTATTGTTGGGAAATGTAATTTAAAATATTCCCACATTACATTGTTTTAAACTGATTTTTGATCAAGTCTTTTTTTGTATAATCGTCCATCAAAACAGGTCTTATATTAGCTACAGAACATTAGCTTTAGTTAGATCTGCAACTGCATTACTCATCTGCCATATGTCAGGAAGTTACTAGACCTACATATTTACTCACAACTATGGTCTTTGTAAGAACTGGTTTGTGTAGTGCAATCTATTTGAATTTATTGATAGTTAATCGATTGATTTGTTGACGTAAATATTCATTTTCTAGACACAAAGCTATAGGCTAAATCCACAGCTCCACAGCATCCTTAACAGTGCAGGTAGAGGTACACACTATACTCACAAATCAGGTATGTGTGTATATAACGAGTAAATATGATACATTTGATACATGATACAGTATTCGACTCCCACATAACCAAGGCCACACACACACACACACACACACACACACACACACACACACACACACACACACACACACACACACACACACACACACACACACAGAGAGAGAGAGAACAAAATGGACACAGGCAGTCTTCTGCCTGCTGCCTGCTCTTCAGGCTGTTTGTCTGTTGTTTGTGTGTGCCGTGCCATCCCGTGCCTCGCCCTACATTTGGATGTGATGCGATGCGTGGCCGAATGCCGGTCGAGGCAGCCATAGGTGATTCTTTCCTTGCCACTGCCCTTTCCCTGCTTCCACGCAAAGGAGCAAGTGAGGTAAGCAGCCAGAGCAGACGGGGAAGATAAGGCAAGGAAAGAGATGATATGCAAGCGGGGAGGACAACCATCCAGCCAGCCAGCCAGCCAGCCAGCCAGCCAGCCGACAAACATGCAACCCTGGATTATATCCCTCTCACTTTATTATGCTCCCTTTTTTTTTCTTTAAAAAAAAACAACTATCCCATGGTTCAGACGCCCTTCTCTCTGCTCGGCTGATTTTGTCCTCATTTTCCCGTGACTGTCTCTGATCATTTCAACTTCTGCCATCTGCATGCACATATCTGTGTAAGTGTGTGTGTGGGTGATTGACTGCGGATTCCTCTCTCCTCCTCATCTCTATGGACACTAACAACCCAGACACTGGCCATCTCACACACTTTGAGTCATCCACTCCACAGTACATTATGCCCCTGATCTGTCTGCCCCCTCCCTTCTCTCCTCTCTGATACTTGCACGCCTCTGCCCCCCCCCCTTCTTGCACTTCCCTCTATCCCTCGTGACCTCAACCACCCCTCCCTTCATCCCTCGTCTCATGCACATCCCAATAAGCAGACACAGGAACATATTCATTCACACAGACATGCACACTGTGTCATGTTCAAGGAAATTACAAACACGCACAAAATATTCACGCACATGGCCACATCAATACTCATGCACTTGCTCATAAACACACACACACTTATCATGTGATGTGTGGTGCGCCACGGGGTCCAGATGAGTGGAATCTCAGTGTTGGCTCTCGCTACACTGAGCACCACAGGGGGTCTTTATCGTTGCAAAAATCAACAAAGCCACAGTCACGAAGCGCCATCTCCAACACACACACACACACACACACACACATACGTGGCTCTTTGCACACATGCGCCCGGGCGCGTTCACGCACACGGGCAATACACACAAAAAAAAAGCAATGAAGGAAAAAAAAAACAAAAGCACTCAAACATGCTCACAAAGTGACAAAAGCTCACAAAAACATCCTCCATTTGACACGCAATGCGAAAAGCACAGCTGGACCATGTTTTCAGTGGGACACACCACAGACCACTCAAGCTCTCACGCACATTCCCAGCCCAAAAAAGAAAATAATTTAGGAAAATTAGGGGGGTGGTGGGACATGGATAAGACCCTTAACTACTTTAATCCCCTCATAAATGCTTGCGTGATCTATCGTGCCTGTGATTTCAGAGAGAAGCAGGATGAAGGGGCAGTTAAGCAGGTAGAAATGAGCAAGTAGTTGTTCAGTAGAAAGAAATGGAGAGAGAGAGAGAGAGAGAGAGAGCTTGAAAGAGAGAGTTGAGAAGGGTCCAGGTATGATGTGAGGCAGGCTGCCTTTGTTTTTTTCCTGTCTAAATCTGCCGCCCATCATCATATCACTTGATTAAACCTAATCCTAATACCTCTAATCCCCCAGGCACCCAAAAACGCTTAAGTGCCTTGTACCCCTCAATAACCTCTCTAAATAGATTTCAGTGTGCACGGATTCGTGCCTCTGTAGACTATTTCATTATGTTTGTAAGCGTGGATTGTAGTATTTCTAACTCCCTACTTTCCAAAATTACACAAGAGTATTCTGGTTTTTCAAGTACTGGGGATTAGAAAAAATAAATTGCTTTGTCTGTTTGTGAAGATCTGTTGGGGCCTGCTGTCTAGAATACTCTGCCTGCTTTGTATACCCCGTATGCTCTATCTCTCTCTCTCTCTCTCTCTCTCTCTCTCTCTCTCTCTCTCTCTCTCTCTCTCCATTATAAATCCTGACCTACTTATCTGATGAATGCAATTAAGAGACGAACGTGACATTTGATATAGTTTTAATTCTATTTTTGACATTGCAGTACAGAAGCCAAAGACATTTAAAGTAGTTCCTGGGAAGCTAAACGTCACAAACAGGATAGCATGAAGGAAAAACAGAGAGGAGATATTTCATTCAGATCATTTAGTTACAATTGCAGACAACACAAGAGGCAGGGAGTGCATTTTAGGGATTTAATGAGGATAAGTCCAAACTAGAATTTGATTTGGGTGCAACCCTCCACCAATAGTTACTATTGTCAGTGCTTGATCATTCGGACACTGTAAGTCTAACACACGTTATCAGTTTTAGTTGTATCTTTGTTGCTTATATCATAATAATGTCAGCCTGGCATGATTTCACCCTTCTTTAATTTTTAATCTTAGACTGGTCTGGCTTTAATATTCAAAGTTTTACAGCACCGTGTGGCATATGGAACAAGTTGCACTGGAAAGTAAGAAAAATAAACCACTTTAATTGCTTTTTAAAATTGCTTTGGTTCGATAAATTACGCTGTTCAAAAGTGCAAAACTATCAACGATAAAAAGTAAAATAACTTAAAATAAACACTGTCTTCTTATATAGAGAATAAAGGCAACCGTAAAAAAAAACAGCAAAACTAATTTAAACAGGTCAGAGGAACCTGTAACAAGATAACAGCAATGTTCACAAATACAATATGAAGCGGAATAATTATTTTGTACAAAAGGTGCCGAAAAATTAGGAAGAAAAGTGCTTTGGTTTCGATAAAAGCATTTTACAAACTACTTCAATATTCCACTCTCTCCTTTCTGCACTTCATTACATGCTACAGTCATGTTCTGTGTCACACTGGGTTCATTTGTTCGTCTGACATTGATCTGTATGTGTGACTGTTGATAAATACAGATACATACTGCATGCCTGTGTGTGGATGTGGCTGCATGCCTGTTCAGTTGTTAGTGATGGAATGCATGTCTGAGTGTGCGTGTGGACATGGAGGGTATGCTGTGCATATATGTGGGTGTGGGTGTGTGTGTGTGTGTGTCTGGTGTCTGTGTGTATGTGTGTGTGTGTAACATTAAAAGTCCGTGTTCGTGACAGTGACCCTATTCTGGTGTTTTAATGAGCCAGATGGGTCACGACAGCTGTAGCGGTGGAGGCAGAGGTGGACGATTGAGAGGAGCGAGAAGACGAGGAGGAGGAGAGGGAAGGAGAAAAGGATGCAAGAAGGAAGATTAGGGAAAGGTGGAGGAGTGGAGAGGTGGAGTGAATTCAGCAGAAAATAAGTTATTAAATTGGGGAAAAATGTGATTTTTATTTTTTTTTATGTGTCTCGTCTGCATAGCAGTCCATGAGACAATGAGCAGACACACACAGACAGGCAGGGAGTTAAAAAGGCATCATGTAAATTAATTATGTTTCTTATCCTGGCAAGACACCAACCACCCACCGAATACCCGCACCCCGTCGCCCCCACCTGCACCACTCCACCCCTTCTAAATGTTTCACTTCAGGCAAGAGGTAATAGCTCCATGTTTAATTGATGGACCAAGGAGGCATTTTGGTGATAACATGGACTGTGGAGGGGGGTCCAAGTCACAAAACACAGACACACACTCACACACACGGAGCAGTCTTGGTATACCTGTTAGGCGTCGACATATGTTGGAGGTTCAGTAACGGTAAAAGGTGGAGGGTTCAGTGTTTGCGCTCTGTGGTTATTTATTAAACATGTAGGCTACGTTCAAATCATCAGGCTGAAGTGACTTAAATCTGTGACTAAGGTGTGAGATATTGACCAAAAATATGATATCTCGAAATTTTCCTTTGCTCTTGTTAATAGGATATTAATTGTTGCCTATTAATGGTATGACTGGAAATAACTGCGTTTAAGGTAAATATGTATTATTTGTTTACTTAAAACTGAATCATTTAAGTGTGTCTTTTGTGACGCACGCCCTCACACACACAACCACACACACACACATAAAGCTATACATCCCTGAGGCATTATGCCTGTTTCGCATAGTTACATAGATCATGTTGACTTTACGATATGCTCTTTTGTAACAGATATTTAATACATGTATATATAAGAGCAAATCATTATGGGATTAATTGATGCAGTCTGGTGTGAGTCTGTATGTATCTTGTAATTTAATGTTTTAAACCGCTTTTGGCACCACTGCAGCATAAATACTGGTAAATTAGCATGAAAGGGAGACATATAGAAGAAGTGTTGTGTGCACTAGAGGACAAAGAGGTTTGGTGTGTAGAAGAGAAGCATCTGTTGGCTGCTGCCTTGAAACGTTTAAAGAACAATACGACCTCCTTCCCCTCTTTCTCTCTTTTTTTTAATCTTCTCTCTGATTCATTCAAACCGTCCTTGTCTCTCCCTTCTCCTTTCAGGTGTGTGTGTGTGTGTGTGTGTGTGTGTGTGTGTGTGTGTGTGTGTGTGTGTGTGTGTGTGTGTGTGTGTGTGTGTGTGTGTGTGTGTGTGTGTGTGTGTGTGTGTGTGAGAGACAGAGAGAGAGAGTGAGAGAGGACGGATGGGTTAGTTTTTGGTTTGAGTGCTAAGTGAACGTGTCAGTGCTCAGGACAAGGGGTCTTCCCGCGGGGCCGTACTCAGTCACGTGGCACACAACCCAGGGGTAGCACAGACATTCTGCCCTCAGGGTGTCTGTGTTTCAAAGTGTGTGTATTTCAGCGTGTGTGTGTGTCTGTGTCTGTATTAAATGTGGGTGACTGTGAGTTTCCTGTTGTCTGTTGTCTATGAGTAAATTTGCCTTTGTATGTGTCTGTCTAGGTCTGTGTCTTTTGTTTGAACCCATGTGCATGTTTGCGCTTGTATCTTTCTGGGTTTTAATGTGTGCGTCTGTTCTTCTGGGCATCTCCGGGTGCTTCTGTCTGCGTCTGCTCTGGTTTGTGTGAGCGTGAGAAATCTGTGTGTCTGTTTGTGTGTCGAGCCATAGCAGTAGCCATAGCTACACCGCGATTAAGCCCTCAGGCCACTTGAACGCTGTGCACTGCCCCCTTGCTTTCATCACTCATGCGAGTAATGTCATGTACCGTGGACACCGCCACAACCAATCACAATACCGTAAATTTACACGCGTAAACATTACTGGAAGACAACCCTGACTCAAAAAACGCACATTTGTGATCTTTAGGGAGGACTGTCCGAGTTTCAAAGTGTTTTACTTTGGAAGAACAAAAAGATTTTGAAAGACAGGTGAGCAGAACATTAATATGCGTGCAGAGGGGATAAAACGAGGATCTAGATTTTACTGTTTTTTTTTGTAAAAACTTATATTCGTTCAATGCAACACCCTCTTTTGTAACAACTATCATTGTTTGTATTTTATATGTTGCTCTATTATTCAGTTTTCATGAATATTTAGGTCCAAAATGATGCCATCTGCTGCAGGGTGTCCACAGCCTCTCTAGGCCACAACTTTCTATCCAGTTAGAAGAGTCTCTTTGGTTATCGCCACTATAAAACCTCCTTTTTTTCCCCATGAGATCTGTTTGACTCCTGAGCTTTTGATGCTGAAACGTGTTGGAGTTTGTGTTTTAAGGTCTAACAGGACCTTACAATGACAATAAAAGCATTTTAATTGTTGTAAGAGAGTACCTTGGAGTTTCCTTGTATCCTTACCTAAAGAGCTTCTCTAACTAACTCAAGAGCTCATATTCTTGCATTTTCTTGTACTTTTGACTGTGTTGGTACTGATTTGTATGAGAGTGAGAAATCTGTGTGTGTGTCTGTTTGTGTGTCATGCCCTAACTACGGCACGATTCAGCCCTCAGGTCACTTTAACTTTGTGTATTGGCCCTTTGTTTTCAGTCTTGATGAAGTCACTCACATGAGTGACGTCATAGAGACACCACCACAACCGTCCTCCAACACGCGCACTCATTTGTATTCATAAGCATTACTGGAATGCAGCCCCCCCCCCACACACATGCATGCATACACACACACACACACACACACACACACACATGGCAGTTTTTGCTTTATCTGTGCCTGCAGGAACCATGAGGACATCTGTGCAGTAAACACTAAACCCCCCTGAGCCCCAGTCCCAAATATTGCTCACACTTACACGCACTTACTCTCTCTCTGGCTCTCACTACCCCCCCTCCCTCTCTCTCTCTCACACACACACACACACACACAAACACAAACACACACAAACACATAACAGCCCATATTCTCCAGAGTGCTCTCTGTAGCAACACAATGTAATACATTGTCGTGTTGTGGAACTAATACACTTCCTGCTCCTCAGTTCTCTCCTCTCTGTCCCAGTTTCTCCTCTGTCTGTCTCCAGACCTTCGAAAGGGTAAATGTCCAGCACAGATTCCAGCCCCTTATAGTGAGACCATTGGGAGCACACCATTGTAATATTATACAAGCATCCAAATACTTAGGAAACCCTGCAAATACACGATAATACAGCAGTACAAAAAGCAGTCAAGAGTCACGTCCTACTTCTGTCTCCTGTTGTCAGGGTGTTGAAGGAGGAGCAAAGAAGAAAACTATGACGCTACTGAATTGCCTTTCATAGATTCAACCTTATAATGTTACATGATTTTCTTTTCCCTACTGTCAGTTTTTGTCTCTTATCGTCACTAACAGGATAATTCCAATCAAAAACTCTACATCAGGGGTGACCAGTTACCGTCCCGCAGGCCAAATCCGGACCGGACCACAAAGTCTTCTAACATAATGATTGATAGCCCATTTTTTTACTTTTTTTCATCAAAGGGATTTTGAACAGGCGTGCAGCCGCTGGGCTTCTACGACTATAACTACTTCTACTTGTATAAAACACATTCAGAAATACAGTGCCCACCAAAAATGTGCAAACCACAATGGATGTGTCATGTGACCTCTTTGCCCACAGCAGTAATACAGTAAGTAAGTAAGTAGTAAGTAAACACAAATCTGTTTGCGTGTGTCTCCCTGTCAGCTTTGTTTGCAGGTTGTTTTTTTTCCAACCTTGTTTACAACATATAGAAGTCTATTTGTAGCATTCTGACATGGGAGCCATCAGCATGTCAGCCACATTTCAGCTGCCTCTCTGCCACTTATCATCACGAAGATGAAAGCTTGCAGCGTGTGATCTTATCCAGCGTAAACCGTGAAAGAAGTGACAGCAGCTTGAAGACAATACATTGACACATATACAGAGAAAGACAGATCATTTTGGGAGATTTCTTTTTTCCCACAGACAGATGGAAAAACAATATCTGAAGGAGAGATTAGATTACCTGTGTTCTTCTGCTTTGAACCGCTGTCAGATAAAAAAAGTTGTTTCTGACACCAGATTTGGATGATGGAGTCTGTAGTTGTCAGTCTAAATATTATTATAGAGAGCTTTGATATTACAGTTGTAAAGGCTCCATACAATAAACCATAAAGAAAAACAGAATGCTATTTTTAGGCTGATCCTGGAAATCATTCACTGATAAAAGCAATATTTTATTTATGCATTTATTTATACATTGTCTGGGTTTGGATTCCACTGATTCTGAAATACAATGGAAATGGAGTGTAATGAGTTGATATCAGGCAAAAAACACACTTCCACAAGTATAGTATAATTTGCTTATATTGTTAATATTCAGTTCACATAAAAAATGTAATTCTTGAACTGCCATATTAGGTTCAATGCTGGAGAAAAGCTCGTAAATGTTTCACATTTACCAAACATATATTATGCATTTTAATCTAACTAATTCCAAAACTGCTAGTATTGAATAAAATTGAATCGAATGATATTTTCCTATAGTAATGAGTTAACTCTCCTTTCTCTACAGCAGAAAAAAAACCCACCAGTGATAGCCTTCACCTTTTTAAAAAATATACCGTTTTCTATCTTATTTTTTACAGCCATTGTTTTCTCAGTCAACTTTTAACTATGAAAAATGATGAGGGGAGTTTAAAGTGGGTGGAGATCTTTCGGAAAATGTCACATACTTCAATGCACTTATTATAATTTAGCAACATTTGATTAAAAACCGATGACAGTGAGGTTGTTTACCTATGCTGCCAGGCCACTGTCAATACAAATCTGATTAACCCACAATAGAGATAAAACGGTATAAAAATCAACATCTCCCTATAATCCTTATTCTAGGAACCACGTTATAAGAATTATAAGGATTAATAATAATTGCAATGAGCCAAACTATTCACATAAATATAAAGGAGTCACTTCCTGCCATATTTTAATGGTTGCTTGAGTAAAATATATAACATGTTATCATGTACATACAACAGCAACAGTAAAATTACCTGTTAGAAGGATTGACAAGTGACCAGAAAGACAACATCATATGCTTTCTAAATGATTTTATTTCTGTTTTCCCCCTCAGATGGCTCACAGTGAGACGGTGTGTCGTTACTGCGGTGTGAGCTACCTCATTTTCCACGAGTTCCATCAGCTGCACACCAAACTTGCTCATTTGGAGGCTGAGCTCCAGGAACTAAGAGAGACCACAAAGAGGGAGAAGGACCAGCGAGAGGCGCTGGAGGTGGGCAGGTCGGAGTGGGAGAGGGCACTTCACCTGGAGATGCAGAGACGGGCAGAGGAGAACGAGAAAAGCACAAGAGAAGAGCTAGAAAAGAGGAGCAAAGACACGGAGAAAGCTCTGAGAGAGGAGTTTGAACAAAACATGGAGAGGAAGAGGAGAGACGTGAAAGAGGAGTATCAGAAAATCAACGAAGAAAAAGAGAGACAACTTAGGGGAGAGCTGGGCGACTTAGAGAGGGAGAGACTGAGGAGGCAGAGAGAGGATCTGGAGAGGAGGACCGAGGAGAGAGAGAGAATTCTAAGAGATGCACTTCAAAAGGCCGAGAAGAATTCAGAGGGGCTGAGAGAATTCGGCCAACAGCTGGAGGAGAGGTGAGGTTTGTATGTGTTTTGTCTGTGCTTCCTGTCCCCGGTGTGAAATGATCTCTAAAACTAAACTTCATGTGGGCAATTATCCCATGAGTCACGTTGTTAACACGAAACACACAAATGTTCTCTCTCAGACAAATCAGAACTGTGTTCCACTGTCTGGTGTGGAGAAATGAAGGAGAACACTAGTGTGCGTTCCATGCGTTTGAGATTTTGGTCACTAATTAATCACAGCAAATCTTTCAGCATCAATGTTTATGTTGTGTAACATATAACCAGAGATTTACAGTACAGAAATGTCAAAGCCAGGCTTAAACATCCAGCTGGGATTGGTTCACAGCAGATACTTACATTTTCGATGTCTTTGTTTGTGTGCAGGTCCACAGTACGCTCATAACGGCCTGCTGGGCTGCAGGTTTGTCCGTATGTTGTTGTGGGTATGGTAGACCGGTGAGCCAATCCACTAATGTAAGCTGATTATCTCTCTCATACAACTGCCTCTTCATTGAGTCAGACACACACGCAAACACACACCAACACAGTTGTGCTCTGGAGCCTTGGGGGCCAAGTGTGGGTCAGGAGGTCAAAGTTCAGTCAGAGATAATGATGCACGACACGCTGCTGTGTGAGAGACCAAGCCTGGGCCGACAGCTGTGGGTTTGTTTTCTCTCTCTCTCTCTCTCTCTTTAGAATTTCAGTGTTCATTTGCGTTTAAATATACATTTTTTTAAATTGAATTAAAGATTCTAATTCAGTGTGTTTACTAACTAATTTGCATTTTACTTACTCTTCCGCTCCCCTTTCTTTTTTTCTCTTTTTTTTTTTACCTCACTTAATCCATAAACATTTCATGCCAGCAATTTGCCAGTACTTGGCCGCAGTTGTACACTGCTGGCCACACAGGAGGGGAGATTAAAAGGAAAAAGAGGGAGGGAGACCAGGAGAAAAAAGATAGCATGTGAGTGGGAGTTAATTAGGATGTTCTGAATGCCTGGCTACACAGCAGGAGTGTAACTTTGTTGTTATATGAGATTGATGTAGGATTGACGGCCTTCCCCTCCTACTCTGAGAGACTTAATGCAGCTTTTGTTTGGAGATTATCAAATTTACCATAAAGGGACAATAGATTTTATACAGGAATTGATGGAAGTATTTGTAGCCAGCAGGTGACTTAAACAAAGGTTGTGGCCCTTTCTGATTCTGTTTTTGGACATTTAGCTACATGCATTTTGATCAGAGATCCTGATACATACAATAACCAAATCCACACACACAGGTTTTCCTCATCCTCTCTTGACATGCAATTTCTTTCTTCCTCCTTGATCCCATGTTAGTTTGACAGGATAAGAGAAGTGGTTGTGTCGTGTGTGTGTGTGTGTGTGTGTTTTTGTGTGTGTGTGTGTGTGTGTGTGTGTGTGAGCCTGAACTGATATCAACACGCTCACCCTACAAGGCAAACCAGATTAAAATGTCACCTGTCTGATAGCGTGCGTGTGTTTGTGACGTGAGCGTTTGAGAGTGCGTGAAGGTGCAGGTGTGTGACAGAGAAAAGCAAACCGTGATGGGTAGTGTAATGTGGACAGTGTAATTAAACCTGATTTTATAATGCTACCCGCTAGACGAGCTCAAACACAGATGACATGGAGATCTGCCAAAGAGAGAGGGAGAGGGAGGGAGAGGAGAAGGAGTCATATGACATGTTCATGTCATATTACACGTTATTTAACAGTTAATGATTTGTAAATACTGCTCATTTCTCAAAGGCAAATAGACAGAAGTGACTCATGTGGTCCTTTAATCAAGAAAAGTACACTTAACTGTTAAGATTTCAGTGTCGTTCATACATGAGCCCAGTTAAACATTATCACCTTAGAAATGGGTCGTGAAAAATAAGGGAAATTTATTTATTTAGCACAATTCTGAGACAGTTTCAAAGTGGTTAACAGACATTTAAACTTCAAAATGGAATGGAACTCTAAAATGTAATAAAAGTACCTATGTGTGTATACTTTTGGAGCAAATACTGATATAAAAAATGAAAGCAAAGACATAATTGCCTAAAAGTGAACATAACATAATATGACAGGTGTAAGCAGAAGAAAATAAGAGGGTTTAAAACTGCTTTCAACGGTGTTAAGAGGTGGTGTACAACTGAGATTCCTGAAAAAGTTGTTTGCATTTTTTATTGTAATAAAGTGAAGCATCACCAGCCCTTTTTCTTTTTCTTTTGTACATGAAGCCAATGTTTCGTAAAGACTTCTGTCTGTTTAAGCAAGTCGATAATATATAATGTATCTTTGTCTTTATTAGGATCCTGGTGACAGCATTCTGATAAAGCTGCAGTTTTTAAAAAAGATTTTTAGATCAAGGCCTTGAAAGGAGATAGACATAAACAGGCATTGGCCATTCAACGTGCTTGAATTAATACACTTTGTGCAAGAATGGAAAGTCAAGTTCCTTTGGTATATTTTTACTTAATTTTAGTCAAGAGCATTCCTCTGTCTCTACAAACGACATCTGCCCTGAGGTAGTGCGACGGACACATGCATGCATCAGCGACTGAAGCCGAATGATGGAGGTATTAGTGAGCAAGCGAGAAATCTGATGTTAAGTGGATCTTCACCTACGCCTGGGAAATATCAATTCCAGGACTCGTCACACCGAAGACATGAACAAAGACTTAGCCCGTTTGTAACAGCATGATGGAGAAGTGTTGGCACTTTTCAGTCCTCTCTTTCTGTTTGATTGTAGTGAGTGAGCCTCTGTAAATCCTGCTAGTTCTCAGTGGTGTAAAAGATATGAACTTGGATTCATTTGATTCATGCACCACACTGTTTCATGTCGGCCCTTGAATTTGAGGTTAATTGGGCCTGGAAAGTCAGTGAATTTGATGTTAAACTGAAATTGAAAGTTAATGCACCAGGCTGTGGAAATGTTTAGGCTGTCACTCAAAACTATTTCAGCAAGAAAAGACTTGATAAGTGGATTTTATACTAAATTGGATATCGATAGAATGGTATCAAACCCCAACCCTGCAGTTGGCAATGACTCATTCCTTGTCATCACCATTGAGCCTTCCTATATAAACCCATTTGATACTTTCTCTTTATGCCTCCATATTTACATTTGTTGGGTAATCCGCTCAATACTCTTTCGCGGGTCAGTCAAATGGGGTCAAACCTACCCCTTGGTAGAACAAACCGATCAACATGTATGGACAGACCGAGCACATTTAAGTAAAGACAGGTTGAAACATATCATGTAACTTGTACGCATGCTTATGGAGTTGAAAGGAGTGTTTGGAAATCGGATCCGCTGTGCTTTCTTCGCCATGGCTGGTCTCCGTCTTGATCAGAACAGCGTCTGGGTGTGCCTCTGCTTGCATATGTACCTGACTCCGTGTCAGTGAGTCTAATGTATTTGTGTTTGCGTGAGCACGCGCCTGCACGCATTTGGACACCTGCAATAGATAAGATAAGATAATCCCTTGTGAACAGTAACAAAAACGTTGAATTGGCAGTTATGAGGAATCAATCATACAAACGTGTGAGACCACACACGAACACACACTCATGCATGCCCACGCGAGAACACACAGTAAGACGACTTGTCGATGAGAGAGGAACTCGCAACCACAGAAACAATACAATATGGCATTTATATATGTGTGAGGTAATACGTTAAGTCTATTATATACGGAGTCAAACAGCCAGCGTGTGAGGTACTAGCATAGATCGAAGCTCATGTTCACATTACCACATCCAAACATATGGACTGACACACACACACACACACACGCACGCACGCACGCACACACACACACACACACACACACACACACACACTTGTGTGAACTCTCCCTGGTAGAAGATGACCTATATTCAGCTCTACTGGTGGCTCAACTTTACTGTGGGGCTCAAGCCAACAACATAAACAAAAACAATGAGAGTAATATGTGTCTGAAGAATGCGGACACACACACACACACACACACACTACACACACACACAGTATGACAAAGTTTATTTGGCAATGAACAATAACATGTTGAAGCAGTAGCATAGCAACCCACAAATGAAACACAGGGCCGTTGCTTTTGTTTTGAGTTTGATTTAAAATCGACTGGAGGATATCAGGATGATATCATTGTTTGTGCTTGTGTTTTAGTGTGTGTGTGTGCACACATGTGTGCTGTTTTAATGATCACAATCATTGTTATGGCATCCCTACTATAACACCATAACAGCAGATAACAAAATACACACAGTCAGGTGTGTCACACACCGAGAACATTTGGACTATTTTAATAAGGGCTCTTGACGGATTGATGAGACACTGACTCATGTTATTGAATTGCATAAAGTTCAGTCTTTCATCAGGCCAAAATATTTTTTCAGCTTTGTAATTTATATAATGTGTATGTACAGCGTAACGACTGCCACTCCACCCAACAAGATCTTTGATAAGGTGCAGCAAAAGCAGGATTAGACTGATTCAAAATGCAGTCTTACACTTTATTACAAACCAAGTTTTTGATCTCTGCTTTCAGCTTTCTTTTTAATGAAACATATATTGTTCATACAGCGGTACAAGACAAGGCAAGTACAAATAGTTTTTAGTCCCCCAACTTTTTCTATCCTTCTTGCACCAGTCCATCAACCCAATGCACCCCCACCTGCCGACCCCCAACAAGACAAATTTAGGCAGCTCACACAAATACCGACCATGTTGTGGTTTCCAGTCACACACTGCTATCCTTTTGGCAGCTGTGAGACCAAGAGGCACCTATCCTTTACAGTCTTGAGGAGGAGATGTCATTAAGTAAGACATTAATATAATTACACTTGAAACATGTTCCCAAAATCTGCCTGACCGTATGAAGAAAAGCCCCTATAGTTTCGTCTGAACAAAAGTCACAATAGGGATTATCTCTAAGAGCCATGAGGCATGGGATTATGCTCATTTTTAATCAAAGTAAAATGGCTTTTAGCTTTCATATTTCTTACTGCCATGTCGTTGATCCAACCAGTCTTTTAACTCGCACACATGCGCAAACACAGTGGGTGAACAGATGACGCCTTGATATGGGGAAGCGTTCATGTCCCTCTAATGATGATAAGAGACGCCAGCGTAAGCACACCAACGCAACCACAGTTATGTGGACATGCTCTCGTTTACTAGCTCAAGAAGAAATTCATCTTCACCAAAGTCAAAAAGCCTGGAAGAGGAAATGGTTTACAAAAATTTCAAGGTAAATGCCAGTGTCACAGCTCCAATGGGTGATCACTGATGAGGGATCAGATTCAACTTTCTTGTCATTGTGCAGAGTTAAAAGCACTGAAACAACAAAATGTAGTTTGGCGAGAAATGCGCGAGGCGCTGGGGAGGATCCTGCAGCTGTCCCTCGCCCGCCAAGTTGAATCCCTGGGCGGAGTGTGATGTCTTTGGTCTTCCTGGACAGACTCGTCATTGTCACTGATCAGGCCAACCACTGTTGTGTCATCTGCAAATCTGATAATGGTATTGGAACCATGTAGGAGTGTACAGCTGTGGGTGAAGAGGGAGTAGAGCAGAGGGCTCAGCACACAGCCCTGGGGTATGCCAGTGTATGCTAGAGATGGGCTTTTGTCAATAAACAAGGAATCGCAGTAAATTTGTTTGTTGTAAATCTATTGAGTGCACAACACAGAAACATATTAACAGGTATTACAGTGAAATGTGTTCAAATTAATCATCACACAGTAAAACATCACAAACAATTAAAGACGGTAAAGAAAAGAGGGGCCTTAATGCTTCTATTTGTAGCCGTTGGCTGATTTTCATGATAAGATAGGAAAGGGGAAAGATGTCTGAAAGTAAGGGCCAGCAGTAGCAAATGCAAATTCACCCTTAATTAGCCCAGTACAAAACCTAGGATAAACAGACAGAATGCCACAGAACATTTTGTACACAGTCTGGGGCTTAAAATGAGTCTGCTAAGGAAAGCTGTTTTGCTTTGTGATGTTGACCTTCACTACAAAGCAATGAAAATATGAAGCAGCAGCAGTCTATGACACTTACACACTCCAAAACAGAGAAAAAAATCTGACTTGGTAGGTCATGATAATACTGTGGCTAGCAGATCAGTGTTGTTGATGCGTTTGCATGATTGTTGGTGTGTGTGAGTGTGTGTATAGCGTGTCCTGTGTGTGACATGTCCTGATGAGGCAGTTGATTTGGGCTGCTGGTAGGGGGTACTCTAATCTGGCAGGCACTCACTGGCACTGTGCTACCTAGTTATTCCACTGACAGCCCATGCCCTGGGAACAGGAGCTCAAGCTCACGCACACAAAGCACACACAGATTTGTATACAAATACACATTCGCGCAAGCACACACACACACACACACACACACACACACACCCCTCTCGAGGCAGTGTTCTTTCTGATCTCGCTTTGGGACTGGTGGGGACAGATGGGTGAACAGTGGGAGTCTGGGCTACCATCACTCGGAAAGCATTCATGCACAAATACACACGTCACACATCCACATGGACACAAACACACAGAGGATCACAGACTCACCCAGACTCGGTCAAAGAAAGTGGCAAACATACAAAAATACAGGCTAAAATACACACGGACAAAGTTTAAGTAGATCTGTGTCACTCACACACACACACACACACACACACACACACACACACGGACACATACTGTTAAATCAGCTAAGCTAAAGTCACACGCATACGTATTTACTTGTAAACATGCAGTCAGACCCAAACACGGTCTCTCATTCACATAAACACACACAGGATTACTAGAAACACACATTTTTCTTCAATACATTCACACCCTACGCTGATCTCAATCTTCCTGCTGTACATGCAACTAATCACAGATGGAGAGAAAACATTTATCTTTGGTTCAATCTTGATTTATAGGATGCTCGTTAAGTTCAGGCAGAAATATTAGCACAATTATATTCGCATGAACTTTGAACCAACAATGCAATAGAAAGATAAGAAAGATGTATATCAATGAATTTAAACACAAAAAAAATTTTATGCAAATTTTCTCAGCATAGAAATAAAGTATGCATTAAAGCAATTGCTACCTCATGAAGATGCTCACACATGCATATATAAACTGTGACTTTGCTCCTCTATTATATTTCACAAGTCGGAATACAGCACCATCATATTCTTCAAGTAAGACTGCAGCTCTGTGCATGGATGATTATGTTTGACCTTTTGGGAGCAGATATATGGTGAAGAGATGCTACAAGATGAAAGGCTCACTTACTATTGATTCTGAGCTTTTAGCTGCATCTTCGCTCAGCGAATGGAGCTGGCTCAGATGGCATCAAAACCACAGATGTGAACTTTGGGTCAAGTGATATCAAGGGATCATATATAAAGCAGTTTAAAGCTTCGAATCCTCAGTGAATAGACCTTCAAGCTTAGATTCCTTTTTACCATCGGAGTGCTCACATATTTTGTGGTCACTAAAGTGGTAGAATTTAGATTATGATGCCATTGGAGTGATAATGGATTGAAGTACAGTTGCACACACACACACATGACTTTAAGTTTGTGTGCAGTGTGAAAGCAAACAAACGTCACCGATCTTTTTCTATACCTAACCACTCAGTTTTTCGTGCCTTAACTCAAACTTTGCAGCTGAATGAGATGCATGACAAAGCTTTATTATGTGACGAACTGGGATTAGAATAAACTGAGATTACATGCTCATTCGGTCATCAGCACAGCGTCAGATATTTTAAATAGACATTGGCCTGAAACATCAATCAAATATGATATGGTTACATAATGAACTCCTTTGATTGCTTGAAACTGTTCTGTATAATTTTCACCAGAGAGATGAGCTCCAGCACATTAAAGGAGAATCACTAACATCAACATCTTGGAAACATCTATCCAACACTCACACATTGGTTTTCCTCACATTTGTTTCTAAAGTGCTGCCAATAAACAGAAAATCCCCAGGCAGGATCACTGCATCTCATTCAAATTACACTTCTTGTTTAAATTTTGTTGTGATTACTACCTGTCTGATTTTAGTCTCTATTTGTCTAGTCTGCTCCCTCTGACACTTACCACTCGTCATATTTACTACTCTCTCCGTCTGGCTGTCGGTGCGTATTTGTGGAAAGAAAAAGAAAGAACAGGATGTGTCGTCTCCGTTGTGTCCAGGTCACACAGTCTCACTGTTCATGCATCTTTGATTGCATTTTGCTCAAATCTATGAGTGGATTTCTCCTGTCTGGAATCAGAAAGGCTAAAAACATTTGCTGAAAGTGCAGAGTAAAGTCCGTCTCAATAACCACAGTCGAGAACCTGTCATAAAACATTTCTTCTTCATGTCTGTAGATTATTGTTGGTCTGAAAACGATACACGACAAAAGCTGGACTTGCATGATGCAGTTGACCTTGATGAATTATGGGATACATTCTGAATAGTGCGTCAATAAGTCTGCCTCTAGTCTGGGTTAATTGTATTCGGTTAGGGTTAGGGGGCTACTGTTGCTTACTACCTCACCACGCATGAATACACAATTTAGTGCACAACAATGCAAGTATGGATAAAGAATATAGATTGGATTGACCCTATTTTTTATTATTATTATTTATTATTTCTGTTGTCATGCTTTTACCTTCAAGCTGCTCTCAAGATCTATCATTCTTTTCATTTTCAAATATCATTATTTTGCACTGCAATCAAATTAACATTTGCCTTTCTCCTTTCTCCTGAATCTGCTCATATTGCACATAATTTATTATGTTTTGAATTAAATGATACAAGATAGGATGTGCCAAGGGGGGAAGCCCAGCTCTTCATATCAATTACCTCTGAGGGACTTTTCAATTTTTCATTTCATTCCATTCCATCACGATCATCCTCTCCCGTTGATCATTAAACTTGCATCATCTATAAGCTCATTTTACCCCATGAGAGTACAGTGGCATCGTGTGTGGCTTAGATTCTCTAGTGACTATTGCTCAAGACTCTTCACCCTCATTCTTCTTCTTCTCTTGACAGGCTGGCAATTGCGGTTTCCACGAAAGAAGAGGCAGAGCGGTTACTAGAAAACGAGAAGGAGCAGCATGAAATTCTAAGGTAAGGAAATAGATAGAAGAGAGAAAGATGAAACAACATGAGATAGTGGGGGATGGGGTAACGTGATAAATGTTTAGTAAAGCAGGATGGAGATGAAACACAAAAGCAAATTAAAGCTGCAAGCAGCGTTAAATAATTTCGACTCATCTTTGATTATGTCATGTGAAGGCCACACCATGAAAATGTAATCAAAATCAAGCAAAAATTGTCATACGAGACATTTTTGCATTTGCCAGCAGGTGGCGCTATCACTGTTACTCAACATTGTTGTGTAGATGTCTTCAGTGTGGGACTTTAAACAAAACTTAAATAAAAATTTTTATACATGTAGGTTAAACACAGACTCGGATATGCTTATTTGAAATTTTCTAGGGGGCGCTGTGGAGCCAATTTACCACAACCGATCCTGTTAACCATATAAGATAGTAAGTGCTTTGACTTGTGTGACAATTTTGGTGAGCATCTGAGCTTCCCTGGCCTCTCAAACACCAACTTCCTGTTTGATGGCGAACATCAAACATTGCGCCGCCGCCATGTGACCCAAGCTCACAATATTTACAATAATGCCCTAATCAAGGCCTGATGGCTTTACTGAGCAAATTTGAGATCAATGTGGCCTGACAGTAGTCTCTCTTTCTTACATGTACGTTAAACTGGAGGCAGGGGCTGCACTTTAGGGGGTGCTAGTGAGCCATTTTGGCACGGCCATTTCCATTCACCATATCACATGTTAAAGTTTCACCAGAATTGATGTTTCCGCCAACTTCCATGAGTTTTTGAGTATAGGAACGTCCTCAAAAATGCGATTCATTTGGCAGAAAATGGAGAATAATAAAAACTTCTTGCAGAACAATAGGGTCCTCGCGTGCTTTGTGCTCGGGCCCTAATAATAATAATAATAAAAAATAATATTAACAATAATAATTGTAATAATAATATTTATATTAATATTAATAATAATAATTCACGCTTAGTGCTCAGGCCCTAATAATGAAAAACAAATAGAGGACAGGCATTACCCTGATTGGCTAACAGCTCCTTGACCAGATGCAGAACAGGAAGTCCAGGACAGATGGGAAACAACTGTGTGTGATGATAGAGGGAAACCATTAAAAGAGAATGGGGGAAAAAAACGGGGGGGGGTTAATTCAGCTGACCCTGAATTAACTGATAGTGACGAATCTCTGGTCGTCACTATCTCACAGATTTGGTCCATTTCTATTCCTCCATTTGGTGCTGTCAGCCTGATGATTTATGTCATCTGACATTCTAAAACTGGCTCTCGTGACAAGCGGCGCTCATGCCCTGCTCCACTCTGCATCACGCACACACTCTCAGGCACCACAGAGCAGCTTAAAGCCTCCCTGCTCATCCAATCTCGTACGAGACTGGATAAGAAAAGCAAGAGCCACTCAAACGCCACGGAAAAATGTCACATCGCTTTCCATACGAGACTCAGCCATGTTCTTGGCGTCTGTCTGGACAGGCTTGTGTGCGTTCCTGCAGGTGTGTGTTCCTGCATGCACCCACATATGTGTGTGTAAGAAAATAGGAAAGTGTTCAGTGTGCTCTCACCCACATGTTCCTTCAAAAGTGTTCTTGGAATAACAGAATGTTCTATTCCCGCACTTGAGTTTTCCACGTGCACACATTGTATGAGTCTGTGACTTGACTGTGTGTGTGTGTGTGTGTGTGTGTGTGTGTGTGTGTGTGTGTGTGTGTGTGTGTGTGTGTGTGTGTGTGTGTGTGTGTGTGTGTGTGTGTGCTGAGCTAGTGATCTTTCATGTTGCTCAAAGTGCTTCTCGTCTGGACACAGTTCTTTGAGGGTGAGAGAGACGGAGGAGAAGGAGGGAAAGGGAGAGTGCTGTAAAACATGGCTGTGCCCTTTTTTTTAAGGACATCAAGGTTACAGCTCTCCATATTTATTTCATTTCCTGCCTCGTTTTTCTCTCAATTAATTATCAGTCTCTTATCAATTCCTTTCTACTTGTCGTTCAGTCCCTCCATCTGCGGAAGGCAAAAAAAGAAAATCTGAGATCAAGCGCTGTTTAGTCCTCAAGTCATTTGAGAGTGTTCAGTCGCAAGTAAGGACAGAATCATGTAATAAGTAGACTTTGCAGCTACATTTGACCAAGCAATAAACCCTTCTGTTGCTTACTTTGAATACAAGCTCAAATGGAAAGCAAAGTATAATCTGTTTGTCCATTTTCCAAATAGTTGGTGGTATATTTAAACCACTAAATGGAAAGACAAAGAAATAATTGGAGAGGCAGAACCACACTCAAAAGTGGGAGACCACACATATCTTTCAAATAATGAAACAAACGTTTCAATGAAGCAAATTAACGAAACAATGCAGCGGGGCGTGTCTGTCAGCAGATCAGTATGCGAGCAATGTGAGTGTGGGTGTCTGTGTGGAACACAGTGCAAACAGAAACAGTTGAACTTGGCAGGCCAGGGAAGGAGCGTGAGAGCATCCTGCAGGTTTGATTTATAGGCTACTGAGCCGAGCCTGCTCAGGTGTGTTGCATGTGATGAGGCCTCAGCTCCGCCCACCAATTGCCTAAAACCCAACGAAAACACAGCCACAGCCAAGGGAAGACAAACTAAGGCCAACCCTGAGGCCATCACAGGTGTCGGTATTATTATTATTTTTTTATTTTTTTAATCAAAATCAAAAATGTGTTCACTTTAAATGACTGAAATCAGATTTCGTATGTTGGTTTAAGCCAACATGATTAATTTATAGGGTGAAATTCATTAAAATGTAGTCTTAAGGGGTTGGTAAAACTTTTTTTTTAATCTTTTTTTTTTTTATTAGCCAGCCAAACTTGGTGATTTCCTTCATATTAGATGATGCATAAGTCTCTGTGTTTCTTGTTTGTTTTTTGTGTTTAAAAATCCATTTTGATGTCATTTTTGCTCACTGTTGGCAACATATATACTTTAGAGGCTGAGAGAGAGACGAGAGACATAGATCCCTGGTTGGACTCAAACTGAGGACTTGCATAGTGTTTGCCTCATCCCCTCTTAGCCACTCTCAGGCTGTGTGGCCAATGTACACATGATCCATCTGTGTCTGGGCTGCTGGAGACAATTCCACTTTAGCCTGTTTGTGTCTCTTCGCACTGTGACAAGAGAGTCTCGTGTGTGGCTCTTTTCCCCACTCAATTATCTCAGTGCGGCGGTTCTATTTTTTGCCATAGCAGCTCACGGCTCTAAAGTTTCACACTGGCTTGTGAATGTACAGAAATACTCACATGTAGTGTCTATTGATTTAACATTAATTAGCCCAGCCTATAACTTGTCCTTGTTGCCGTTGGACTTCCAACGTGACTCTGTCATCAAGATGTGATCACACATGGTTGCAAACAGCTGAAGAAAAGTAGTGAGGGAACTTCAAGGACATTCACAGGATGAGGTTTGCACGCTTAAAACTCATCCTACTCTTTGGAATCTGTGTCTGCACGCTCTTAAATTTTGACTTCTTGACATTCCCATATCTCTGGCTCAAGAATTAAATATCGCTGAATTAACTGTAAGATTGTTTTTTGCCGCACATTCACAAAACTCTTTGCATTGAAAGAGCAGCTGCATTTAAAAAAACAAAAAAACAAAACAAAAAAAAACTTGATCTGTCCAGGGAATTTTGTCATAGAATGTTCAGTATGCTCTTTAAAAGAAACACTCTGCTTCAAAGGCCCACAGTCGCACACAATCACACCAGGGAGCAATAACCACATTCCTGTGCTCTTACACACTGATGAAAATCCACCGGAGAAATAAAGCATCAAGAGTTATGGGGAAAGTGTTTCTAAGGGACGGAGGAAAGTTTCCCAGCCATTTTTAGAATAATCAGTTTAGTTTTTCTAAGATACACTTTAAATGGCTAATGTTGTCTTATTCACACACTTTCACCTTAAAAGCTCATCTTAACAGCTATCTAGTTGGCTAATAACGACACCGCCTCAATCTTTATGTGACAGCTTCCATAGGATGTCCAGATATGTTAGCATCTGTGACATAGCAATGAAATTCTTTCCAAAATATTAAGTGTGACCTTTTTTGAAGCTGTGAATTTGTGCATGTATGTCTTTCTATGTGTCAGAGGTGTGTGTGTCCAGCAGCAGCAGGCCCTTCGCAAGACTCTCTCCACGCTCCGCTCCTCCGGCAGTGACCTCACAGCTGTACGGGGTTTCCTCCACCAGAGTATGGGGGCCTGGCAGGCCTTCAGATCTGATGTACTGCATCACAGCACACAGGTGTTCTCAGGTAACACACGCATACACAAAAACGCATGTGCACACACACACACACACACACACACACACACACTAACTTAAGCTGCACATTTTAATGAAGTATAAACAGATAGTATAAACAGAGATTGCGATGTATGAGGGTAATTTATGTGTATTTTAATACAGAGCCGGACATGAAAGAGAAATGTGGGATAAAAAGGGGCCGAAGAGAGTCGAGCAAATCTCTCATCTCTCAGCAGGAATAAATATTAGTTTAACTGTAACATGGATTCCTTAAGTTCTAAAGAGAGCACCAACAATGAACGACTGTAATGTGTGTGTGTGTGTGTGTGTGTGTGTGTGTGTGTGTGTGTGTGTGTGTGTGTGTGTGTGTGTGTGTGTGTGTGTGTGTGTGTGTGTGTATAGATGTGTGTTTACATTTGCCACACAAACTCTGGTAACCTTTAAAGAGAATGTAGCCTGGGGGGGAATGAGTGTGCTCACGGGTACATGTGTGTAAATACTGTGAACGGATAAAACTCTTACTATAAACTTTAAAGGCACTGCGAGCAAGAGGAGTATGTGTCTGTGTGTGTGTGTGTCTGTGTGTGTGTGTGTGTGTGTGTGTGTGTGTGTGTGTGTGTGTGTGTGTGTGTGTGTGTGTGTGTCGTTGACAGAAAATGCCCAATGGAGAGCTAACCTCCGACTCACCTCATGGGTGGGTCCTTTTCTCTCTTTACACATTCCAGACATCTGTTAAGTGTGTACATATATATAAATATATGTGTCTCTTTGTGTGTGTGTGTGTGTGTGTGTGTGTGTGTGTGTGTGTGGGTATTGCTCGTGTTTTGGGGACATAAATCTAACTACACAGTCACATTGTGTGGATTCCTCTCCCTTTTGGTCTTGGGATAGGGTTATGCTTAGGTTAAGGTTAGCCTAAGGGTTATGGTTAAGCAAGCTGTACTCAGGGGTAGATTTAGGCTAAGTCAATGCAATACTCTCTGAAGTGATGGAAACACAACTTTGTCTATGTGTGTGTGCGTGTGCGTGTGTGTGTGTGTGGCAGAGAGGGAGGGAAAGAGGGAGATTTTAATGGAAGAAGAGGAAGAAAAACAAAGTCGTCTGCTGTTTGTATTGATGCCGTGTGAGTGTGTGTTTGTTCAGTGGCGTGAGCATCAAAGGCAGCTGCTGCACAAACCAACGGATGCATTAAAATACACGGCCAGCAATACACACACACCTACACACACACACATGTGCACACACGCACACAGCACATTTGGTCGCAGGAACCTTCATGTTATCCCAAACAAATCTACACTTTCACATTCACAATCTGAACTTAGGGGTAATGTAATGTGTTTATCTTGTCTTTCAATCGGCATTTACATATATTTTGTCCAATTTAATCACAAAAAGAAAAACATGTCAGCCTCATGTGGTTTGCATATGTGTATCAGATCATTCCAGTGTCTAACAGCTGCCATATGTTTCGCCGTGAATTTAACATTTGAATGTTCAATTACTTATCCAGCTCCGCTTTAGTGCTGTATGCTTCACAGGTCACAAAAGCAGGTGACACTCGCAAATCAGGGCGACGAAACACAAGATGGGACAAATAGGATGCACAACGGGACATGTGAAACGGAGCAAGACACAACCCATGACTCCAATGGGGCCGGATGAGCTACACACACACACACACACACACACACGGCACAGAGCACAAAGTGGGAGCTGTACGAACTTCACACTGAAAATGACAGAACGTACACGCCTCAGGACAGGAGACATAGACTGTAATCAATAATACATTAATACATTAAACAATGCATCAGCGAAGAGCTTCAATCAGTGATTTATTGCAGATTATTTTCTCGCTAGATTAATCATCTGGTCTGTATAATGTCAGAAAAGAGTGGAAAACGCCTCTGAGTCAATTTACTAATGCCGCAGGCGATATCATCATGCTTGTTTTTGCTTGTTTTTGTCCGACTGAGTCTGATATCCTAAAATATTGAATTCGCATGAAAAAGAAAAAGAAAAGCAAATCCTCCTAGAGGAGAAGCCGGAACCAGGGAATGAACAAATTATCCAAATAGTTGCACTGAATCAATTTTCAACATGTTATTGTGATTAATAAAAACTGAATCATAAAAAAAAAAAAAAGTTTAATACTTGTGCTTATTCATGAGCAAGAAGCTGCTGTACGTCTGTGACAAGGGGCCTCAACACAGCCTGAAGGTGTGAAAACCCCCCTCCTTGGACTGAACTTCAGACTTCTGCAGAAAACACACCTTAGCCAGGAACCAGCGTGACTCCAAACTGATATGGGCGTTAGCTGGGAATTAAACGGTGCTACCTGTCTAACAGTCCCGTAGTTAATGTCAAACTTCAGAGGAAAGGAGAAGAAGAAGTCAAGAGACGGAGGGAAACATAAGGAGATTGCCTAATGTGAGCAGATGAATGTGGTTTATGGTTAGGTGGAGAAGAGGGAGGAGACCAGACAACAACCTCAAAGGGTGGGGAATTTTACAGAGGGTAAGACAAAGGCGAGCACTGAGAGCAGAGGAAGACATGAAAACATTATTAATCTGGTGACTCTTACAACTGGATTTGAAGATGATGGATGGATGGTTTTTAGAGTTTGGGAGACTTCATTAAATGTTTTGGAAACTGGAATAGAGGGTTGACAGGGAAATTAAGGTGAAGGGCTCCAAGCATGACTAAGGGTGTGTGAATATGTGTGTGTGTGTGTGTGTGTGTGTGTGTGTGTGTGTGTGTGTGTGTGTGTGTGTGTGTGTGTGTGTGTGTGTGTGTGTGTGTGTGTGTGTGAATATGTGTGTGTGTGTGTGTGTGAATATGTGTGTGTGTGTGTGTGAATATGTGTGTGTGTGTGTGTGTGTGTGTGCGCGTGCGTGTCTGTGTGACCGAACCTTGAACCACAGCCATCTGCCAACACCCTGGGCCTTCCTCGGTTTATATCTATTTGCCTGGAAGCCTAATTTGTGTGTGTGTGTGTGTGTGTGTGTGTGTGTGTGTGTGTGTGTGTGTGTGTGTGTGTGTGTGTGTGTGTGTGTGTGTGTGTGTGTGTGTGTGTGTGTGTGTGTGTGTGTGTGTTGACAGTGACAACAGAGAGAAACATTAATTATGCTCTCAGACAACATAGCGAAGTTTTCTTTAACATCACCTCCCTATCCAGCACCGTCTCCACATCTGTCTGCCTTTGTATGTGACTTAATGTCTGTCAGTTAGCGCAGTGGTTATTTCAAGAGTGCTATTACGTCAATGTTCAAGTAGGAAATGAATCATAAATCATTGGAAGATTCATAGACTGTATCAGGAATAAACGTAAAGACATAGAAAACATATACCAGACTGCAGAGGCAGTCGGTTGCTTTTTTTGAGTTAATACACTCAAAAGTCGTAGTTTATCTAAGCTCAAATACTTGGAGTTTGTGGTACATGTACTTTTACTTTAAGTTACTCATTACACCAACTCAAATACTTTTTCAATAAATGCAACTCAGAATATTCATTCGCTCTAGTCATGACAATAAAATAACAGAACTGAATAATTATTATTTTCTCTTTTCAGCCACTTAATTAACTTAACTCAAATCATCGACTTAATAAAACTCAAAATCGTTTGTTTCAAAACTTTAAATTTTAATGGTAACTAATTGCCTAATTTACTTTGAGTAATAATAACTTTAAAAAGTCCTTCTTCCCCCCCCCCCCTGATCTTTGTTTTTAACATAAACTGAAACAAATATCTGAAAGACAAAAAATTTATTAAAAAGTAATAAATAAATAAATAAACACTTGCAAAGGCACACTTTGGGTCATCTATAGTTGTAAAATTATTACACTAATAAGTACAAAGTAAGCAGCAACTTGAACATCAACAACTGAACAGTATTTAAAAGAGAGTGAAAATGAGTCACTGTTCGTGAGCCGTTTCATGATAAAGACATTAAAGTGGCTCAAAGTTTCCTGAAGGACAGCTTGTAAATTCCATGGTATCCCAGTTAAGGGAAAATAATCTCGAGGCTGTTGCAGGTCTCTACAATCCACTTTCATGATCTTTTTCCATGCCTCTGTGGCTGAGACGTATTTCTTTTATTACTCATAGTAAACTAGGCAGACAACCAAAAATGTTTGTGGTACCCAACCCCTTAAGAATGTGATGTTATAGCTATGTACGTAGACTCTCGTAAGAATTCTTGTGTGCAGCTGTGTGCCTGTTAATAAGTCACCGTAAAGGAAACTGTAATCTACTGTTACTTATAATTATCTCCTGTTGCTTCATAATATGCTAATGGCAGCATACCAGGAGTACCTGATGTTTATGTGTTTGTGTGTTGCATGTCTGTGTGTTTATGTTAGCGACAGACCAGGTTCTGGGAATTGCAAACTATTTCCTGTTGCAATTCATTGTTTTATTGTCTGAGTTAATTGTAAATTTGGAGGGGAAATAACTCTCAGCAGTTGTGTGTTGTCACATTTCTCTGCTTCATTGAATCTAATAACTTTGTTAATGAAAAACTGGCCTATGACATGCGAGAATTTGTTTTGAATTTTAGAAAGCTTTCGAGTTCAAAAGAATATTATGTAATAAAACTGAACAGAAGAATCTTGCCAATCCTGATTTTTTAAGCTTCCTATTGCTTGTCCACATTATCAGTATTCCAAATGTCCCTGTGTTAGTATTTGAATTCAATGCCATATGTGCAGTTTATTAATTGGCTGCACTGCAGTAAACAGCTTTAAAAAAGAACCTACAACCACACTTCATGTATAGCTATGGACATAACCCTTCTGAGGGTAACGCCATGTTGTAGATGCTGTAATAATATACATTATACATATTTGGGGGGGGGGGAGTGTCTTATGTATTTTGTTTTCCATGCACCCCAGTTTAAAATGTAATGAATATGAAAATTAAGAATTTTTATTCATTTGTAAAATATATTCAATTATTTTTGAGGATGACCTCGAACACTCTCTTCTGTTCCTGCTGAGGGAGGTGTGTGTGTGTGTGTGTGTGTGTGTGTGTGTGTGTGTGTGTGTGTGTGTGTGTGTGTGTGTGTGTGTGTGTGTGTGTGTGTGTGTGTGTGTGTGTGTGTGTGTGTGTGTGTGTGTGTGTGTGTGTGGTGGTGGTGGTGGTGGGGGAACAAAGAAGATCATGTCAGGCTGACATGGCTGGATCAGTTTGTGAGCTCTCCAGAGCTGCAGCCACTGTGCCCCGCTCTGAAGGACCCTCTCAATAAACAGTAGTAGACACATACATAGATGCACGCACACCTACACACACACACACACACACACACACACACACACACCAATACAAACATATGACACTCCACTACCCACAATGCCCGACTGTCCGCTATGCGAGCAGTGAGTCAGACACCCACACAGAGTCTTTGTTAAAAAGAAAAGGCAAGCGTTGTGCTAAGCACTAATGGTAATACTACTGGTATTATTAATATAAGCAGTTTTTATCAGATTCTCATGCGAAATCCAGTGTAAATACCACAGAAATAAAACACATGAACCAGGCATTTTAAATACAGCAGCTGTATCAAAGTATGTTTGAGGAATCCTTCTGTACATAACGACTCTGTACCAGCCATGTAGAAGTATTGAATAGTTAAACATTACCACTGATACGAATGCTTACTGCAACATTAATACTGGTCTACTTTTATTTTCATCAGTACAGTTGGACGTGTTTGTTTATTTTAAACGCATATTTTAATGTTTATTTCCTGCTGATTGAGCGTGTTGATGTTGTCGTCGCCTGTGAGAATAGCCAAAACATTGCTGGTGCACAGCAGTACTGCGCATAAACAATCCTGCGTAGACACTGATGGAGGGCTGCAGCTGCAGCATGTGTAGACAAGATGTCATAATTTACTGTTTCTCTTGACAGTTGGCTGGAGTTTTTAGCAAGTAGACCTAATAAAGAATCGGCCTCCCACAATGCAGTTCCACCTAAGCTGCTCCCACTTTAACGTGACATCCAGTACAGTTGAATAGGACTACACACTCACGGCCACTACTGTTATCTGTGTATACTGCTGTCTTTTCAAGCCCTTCTCTATTGAGTACATAGAAAGGTTCTTCAAACCGTTCTTGCCTCTTCATGTATTGGTGAAACTGGACATATGATGTCGGTGGAGATAATCGTGACTGTGTGCCTTTCTCATCTCATTTATCTCACTCCTACTTGAAGACAGAGGCCTCTATGCAAGTATTTCCGCTGAACACAGTAAAGTGCTGTGTTTCGAGAAAACTGTGGCAAGTCTCAAATTATTCGCTATTTTAGACTTTAGTGCTTTTACCTCGTCCTGCCTGCAGCTGCAGCAAATCCTGTGTTCCAGTCTGGCAAGTTTCTGGCCTGATATTAGTCCAAAAATATTGCAGTAACGCATTTGTTCCAGGTCTCTTTTTCTTTTTTTCTTTTTTTTAACTAATGTCTTCACCAGCCTGGAAACCTGTTATGTAAATCTGAGTGTGTAAAATTAATTGAACATTCACTGTAGGTTCAGATTGAAGTGGAAGGTTGCCATGTTTGGCCAGCACTCTTATGTCTTATGTCTGTTTTAATTAAATGCATATCTTGCTTACTATTTATTTTATTCTTGCGGCCAGCTGTCACTGTAAAAATGGGGAGTTACTGATGTGAAGAAACCGTGGCAATACCACAGCTACTTTGTATCAGACACACACAAACAAAAACTGCCAGACTGTGGTGGAATGTTTCATGGCTTCCCTTCTGACTGCAGATTCCCAGGTACTCCCTTCTTCTTGACGCACTCCCCTCCTCCTGCTCTTCAGCTCTCTCTCAACCCCTTCCTCATGTCTCAGTTTTACACCTCGGTTTTCTTTACAAATCCGTTTTTCTCACTCTTCCTCGTAATCTCTTGTTTGAGGAACTCTCGTGTTTCTGTCTGGGACGTCTGTCTTTCTTTGGTGTCCCACCTCCTCCACCTCTTGTTTTGTTCCCCTGTCCAATCTTGTCACTCTTATAGATGGTTTCATTTGGTTTAGGGTTTCCTCCTTGCACAGCTGTGAGGTAACAATGTGATACAAAACGCTGCCTACTGTACCTGTCTGGTTCTTTTCTCCCCCTCATCTCTCTCTCTCTCTCTCTCTCTCTCTCTCTCTCTCTCTCTCTCTCTCTCTCTCTCTCTCTCTCTCTCTCTGTGTAAATCATGCAGTGTAATAGCCTCTGGTGGAAAAAACAAGCCTGGCTTTGAATCTGTGTTACAGACTGGCAAGCTTTTGTAATTTCTTTCTTCATCATGTCAAGTAAATCTTTCTCTCTCCCTCTCTCTCTCTCTCTCTCTCTCTCTCTCTCTCTCCCCCCCCCCTCCTTTCTTTTCTGTGTGTGTTTGATCAGTGTTGAGAGAGGAGCTGGAGCATTCCAGTGTGGGCTTTCAGAAAGCGAGAGAAGAGAAAGAGCAACTAACACAGCAGCTGAGGTAGGTGTATTCAGTATGTGGTAAAACACACACACACACACACGCTCACACTTGAAAAAATGTCCACATGCCCAGATGGGGACGCAGGTGGATCTTGGAATGTGGAATATGCCGGGTGAAGAGCAGGTCACAGCAGGGCTTGGCTCTATGTATAATTTTCCTCAACCAATCAGAACCTTCTGAACAGCCCCACTGTCGAAACCAGGAAATGGTCACGTTCCACATACCAGGCCTGCTAAGCTGCAACAACAATGGATTTGACTTGTGTACACTCACAAAGGTCTAGTCAGGGGTTTATGACTGCAGAAAAATGATGTCTCTGTTGCTTTTGAAAATATCCTGGTGATGGAGCTCTGTCAGCTGAAACATGCAGGTCTTTTTAAAAAAAACATTTTTCCCTCTTCCTTCCTCCATAACACATGCAGACACAAATACACATACACAGACACACACTCTCAACGCATGTTGTGCAAATGCACTTTCAAACCCCTAATTTCTCATGTCACAAATGTCACATTCTCATGCTGGAGAAGTTGTTGTTGTTGTGTAAAATGGGTAAAGCCTATTTTATAGCCTCGCTAATGGCATCGTGGAAAGATGGGAATGTTGTGAATCGATCGACCCACCGCTTTTATTCCGATGGAAATACTTCAGCTATGGATGGATAAAGACATGACATTTCATACAGATAATCATGGTCCCAAGAGGATGACTCTCTGTGATTTTTGCAATCACCTGACTTTTCCTCTATAGTGCAACCATGAGGTTGACATTTATGTGAAATGTCTCAACAGCTATTGGACTTTGTAGCGATTATGATAAAATGAATATTTTACTCAGCTAAATTAGTATATCAGTCTTGTGTGTTTTTTTGCGACTCTATGTTGGATTCTGGCTCCGGGTTTCAGAGGCAGAAAATTCAAATTAATCCAAATAATTTGTGGCACAGCACAGGAAAATCTAGAAGCATGAAGTTTTGGGGAAACAAAGGAAAGCCAACCTCAGAAGTGTTTACTCCATGCACACAGTATGATCTGTCCTCTGTAATTCAGGGGCCATTTAAACAACAACCGTTCTACAATACAACGGTGAACTTTTGTTGCGGTTTAGTCATTCATTTACATGACGAGGGCGTTTTGGGGCCCTGAAAATGTCAACTTTTGAAAACTATTTCCAGAGTATAATCTTTTGAAAATGATTCCACCTCACACTTTGCACATGCCTATTACAGTTCCAGCCTTATTCACATGTGTGAACAGAACACTATGGCTAGCAAAAAACAAAACAACAACAAAAAAACAAGGTCAGACTATCTGGTTTTGTTTGTGCTGCAAACTCTGAGTTTATTAACGCTCCTCCGATGTAGATTTGCTGCAAGACTACTGTGATCTTATTTTGTAGTGCTGATTTTGACCGCCAGCTACTGCCCTGGCAACCACACTGCAGCGTTTTCTACCGTTTTTGCAGGTCTGTGTGCATGAGAATTCTTTCCAAACTGTTTTCATGTGAACGCAGATCTTTCCTAAAATGCAAAGGAAAACGTTTTCCATTTTTAGCAAAACCGTTGTCGTGTAAATGAGGCCTCAGCATTGCCACAAGCTCAGCTGGTCATTGTTTAGGTCAAGCAATCTATTCAAGTTTGGTTTTTACTCCATATAATTTATGTACAAATTCAAAATCGCTAAATGATTCCATCTTCTGTGCTGTCCTGATGCTGTTTTCAGAACACATTTTTAAACTTTTTGAACACATCACACAGTTACACTGACTGACATTTAATTTTGTGATGGTGTTGGTGGCAATTTTTAATATTTTAAAAACCAAGCACTTCAAAAGTGCACACACAGACACACAAATGGACAATCATCCACAGACACACACACACAAAGATAGACAAAAACAAACTTCCCCCTACACGCAGAGGGAGTAAATGTTAAATGTTTCTTTTATCAGATAATCATAAAATTAAAGGACTGCTTGACCTGACAGACTGCAGATGAAGCACTCATTTGGTCACTAATGTATCCTCCTTTTCCCTGTATTTATAACCTCCTCATCTGACTCTTTGCCAACTTTTTAGTCATAAACTTTGTGACCTTTACAAACTACTGATTTTGCTCTTTGTCGATGTCTCTCTTTTATCAGTTTCAAAGTGTCTTCAGTTACACGAAAGCTATCTTGATGCAGTAGGCATGGTTGAGTTGAATTTGTGTCATACATACAAGACCTTTGACATCATAAGATTTCTCTCCAAATACCTCACCCAGCTGATTCAAGGAAAAGATCAGTGCTCAGCCAAATTTCATTTGTGATAATCAGAAGAAAAAAAACAACCTATATTGACTGCCAGGCAGGGCATAGCTGCCACACAAATTGCTCATGCCACTGTGTTGTCTTTATGGTGTGTGTGTGTGTTTGTGGAATGCACATGCCCATCCTATACAGGGATCAAGGCAGAGACAGGGAGGATGGAGGGGATGTCTGCAATTGCACGCGACTCACCCAGACATATGGACATATGCTATCAGCCTTAAGGCCATATTGCATGCTGAGGTGTATGTCGAGGAAGATGAGGCGTGCGTGTGCTCAAGTCTGAGACTTTATTGCATTGATAAGGAGTGTGTGTGTGTGTGTGTGTGTGTGTGTGTGTGTGTGTGTGTGTGTGTGTGTGTGTGTGTGTGTGTGTGTGTGTGTGTGTCTGTGTGTACAAAAGAGGGACTCACATCTATCCAAGCAGCAGTACTCTGTACAACATTTTACTTAAATTGTAGGCATAAATATACATGTAGATATAAATACCTTTACTTTTATTTCTCTTAATGACAATATTTCCAAGAAATAGAGGAGGGATCCCTTTTGCATGATGGAAATATATGCAATAAGTACTGTATTTAAATAATATTATATTTTTAACTGTATATGAATGAACATAGTAACCATTTAAGGAACATACAAGTACCTTAATATAAAGTATGTAATTTTGGGTAGTAATCCTAATATTAATCTTATTCTTTGTTGCAAAAAAAATGTAAAACAAGACACAAAATGAAGTGATGGAGGACATTTCCAGATCCTTCATTTAAGTAGAAATACCACACTGAAGAAATACTCAGTTACTGGTAAAAGTCATGCATTGAAAATGTTACTTAAGTTATTTGCACTGCAAAATTAGAGGTACTCAATGCAAAGTAATGGCCCCTGTAAGTATTATTACATCATTAATACAGAGCCCGAGATGTGTAATTAGCATTTTGCTTATAAATTTGTCAAGTTGAAGCTAATCTTTGGTATTTGTATACTGTTTAATCTAAAACAATGTATCATACTTTATGTGCTATTATGTTTTATAAGATGTTAATTTGTGACTAATATCTATAGCTGTAAAATACTTGGAGTAAAAGTATGAAGCAGCATGAAATTGAAATACTTAAGTAAAGCACTAGCGACTCAGATCTGTATTTAATTACATTACTTACATTCCACCACTGACAAAGTGTAACAAATACAACCCGTTGATTTCTCTGTCTGTGCCAGGCATGTCAGACAGTCAGGCGAGGTCTAGACTGAGAGGTCCAGATGGTACGTCTGAGTTGAGCTGGCTAACCCTTCTTTCACCGTCCACTTGGCGCTGATTGGTCGCTTGTTCACCTCACATCACACCCTCTTCCACAGCCACTGTGTTTGTGTGTGTTCTCTATCCTTTCAGTCTCACTATGCATCATATCAGCTCGAGACTTTCCCAAACCTCTGATGCTTGCTCAAGACCCAAGAACAAAATGTACCAGTTTGTTTGTGTGCACGAGGTGTTGCCATGAGAACTGCCCCACCTTTGACCCTCGCCTCCTTTAAAAATCATTGTTACGCACCTGTTGCGTTGCTGTGGCGCCAGCCCCTTTGCCTAAGAGACGAACATATACAAATATTTCCGAGGCGGTCTGAAGACAGTGAGTGGCTGTGGAATCCTTCTGATCCTAGCATGCAATCTGATCAGCATGCCGCTGAGACACCCAAGGGCAGCTTGTTTTGTCATGACTGTTTATACTCATAGACTTGCACTGTCTTTAAGATCTTTGGCTCGTTTACTCTGATTGTAACCACGGTCCTTGCTTCACAATATTTATGCATGGACTATCGTGCCAGTTCTGTTTGTTTATAACGTTTGTATAATGTGATGATCATCTCTGTTACCTGGTTAATTTGCTCATAGTAATGTCCACTGCACAAACCCATAGAGCGATGGGCAGATCCAGTATTCACTTCAAGCACTGCCAGCGTCACAAACCCCTTCCTGTAAAGGCCTGGATGAAATGTATGTCAAATGTGTTTGGAGGCTTCCTGAGTGACAGGAGACTCATCCTTTCCATCAGACGATGAACACATGGATCATCCAACACAGACGCAAGCCAGGTTGAAAGGATAGATTAGAGGGAAAAGAGATATAGATGAAAGACGGGATGGATGGGCTGAGCATAGGAGAGATGAAAGAGTAGATAATGGAGCAAGTGAAGGTCAAGAGAGAAACAGTAAAGGATTCGTGTGATTAATGGGGTGCAGCTTGTTTTCATAAGGTCGATGCATTCTTATTGCTCTGAGTCTGCGTGCATGTTATCTCTCTGCCTGTGTGATTGTTGGCAATAAAATAACTATTGATCTCAGGGTGTATCCAAGGACCTCGTTTCACATACCGTACACAATCTTGCCCTGCCTGTGTGTCTGTACACACACACACACACACTCTGTCTCCTTCCCTAACCTCCTGCTCAGCAGGGTGTCACCGGTACATTACAATGGTGGTGTCAAGATTCACTCTGTTTTTTTACGCCGTCTGCCACCTGTCTGCTTCGGCTGGATCGACAGAAAACTATTAACGGTTTAATTTGTGCAGGCGCACCTCAATATTCTTTTTGTTTCGTTCTTTGACTGGCTGAAACGTCTAATTACACAGAAGGAGGAAAAAAAATAGTTTTCTTCTAATTATGGTGGAGTGAAAATTAATGTTTGATCCTTATTACCATCTGTCCTCCACAACATCTGATTAACTCTCTTCACAGGCAGCTGAAGGCAGCAAGGTTCGTGTTCCATCTGCCGTCTGTAATTTGCAACATGTCCTCATATCTAGATGACTAAATAAGTCATTTGCCAGTGACTCCCAAAAATGACATATATGACATACGCCACGTGTTTAACATTGTGAAACAGTCACACTTTGGTTAGGTTCAGGCAACGAAACTACTTTGTAAGGTTTAGAAAATGATCATAGTTTAGGTTAAAACAACCTTAAAGGTATACTCCCACTCAGTATTTTCCCACTCAAGGCGTGTGAAGAATTTTTAAAGTAACCACGATATTTTTTATCCTACAGCCTGATATAACGGTCATATTTTTTAGCACAGCGGAATACAGAGAACAATTCCGATTTTAAGCTGGTGTGGGGCGAAAAATACGATGTAAACAATGCGCCATTTTGAAATTCGGAAACGGCACGTCGTCCTCAAGGGCTTCCCCAGATTTCCAGGCAGATGCAGCAGTTTTAAATCTGCGAGTACATGGAGAGCACGGAAGCATTTTACAGTGGTCTCCTGAGTGAAAGTCCTGTCTTTGCTTGACCCATCCACCCACCCCGACTTCCCTCCTCTGCAGACTTTGTAGCTCTTTCACTGCGTCACCTGACCTCCTCCTTTACTAGCATCATAATTACTAAGGCCACTATAGAGATCACCACCGTAGGTTGAATAAGCTGCTTGCACAGACAAACCTGTGTGTCTGTTCCTCTGTGGAGGACGAGGTGTTAATGAGAGTAGTGCTGGTGTTGTTAAGCTCTGATTGTGCGTGCCAGATCCACTGTGGTTACCTTAATTAAGTCTTGTGCAAACAGCGGATGTCTTAAACACATCACGCTTATCAGTCATGATTTATTATTCTACATGTTTTATTAGTGTATGCAGTAGACGTTATTACAAGCGGACACAGTGACATCTTTAGGTCGTTTTGGACATGCATTTCTACAAGAAGATTTACAAGACAGTTTTAACACCGCTCTTCTTTTTTTTTTTCCAGTGAAAGACCTCAGGAGCCATTATTGAAACCTGCTCTTTGATATTGTATCATAGATATTCTTTTGAACCAGCAGCCACAAAAACACCTCCATGCTCCTCCACTCCTTTACTGCGCTGTGCTCTTTGACTGTAATTTGAACCATGCGCCTTGCAGCCCTTTGTTAAATGCTATTACATTTGCTCTGCCTCCCAACTCCCTTTTCACCTCTGAAAAAAATGTCAGGAACAGGACACCAGAGGATGAAATACTGGAAAGAGCAGATGGGAGTAAGATATCGTGTCATCTCCTTGACCTTGAGGACAGAAAGTAGGAGCAAAACAGAGAAAGACGTGGGGGTTGTATGCTGCAGCTAAATAGGCAGAATGTTGGAGCACTCATGGCCCTGTTCTAAATCACTGGTAGCTGTGACAGCATAGGTAGGAAAAAAGGGTTGAAAAAGCACGCAAGAGAGAGGAAATGGGATGGAGATGTATGATGAGAGGTACAAAGGATCTGGTGTATTACTGGTTATGTGTGTGTATCTGGGCCTGTGCTTCTGCCTGTCTGTGGCTAACCTTAGTTATACAGTGTAAATGTTGTGCTCTGTATTCAGCATACACTCTAAATGCAGATATGAAAAGGTCTTGATAAAGCGATGTGGTTGTTTTACTGAATCTTAAGTCCACACAGTCGTAGACAGTGAAAACAGGCTGTTTGATGGTCAGCTCAGACGTGCGAGCCCTCTCATTCTGGATCCTCATCGCGTGTGGCTACAAGGTCACAGGGCTAGACAGCCAGCCACACACACACACACACACACACACACAAACACATTAACTGATCATGCAGCCCGAGAGGGGATTAGAAGCCGACAGGGTTAGGAGGGTTAGAGTAAAGTCTGTGTGTGTGTGCGTGTGTGCGTGTGTGTGTGTGTGTGTGTGTGTGTGTGTGTGTGTGTGCGTGTGCAGTGCAGAGGAGGCGGGAGTGCCACATACTGCCATGGCACGCAGAATTAGAATTAAACTGATTTCCAATTTACTTTCTCAAGAGCGAGGCAGCAGCTGCACATGGAGAGGAGGTCATTTCAGAAACAGAGCCACAAACATGTGCACATCACATAGCCTGTTTACTTTGAATTTAGCAACTAAAAAAAAACAACAACAACAAAAAAACACTTTCAGAAAGTTGTTCAGTTGTAAAATGTCAACCAAAAGTATTTTTGCAAGCCAAACAAGCCCTGATATGCAGGAGGCTTTGTTGAACTTTTGCTGATCCCAGACGGAGAATTTATTGTTACTGTTATAAGCCTGGGTTCTTCCACGTGGAGATTCAAGCATAGGAGTGCACAGAAAAGCAGCTGTATGGATTTTGTATCATACTCAAGTACTTGTCAGTGACACTTGTAAAACCGCACTGGGAGATTATATTTCTGTCTGCCTTGTATGTGAAACATGGGATCAATTCATGTAAATAACATTTTGGGGAAGGAGGAAAGTATTTCAACGATGTCATTTATAGACTCAACAAGTGGCGGTGAAATTTGAGCGATCACACAAATGCTCTTTGTGTCTCCAGGGAGCAGAGGAGACAGCGAGAGGAGCAGCTGTCCCAACAGAAGGAGCACAGAGAAGAAATCTGCAGGTATACGTACACACCTCCCCTCTTCTCTACACGTTTTCTTTTTTTGTCTCCCGATGAATCTCCATCTCACCCCTTCACCAGTTTTCCCACAACTCCCGCACTCATCCCATTCAGTCGCCTCCAAATCATGCTCATCCTCTACTTCACTTCTCTCCTCCTCCTCCTAGAGAGAGGTGGGCATATTGGTGTCAACTGAGATCTGATCCTGGATCAGTTGAGGTAATCTTAGGCTCCATAAAGTGCCAGTGACACAGTCTCGTGTGAGGCTGGCACAGCAGATGGAAGCACTCCCTGGTTGGCGTGGAGTCATCTTTCTCACACACACACACACACACACACACGAAGGCGTAATGGCAATTCTATTGGAGTGTATCACATTAATACGCAGGCAGACACATGTGCAAACACACCCAACCCCACATGTGTACACCCACAGACAGACATATACACACAGAGCCTCTCATCTTTCCATGTAGGCGTTAGATGTATGCGGGGTGTGTATATTTTCACATGGTATCTGCTGGTATTCTTTTTCTAAGCCACTGGCAGCCTGGTGTGTTCAATTACACTGTCGATTTATTTCCCTTCCCACACAGCAGTGTCTGATCTCACCCTCTGGCTCCTATACAGCTCAACATATGATAGCACTCCACTGGGGTGGGGGTGGGGTGTAGGCTATTTTAGAAAGGATGAGTGGTTGGGCAGGAGGGAGCGTCCCCTACATAAGCAGAGGGAAAATGTGATGGGACAACAATTCACCAAACTGGAAGATGTTTATCTGGTTGTGAGGGCTTGGTTTCTGCAGATAAATCAATAAGCAACACTATCTTGTGATTTTAAATTCGACGGGTTGTGAATCCGTGCCGTTTCTCTTTGGTTTAGTGGTTCAACCTTTCCTCCTCTTTTTCTCAGAGGAGACAGAGGAGAGGAGAAATCACCACTTCCTGTGTTTGATAACACTAAACCGCTCTTTCTGTTTTTCTTCACTCAACCTCTCACTTCAAAAACATTTAATCTCACTCATTTATCTCCTGATGAAGAGGTAAATCTACAAAAAAAAAAAAGTGCTAATATTACACAGATTGCAGATACTGACATGTAAACACGAAGAGTTCATTTGTTTAGTTTCTTTTGTGTTTTCAAGTGTGTTTTCCCAGGACTACTTGACACGCCAAAGGTCATGGTCAGAGAACCACAATGATTTGGTACTTGACCTGTATAGAAAATATTTCCTGTCTGTTTAAGTCAGACAAACAAAAACGGGTGGTTGGATTTAGGGTTTGGCCAAGTTCTGGTGCGTTTATGTGTGTCAACCACTAGACTTAGAGCCTGATAAGGTTGAAGAGTAACGGCTTCTCTCTTACATCTCTGATGCAGGTGTGTTTGTTTGCGTGGTTGTTCAAATCATACATGTGCATGCCCTATATGCCATCTGGCCTGCAGAATATTATGAATCGATGATATTAGCTTAATTGGTAAAAATAAATTCAGATATTTTGCACATCTTACATGACTCACCAGTGAAAGAGGCCCTTCCTTAGCATGATCAATTAGCTTTCCATCCCCTGGCAACAAATTAAATGGTCTGTAATTCTGCACTAAGATGCCTGTCAACACAGGCACTGGTTTATTTTCATTGGACGACTGTGGTATTAAGTGTCAAAGTAATATTTTTGTCGTCTTACTGAGGTCCTATAATAGAGTTTTTATGTTGAGATAAAGACTCAGTTATTGGTTGTTGAACTGTTGAGCATTGCTTCCTTCATAAAGGTCTGAGAATATATTCTAGTTAAGCATCTCGTTGTCATTATAGATAAATACGTTTTTGTTATTTGAAAGTCTGGCCCCACATTGTCTCCCTAGAAAAAGTATGGTATGGGTATACAGTATATATAGCTCCTGCTAAATACAGATGAAAGAGTCATAGAATATTTCAGTATGGATACTAACTCTGTGTGTTTGTGCACACGCTCATCTTCTGCATCCCTTCACCAGGTTAAAAGGGGAGCTGGAGGAGAAACACGAGAGGTGGTTGTCGTGCCAACAAAGGTGGGACACCCTAGAGGAGCAGCTGTTGTCATGGCGGCAGAGAGAGGAACAAATTAACAGGAAGTGTTGCGCAGCTGAAGAGGAAGTGACTCGACTGAGGGAAGCTCTGGAGAAGGTCCAGCAGGAAACAAGACAGCTGAGGAGCGAGAGGTCACGACTGTGATATCTGTACTTCTCTGTTTATGTTCACTTCTATTCCCAAATGTTTTAGTCATCTGATTCTTTTAGCACCAGGAATAGACTGGTACACAAACAGATCCTCCTTAAAGGGCCTGGAAACTCACTTCTCAATTAGGTTTTTACCATGTGTGATAGAGTCATGCACATACATTTTTTTTCTGTTGGAGAACAGCTTTGGTTATTTCACTTCTGAGATATGTTTTCTTTCTGTGCTCCTCTCACTAGTTGTTTAGTTGCATCAAACTGTTGTTTTCCACATACTGCATTATGTAACAAACCCTAACACTGTGAAACAAAGGTATAAGCAGAAACACGAGCAGTAAGCCGTATATTGTTGAATAACTGCCTCTCCACGTAATGAACTGAGGACCCTGGCACTGAGTAAATATGAACTGTCTGTACTGCAGTGCATGAGTGCCAAATAGATAACAGGTTTATTATTGTGTGGTCATCATCGGGTCATCCTTTCTTTACTCTAAAAGTTCCTTTACTGCTGCACCACTCTGCGTCCTTTCCGTCCCGTTGGCAATCAAGTCACAGAAATGTCTGAACGCTAAAGATCAGTGGCAGACTTGAAAGTGACAGCCTGCCCTCTAGGCTGGCACTTTATTTTTTCTCCACTTGATCTCATTATGGAAATGAATATGAATGCCTTGCTGGGACACAGAGAGACACCCAAGCCTCTGTGTCTGCGGCATCCTCAGCTGAACTGGGTTCAGTCATTAGAGGTCTGATGAACGATGCGTGTGTGTTTAAATGTCTTTTGAGTCAGATGAGTGCCGCAGAAAGAGAAAGGCTCTACTCCCTCACTCCTAACCACAAGCATTCACGCATATGCATCAGCACACGCAGCGCATTTTCTTTACCCTCGCTATGGAGATTTGAACACTTCCACTGACCTCTAGTGAGCCTTTAAAAAAGACATGCTGTTCCCTTCTTCATACGTTCCTGCAGTCACACATACATTGATTTATACTACACTTCACATTATATGCATGATCATCACTTCTCCTGTGGCTTACCAAGCCTTCTCTATTTTCCTTATTCCATCTCTGTCCTCTTGTTACCTCTGTTATCTCATTCACACACTCTCCACCCTCTGTGCTACCCTGTCACTGCACATCGCCCCGTGCCAACCCTCTCTGTTGCGTGTCTACCCAGAAATAAGGATCATCTTTCCATCCCCGGGACCCGACTGTCTTAAACGGTTCAAACTATTAAACTGTTCAAATATATTTCATACTGAGGATATATCACATTTGTAATAAGCCCTTTGCAGGGAGGCCTTTAAAGCTGTAAATCTCTAGTAGGAGGCTGTGGAAAGAGAAAATATAGCTTCATTCTCTCTTCGCACCCATGTAATACTTAATCTGCAGAGTCAGGTGTCGAGACGGTCAAAATCTCCCAATGCTGTACAGCATGATAACAAATTTATAATGTGCTATTGGTAATTTTCAATTGAGCTATTATGCACATGAAAACTATATAAGAATAAAACATTTAGGTCAGAAATAAACTTAATTTATTCACCACTATTTTTGGCCAGTCATGAGTAAAAGTGCTTTATGTGCTTGCTCCAAACAAACAAATGGACATGGGTAAAAAAAAAAAAAAAGAAGATCACTCAGTTACAGGAACAACTATCATTTCACCGGTTGTCTACATGTTGACTTGGACCTGTGATAATTAATCTTGCAATATGGAACAATGCACAATTTGATGCAAAACAAGCTTAGTAACAAGCAGACAATGTTCCCCTCCAGGCCGGGGTGGTAGGATTTAGGGATGATGGGATTGTGGGATGGAAGAAAATGAGGGAGAGACATATTAGCGGAGAGGGATCAAGAGGGAGGAGGATATAAGAGAAGCATGAGAGGACATGGGGGAGAGAATGAAGGAAGGAGGAGAGGAGATTAAGAGAGAGGGTGAGCAGCAGGGGTTGAGGAGTGAGGGATGGAGACCGTGACAGCGGTTGCAGCGGTTACCTCACACACTCTGTCTGGCTCTCACATGCACACAAGCCTGGGTCACAGGAGCCGCACACGATCCACACGCACACACGAGACGTGACAGCTTGCCCTTGATTCCGCATAACTGACGCAGAGTTAGAAACAGAGAGAAGGCACGAGAGAGGAAAAGAGGTGGGGAGAGAGGCGAAAAAGAGTGGAAGTGCAGAGAGAGTAAAAGATTTAGAAGTCAAGAGAGGTCAGGAGTATCTGTGCGGCTCCTCATCCATCTGTTAAATATAAGAGGACTTTGTTTCAAGTGGTTTCAAGCAGCGGAGGAATGTCGTGACAGAAATTATGATCCCAAAAATTCTCCCTTCCGTCTGCGTCTGTACAGGGAAGCTGTTTAATGCCTTGGGCTTTACAAAATTAGGTTTATAAAAAGACTTTAATAAATAAATGTCACATCTATCAGCTACTTCCAGCTATGTTTACTCCTCTCTCCTTTTCTCTCTTCTCTTTTTATATTTTCACATTTTTTCTCTTTGTTTTTCCCCCAGAGAAAAAGAGAAAAAATGCGGCAGTCAGTCCTTTTTTATCCACCAGTCATAGATTGTTCAATTTCCACACGGTAGTCCGTCTCTGGTTTGATCGTGTGGGTGAGTGGTGTGAGAAGACTCTTGACTTTTAAATTTTAATCATCTTTACATGTGGAGAGTTCCGTCCCTGAAAACCGAACAGGGGGATGTGTGGGTTGATCTCAGTGGAGATTCCCGTCAGCTGTTGTTCGGCATTGTTGACTCATACACAATAAAAACTATTTAAAATTGTCCTTGAGCTGAGAAAAATCGGATATCATTCCGAGTCGAGTCAGCCGTCTTCGTTTGTGTGTGCACACAAAGATTGTATCAGCATAAAAGTGGGATAATGTTCTGTGCCTTTTCATGAGGCAGCAACCACGCACACCCACACACACTGCAGTGCACACATTCACACTCGCCTGTCCTTAAAAGCAGCCTGACGTGTCAGTGAATGAGAGAGTGCTCCCAGATTTTCCCATCATTCCTCCCTGTAATCCCCGCAGACCTTCTTCTGAGACCTGAATTTGCACGCTCACACTCTCCAGGGAGTCTCTCTCTCTCCCACACACACACACACACACACACACACACACACACACACACACACACACACACACACACACACACACACACACACACACACATGTGCAGCCTGAGAGTTGATTTTAAAACTTATGTTACACTCCCTCTGGAATTGCATCTGGCAGTGGGACACAAACACTCACGTACACATACACACAAACACTGTATCCATCAGTTTGTTGCATATTAAAATAATCAGCCTAAAAAAACTCTCAAATTCTAACTTCCAGGGTTTTTTTTTAAGCTGCTGAGACTTAGGGTGCTTTCACACCCATCTTGTCTGATCTGGACTTTCAGACTTTTCAGTTTGATCTAGATCAAAATTGCAGGTATGAAACATCCCCCTGACGTAGCCCCTCACCGAAAGCTCTTCGACTACGCCAGAAATGTCATCGTCATTTCAAGCTGGTCAGAGCCAGAGTAGGGCGGGTTGTTGCATTGCCATAGTAGGCTTCATGAATTCACTTGGCGGAGGTATGCGCTCTCAGATTGCCCTCTAGTTTAAGCTTGCAACTCCTCTCCGAATCGCATCTTTTGACAAAGATGGGACACATTTAAATGAGCTTCAAGAGTCAGATCTTGGCATCAAACTTGCAAATCTTGGGGAGCGTTCATGCATGGCGTTCTGTCTGCATCTATTTTTGTGCTTCTGTGTGTGTGTGTGTGTGTGTGTCTGTGTGCGATGAGTACGCTGATGTGATTAGCCAGAGCCAGTGGAGTGAATAATATTGTGTCTGCCTGCCCCGAGTAGGAAGAGATGGAATGTAGCTGCTGCTCTTTATTATAGTTTAGATCATCTACTTCACTATCAGATAAACTGAGTCAAGTGTGCACATTTCTACACACACAGACACGCACAGACATCAGCTCACATTACAAATGGGCCCACTTATACACACGTAATGCTGCTATAAGGTTGTTTTATGTATATTTGAATTGTTTTTGTACCATTGTGGGTTTGCATTTGCCAACACCTCTTTACTATAATTGACTTTGCTAAAATCCGATAATTGAATCCCGACCTGGGGCCTCTCTGTGTGGACTTTGCATGTCTTGTATCAGCGTGGGCTCCCTCTCGGTGCTCTGCCTTCCTCCCACAGTCCAAAAGCATGCAAAATAGGTGAATTAGTGACTCCAATTTGCCCATAGGTGTCAATTTTAGCACAAATGGTTTGTCTCCCTATTTGTCAGCCCAGTTATAAACTGGTAACCTGTCCAGTGTGTGCCCTACCTCTCACCCAATGTTAACTGGGATAGGTTCCAGCCCCCCTGCATCCCTGCAAAGGATAAGTGGATTTATAGAAGGTGGATGGATGGATGGAGGATCCGATAGAGGATCTCAGCCATCTCTGTTGTTACGTTTCAGCAAAATTAAATAAGGGACCAAGATGCAGACTAAAGCCAGAGACACAAGAAATGCAATTCAGGGGATTCAATAACAAAAGATATTCTCAGTGAATTAAGAGGCAGAGAATGTCAGAAGTCCCAGAACAGGGGGATGTGACGCAAACGCAGACATGACACGACGAAATGGCAACTCAAAAGGGGTAACACACAGATTAAAAACATGGAGATGAGACAGGATTGGGAACAGGTGGGGATTGGGGCACAGGTGAAAATAATTAACGATCCAAATGGAGGGAAAACAGACAAAGACAGGAAGTGTAAAGCAAAAAAAGACAACATGGAGAGCATGACTATCAAAATAAAACAGGAAACAGAAAACACAGAACCTTCAAAACTCAAACCATGACAAGAGGTCATAGCTCATAGAACCCTTTGGTTCAGCTATGAGCCATAAATGTAATGATATTCTTGCAGGATTGAACATTAATAACATTGCGTACGATTGACAAACACTAAATATCATTTGACAGTATGTTTTTAGGACTGTCTAGCTATGGAGCCACGCCATTGAAGAAGTGTAAGAAGCTTCCAGCTTGTGTGTTACAGTCACCATCCTGCAGTGAGAGCGAGGCACCGATGAACTAATCACTTTCAACCGAGTGTCCCAGTGCTGTCGTCATTCACAAATGTTTTCATTTAATCTGTGTCTGATGTTGAATTTAGAATGGTGAACAGACAGTTACACTGGAACTACTTAGTAGGTGTCCATCATCTGGAAATATTGGACGTCCTTCAGACGATCAGAATCAAGTATTCGCCCAGACCTCTGGTATAAACATTGGCGATAAACTGTCACTTCCTCAGCTTGTGTCTGGCAGGGTTAAGATTTGTGCTGGTTCACATCCTCTCAGCCAAACAGCTGCTGAAATGACACATTATATTTGGATGGAGGATCAACAAATGCATGAAATGTATTTTTCTAACTATCTCAACTCCATCTCACTCAGTTCCCCAGAGACTTTTAGTATTGTTCTCATTATATAATCTCTTTGCAACCTGGCGCGCTTAGAGAATCATCAAAAAAGAAGTCATCTTTGACTTTGACTTACTTACTTGCTGATTCAAGTGCTGCACTGTAAAAATGGTTAATGCAATCTTGTGTGTGTGAGTGAGAGAGTATTTTACACGTTGTGTTTATGAAAGCTTGTGCGCGTCTTTGTATTTGGCTTCAGAATGTATGATTTATTTGTTGTGTTCTCTTGCATTTCCTCTACGTGTTTGGATCTGTTGACTCAAATCAAGTAAACAGAAGGGTCTCCAGGAGCTAAAGCATCCAGTGACTCTGCGAACATTTTATTTGCTTTCATGATTTAAGATGTTGCTGTTCCACATTAGTCCTTTCATTACACGTCGATGTTGTCAGATTTGTCTAGATGAAGACTTCAAAGTTAAAGCGTTCTAGCGGAAATTCAAAGTGTATTTATAGCACATTAATTTAGAAGCAGAATGAGATATCTGAGTGACTCAGTGCGCCAGTGTGTGTGTCTGTGTTGCTCTGTGTATTCATATAGTTTCTGTTTTGCTTGTGTGTGTTTACAGGGATATATTGACAGAGTCTCATAGCAAAGCTCTAAACACGATGGAGGAAAACTGCAGACAGCAAATGGCCTCAAAGGTAATTCTTAATCGATACTCGCAATAACATTATTACAGCTGATTAGGTGATAACTGCTGTACTAACTATAATAGAAAACAAACAGCAGTAGGCATGCCCCTAAGCCAATTAGCAGGACCGGATCTGTCCTGAGCCATATATTGTATTTTATTGATCGGTACCGGCAGTATAAACCCTGATCCATTTCAACCCAGTGTTTGCTGAAGGTTTATTCTTATTCTTATGTAAATCACTTATTATTAAAGTATATTACCTAAACAGTGGCCCAGTGTCAGCAGGTAGTTATTAAGGACTTGTATTTAAAAAATGGGTGCAAAATAATAAATACAATTTAAAAAATGACGCACACATGGCATAATGACACACACCTGTTGCATTCTCATGTTACCCTTATGAGGGAAGCGCTTCAACCAGGAGCAGCGGCCGTGTGTATATTAGTGTATGACAGGAAGACATTTTGCTCCAGTGTATAGAGTAAACAGACATTAGGACAGCATCCAAGGCATTGTCACAGTTCAGAGGAGTTTAACAAAATGTGGAGAAGATTATGAGGCTCCAAGACCACCAGTCTGTTTGACACCAGACTAACCAAATACACACACACACACACAAATACACATATGCATGCACACACACACACACACACACTCAACCAATCTGTGTTTTATTAGGCCAACAGTGTAGCAGTGTCTCCCTGTCTGTCAGCAAGAGTCACTGAGGTTTTATTGAACATTAAAACAAGGAGGATGTTTCATAAAAATAAAAAAAAAAATAAAAGAAGACATCAAATCATTGTTGTCTCATATTTTGCTTCAGAAATGTTTTGTATCATGTTTTTTACTAAGTGCATTCATCTTAATGTAAGAAAAACATTGTTGCTGTACATTTACCACACACCACACACAGATGTGTGTGTATATATATATATATATATATATATATATATATATATATATATATATATATACGTATATATATATATATATACATATATATATATACGTATATATATATATATATATATATATATATATATATACGTATATATATATATATATACATATATATATATACGTATATATATATATATATATACATATATACATATATATATATACATATATATATATATATATATATATATATAAGATTACTTCCTGGTTGAGGGGCGATAGCCAAATGAGACTCTATGGAAGCCCTTCAGTGTTTGGCAAGCAGGTGACTTGAGGCTGCTCTCTAATTGGTTGCTTCAGGTCTACTATGGGACACCAGACCCTCCCACTTTTGTTGTAGGGCTAATGATTGACACTTATACGTGCCCTGGCTGAGTCTTCTGTTTGGGTTATTGGAAAATTAACATCAGTGTTTAGGCAATATTACACTGTGTTGGGTTGTTTTTGGAAATTTTGCACCCCCCCCCCAAAATTTTTTTATCTCCAGCTGCCACTGTTTGGTATGTAAATACATAGTACAGTATATGGCATCCTGAACTGAGAATGACCTCTCACTGTTTTTGTTTATTGTAACCTGAGATTTTCTGTCCTTTGTTTTAGCAGTTGACTGTGCATGCTAGTGAATGTTAGTGCATGCTAGTGAATGTTAGTGCATGCTAGTGCATGCTAGTGAATGTAAGTGCATGCTAGTGCACGTGAGTGTGCATTTTAGTGCAGTTGAGTCCTTCTCTGTCCTCCTCACATCTGTTTTCAACATGGCAGCCTGGTAAGAATCTCTCTGCTATTATAGATATGTTTGTTGGGCTTTGGTGCACATAATGGTGGCTGTCTGGTGAGAAACATTCTCATATCATAGCTTAGTTTAATAATACGTTAAAATATGATTCTGAAAACACTTCAAGTGAGAACTAGACTTTATAGTAACACATTATGGACTCATATTTTATCAGCATTGCTGAGTTTTACTGTTTAATGAGTTTTTGTTTTAAAGTAGGACACAAAATACTTTCTCATCATAATCTCACTTCCTAATATATCAATCTGATGACATTTCAAGTGATAAAAAGGCTACTTAGTAACAAAATCTTGATTAATGCTTGATGACTACTGCCTAATTTTTGAGTTTCATCTGTTTTTGTGAGCATTGTGTAATAGGATGTGGTTTATTATTTTTCTTTCACTGAGTGAATGTATTTCTTTTTGGGTCGAGATGCCGGCGCTCTAGTGCGATATCTAGTTACAGTAAATATTTAACCTTTAATAACTATCAGGTTACTACTGGTTTTAAGATTCAAGACCTTAATACAGATTTTGAGGTCAATTTCTCTGGCTCACATGTTAAAAAAATTACCATCATGTGTTTGCATTAAAGTGTTTATAATCCTGTCCAGCCGTGACACTCTTTGCAAGTATTCTTGCACAGGTACGAAGCTCTTAAGCTCTGAAAAACCAGTTTTATTGGTTGATGTAACACACATCGCTACCAGACATTCATTTTTATATAAAAGTCCCGCCCTGCAGGTTTAAATTATGGTTCATTTTCTTTTTCAGTTCATTTACAAGTGTGTGTACAAGTAAGTTTTTGTACCTTGACTGAGTTACTTTTATTGACTTTTGATCTTAACCACAAAAACAATTTAAATCCCATAAATTGTATCCCAGAAACCAACTGTCTCATCAAGCATTTTTCATCGTCGTGATTAATGATATACCCCAAAAAGTGCCAAACACACTGCAGCTATAAAAATGTCACATGCAGCACATTCCACATGACAGATAAACACACACACACACACACTAAAACATATTCTGCACATGTGGTGATCGGTGTGTGCACTAGGATGGTTCCCACACACACATGTGCACAAAGGTTATTGCTCCTTACGGGCTTCCCTTGTCTTCACTTGGGCTTACACTCATAGAAAGGAAGTGGTCACTCTTGTGCATTCTTTAAATACAAATAGCAGCTGTGTGCATGAACACACACACACACACACACCCACGAGCACAAAAGGATATACACACATAAACCACCCATGCTCCTCACACGTACAGTCACACAGCAAAGAGGAAGTGGTGTTTTCTCATTTGATCCAAGACACGCAATCTTCGTTTTTCATACAGCCTCTCAACCAAGGCCAATATATAAACATTTTCACACGCCAGTCCATCTTTTTTTTTTTTCTCATGCCCTCATCCACTATTTCTCTAAATTCACACACACACACACATCAGTGATCCCAGCCCATGGCAGTGACGCTCGCTTTGTCTTCCAGAAAACAAGGTAGTTATTTCTTTGTTTTGTGTCCTTGATAATTACATTTTTGATTACCAGAGTAATATGACAAAGCCAGCCACGCCCTGTGACCAAGCTTGCATAACCAAAGTCCCCCTCATGTGTTCATGCACCAACAATAATATATAAAACTCAACATGGAACAATAACAATTTGTCAGAAGTGTTTTTTTAGAGGTTAGAGGCTGTGGGTAGGACACACTATTTTAAGATTAAATCTGTTTACAGAAGGACTGGTGTTTTTTAAACGTTTAAAGAAGAATGCAATTTTTTTTTTGTCATCTACTAAACCTTGCAACGGCTTTCATTAGGCATATTTTCATTTTTCATTTTTGACACACCACCTCTCCCTCCTTACGTCTGTTTCAGAGCTTCTTGTTAAACTGTATGACAAATCTTTGTGTGACCTTCCTCCCTCCCGTTTATATCATGAGACGTATCAACTGTTCACCGTCTCTTTTAGGACAGGCTGAATTAGAGACAAGCCTTAGGATGTGGGCTAGACTGGGCTTCTATTTGGAGTTTTCATTACACACTATGTATACAAAAGGTCATTTATGATGAAAAGTGTATTTCATATGGTCATAAATCAAGTTGTGATTATTTTGACAGATTTTTGTGATTTGAGACCTGATTTTAGTGGGAATGATATTTTTTGTATTTCATTTTCTCTTTAAAAAAAGATGCAAACAATGATGTGATTTTTTACTGGTGTCTGTACCAAACAAGCATATCCCCTTACATCTGCAGAATATGATTTATAGGCCAGGGCATCTCTGCAGCGCCACAATGTCTCATACAAAATTGTATGTTGTAAATTTAAAAGAAAAAAAATGCAGCTCCTGCGATTTTAATATCTCACTTTGCCATATCTCAATTTCGATATCATTTAAATGACTTATTCAGACTTAGTCAGTCTCTATTTTAGATGGCAAAACTTCATGTGCACATTTCCATTTTTGTGTGATTTTTGTAGCTGGCCGCCGCCATGGAGGAGCAGAGAACCCAGAATGCATTGCACCTGAGGGAGCAGGCGGAGGAGCTTCGCAGGGAGGCGGAGTTAGAGCTGACAATTGACAGGGAGAAGAACCAACTGCTGCTGGAGCAATACCAGCGAGACAGCACACGCTTTCAACAGAAGGTGAGCCTGCTCATGACCATAATGAAAATAAATAAAAACGACCACTGGGTACAACAAAACAAATATTGTACAAATATATAAATTCTATCCATTTGTCATAGGCAGCTTACAAGTGTTATCTGTAATAATTCTTTTTCTCTTTTTTCCACGCCCTTCTCTCGTGCTCTCCTATCCACACCCCTACTTCTCTTCATTCACTATATTTTGAAGGAAGTCAGGCGAAATCACAAGGGTCTAGACCATTTTGTGGTTCCGAGCAGTTCATTTTTTTCTTGCCTTCCTCTTCTTTCTTCTTCTTTGGTTGCTTCATTTCACACTACAGCTGCCTGTCTGAAACTCTCTGCCTTCCAGGAATTGAAGACCAGGGGTTCCCTTTTGTTCAGTCTATATAAGTGCCTGCGTATGTGTGTGTGTGTGTGTGTGTGTGTGTGTGTGTGTGTGTGTGTGTGTGTGTGTGTGTGTGTGTGTGTGTGTGTGTGTGTGTGTGTGTGTGTGTGTGTGTGTGTGTGTGTGTGTGTGTGAGAGAGAGATTCATTTCCTTACATGCCTTCCGCATCATTGTGAAACACATTCATGAAGACACAACATGAGCCGTCATCCACACCCTTGAAACATATTCAGAGACTCTGCTGCATGAGTACCAACCAAAACACAAGGACATTTCAACAGACTTAAGACTATTAATAAGACAGATGGTGATAATTCATGAACATGTGACGATGCGATAAGCAAAATTTAAGAAGGTCTGATTAAAGAGAAAATCCAAATTTGTCCATCAGGTTTTTATCCATTTACCTTTTTTTTTTTGGGAAAACATATCAACAGTTAAATTGTCATAGCTAGATGAAAATGTTAATATCCCGGAATCAGAATCTACTTTCTTTCCTCTCCAGCTGCAGGAGAGAGAGCAAGAGCTACAAGGGCTGCAGGACGAGCTTCAGGAGGAGATGAGGAGGAGCGGGGTGGAGGAGAGGAGGATGAGAGAGGAGCTGCTGCAACGCTCCCAACAGCAGGAGACACTACAGCTGAGCCGAGCTAAAGCTGAACTGCAGCAGATGACTGAGAGGAATTTTGAACTCAAAGAAGAGGTGTGTGCACATGTGCATGTATGTGCATTTGTGTTGCTGATTTTTCTCCGTAGTGTTGCGTTCGATTGTCCTCAGAGAAGAACACAAAAGCATAAAATAGGTTTGCATTTGTTTTATGTATTTTGCTGGTGGGGTTTCTGTGCTAATGCTATTGAAAAAGAGCTGGATTAAAATGAGTATTTGTGTGAGTGGGGTCATAGCTCAAGACAGTGAGAGGGCTTAAATGGAGAGAGATACAGAGTTCATATTAGCTTTGGCTGCTCCGTATGCAGTGATGGATTTCTGTGCCAGCATCATCTAAGTGGAGCTGAATTGTAAACTTGTGAAACCAAAATGATGGACCAAAAAAACACTAAAACGCACCTGGAGGGAAGTGCAGATTGACGCCTCTCACATTACACATAGTCATTGAATCCATTTTTAACATAAAAAAAAACACTTTAGAATTGTAAACTCATAAATCGTTGTTCATAAATATACGTGTGAACAAAACTGTCAGTAAAGCACCATATTGATTACTGCTAAACCTCTGTAGAAAAGAATACCAGTAGAGTTATATGTGAGGGGCAAAGATCCCCCTTACATTTCAGTTGTTTAACAGCTGCTCATATGCAGTATGAAGTGAGGATACTACCCACTGTGTGATTAAAAAGTAACCACAGAAGTTACTGCAAACAGCAGTTTATTCTATGAATTTCAGTCAGAGGAAATGCGGAGGATGATTCAGCTGGGGTGTGTGATTCATTAATACACAAGTCAATAAATATTACAGAAAAATCAACATTTAAGGTGGACGTCCTCTTCTCACCTCTTCCTCCTCTCTCCGTCATCCAGCTCAGCTCAGCTCTCTAACCGTGTCTGTCCAGATGGGTTCAGCCAGCTCAAGGTGCCCTAATAGTAATTTCACAGCTGACATGCTCTTTTATGTAATTCATGGAGCTTCCTTCCTTCCACCACCCTTTTCTTTCTGTTCCTTCTCATCTGATTTAAAGGGGAGGTTTTTGTCTCCGCTCTGACTGCAGACTGTAGTTTTAGAGCAGATCTCAATCTCTATAATCCCTTCAGATGACCTTTGTTTTTTTCTCGTTTTTTCTTTCTCTCTTTCTTCCAGGCCCTTTGACTTTGTTCTTCAGTGCTGTCTCTAATGATCTCATCCCTTTTTTCTTTGTTAAAGTTGTATTGATCTATTAGCGTTTGTATGTGTGTGAGCGTGTGCGGCGGTCAGAAATAATTAGGTTTTGATCGTGACCTTGAGATATCGCTCTGTTGCCGAGATGCTGCTGCTGTTGCTGCAATGTCACCCTGTCAGTGTTCAAGACAACAACAAAAAGAATCATTGTCAAGGGATGAAAGAGTCATTTTAGGAGTGAGCAACAAAAATCAGGTCAAGGTTAGAAAATCTGTTTCATTTTTTTTTTAACACACAATGAAAGAAAAATAATGGTGCAGGAATCTAACAAGAAATCTAACAGCAACTGAACTTTATGACCTTATGTGGCTCCTGCTTATAGTTGTACTCAATAAATAAGCACAACGCTGCCACCAGTTTACTACTAAGGGTTCACATGATGCATGTGTGTGAATGAGTTTTGTATCCAGTGGCTTTATTGACAAAAACATCAGTTGAAAGGTTTATGTTTAAATCATAAACTGTGGATTAATGTCTTTTAGAAATGGTTTATAACAAGTATTACAGATGTTTGTGCCAAAACATTTTCTTTCAGACCTTTAGTCCGTCTCTCTAACACCATCTTTACCTCCATAAAAGTTATTATAATGTGTATTCATATTGTTAAATCATGCCATTGTATGGCTGATACAGCAGGGAGATAAAGTTAGTCTGCATCCCTCTCCTCCCTCACCGCTTTACTGTTCTCTCTCTCTCTCTCTCTCTCTCTCTCTCTCTGCACCTCCCAAACTCTTTCTCTCCCTCTGTCCTTCTTTCTTTTCGTTGTTTCTCTCACACTCTCTCCCCTCTCTCTCTCTCCCCTCTTGCCTCCTTTCCCCTTCCCCCTCCGTCTCTGGCTTCTGATGCAGATGGACCAGGACGAGAGGAGAAGGTCACAGTGTCTGGTGGAAAAGACACCTGACCTTTAACCTCCCACTAATGGCGCTGGTATCACATAACACACAGCACACACAACACCTTAACGCACGACTAATAGCAACCCTGCATACAGTATATGCTGTTGAGGGTCTTTTGATTGTGTCTTTTGCACATGTGCATATACATAACGTGTGCTTGTGTGTGGAATGTGGTTTACAGTGTTAGATTAAAAGCAGGGGTTCTGCGGGTCTGCGTGTGACTTCCATCCACTAGCCCTGTAATCCTGTTTTCACTAGGAGCCCCTAATGACGGCTGTCTCTCTCTACAGCTAGACTGGCATGCACAGCATCACACACACACACACACACACACGCACACACACACACACACACACAGGATCTAACACATGCCTGCATATAAACGGGCAGGAAAGAGGCTCACACTCCAAACACAGAGAGGAAGTGGCCAAACACACGTGTGCAAACAGTCACACACACTTCAGCAATTATGCATACAATAGCATCTGGTGTGACACATGGAATATGGATCCAGTGGCATAAAGGCACCTATTGAATACATAACCATATGTTTGCAGTTACAGACGTACACAAAGAAAACCACACACAACATATGAGTGTAAAAAAGAGTATACTTATATTATCCATGTGTTCTTCATGATTAGGGATTTCCCTCACTGCACACACGATAAACGCACACACACACACACACACACACACACACACACACACACCCACACACACCCACACACACAGATAGATGGAGGTTAGATCATCATCATTTGAATGTTCTTCAGTGCACACAATGTTTTAGCACCTGGCGGTAGAATGACGTCGTGTGTTTTCCCTTCACAAACACACAAACAACCCCCACTAATGCAACATATGTTTTGCATCAGCCTTTAAGCTATAATCATTCCGCATGACCGAAACAGGGAGCTCCTCACATTGTCATGTATGAGGCCAGGGCCAAATTACTGGTGAAACTGTCGCAGTAGTCGGAATATTAAAAGCTCATAAATCATCATGTCTCATTCTCTGCTTAATCAGATGAGTCTGAAAAACTCCATACTATTATTACAATATTATTATTTTATTGACTTTTGGTTTCATTTCTATGAGGCATTTTCTGTGTGGAGTTTACGTTCTCCCTGGGTCTGCGTTGGGTTCGCTCCAGTTGCTCTGGCTTCCTCCCACAGACACAAACTTGTACTATGGGTGAACTGGTGACTCTAAATTGAGCTAATAGTATAAATACAGTCACATTTAAATAAGAAATATAAGTGCACCTTAAGACTCTTGTTGACCCAGCTGGTCTTTGCCTAGAAACAGTTTGGCAACACAGCTCCCCTTAAACAACAAAACCACATTTCTGCTAATGTACGAGTTTTTTTTCTTTATGCTAAGCTAAGGTAAACACCACTTATGAAACATATTTAACTCACAGACATGAGAAAGTAAATATTTGCTTTCTCCTTTCTTGATTTCCCATAATGATGAATTACGTCTTCAAATTGAAATAAATTAAATATGTTTCTTGGCTTGAAGACTCGATACTAAATTAAATAACTTTCTGATATACTACTTCTTCTACTCTATCTCTCCACCCTGCAGGTGGTGTTACTCCAGGAGACAGTCAGACGGGAGTGTGAGGAGAGGGAGGGACTGACTGCTGCTCTGTCTAAAGCTCAAGAGGAGCTCCTCGGCCTGCGATCCCTGGCGTCTCATCAGGGCTCCTTCACGTCTCCTTCAAACCCATTGGAGAGACACACCCTCCAGGGAAACAAGAATTTCCATCACCATAATCAAACTCAGGTACCTCTCAGTCGCTCCTCTAACTCCCCAAACACACTGCGCCCATCTCCTGCCAGTGCAGACAGAGACAGAGGCCGGGGCGCAGATGGAGGAGAAGCCTGGAGGAGTTTGGAGTCCTGGAGTCATGGTGGGGTGTTGGGTGGAGAGGAAAGGCGAACTAGGATACTGCCCAGACTGAAAGTGAGCAATGCAGGAAGCAAAGTCAAACAGAAAGTCAGTTTAGTGATGGAGAGGAAGGAGACACTTTAAAACAGCAATCTGGACCATATGTGTATTAAAACATCATTGCATGTGTTCAAAGTATAGAAATAATTTAACTTTAGTGTTGTTTTGAAGTATTTTAATTTTGATCAGATTATTTTAATACTATTTGTATTGTTCTCTTAAAATGTAATAACTTTAAAATTTAATTAACTGACAGATCCCAAAAGGTAAAAGTGTTTTATCTGAAGGCCTTTTATCTTCCATCGCTTTCCCACACGGGTGTGTCTTTTCACTTTTATTTGTTTTATATACAAGTGAGTGTCAGTGTCATGATGAGGGCAGACGTATCATTATGTTTGTGGATGAATCTGTTATTGTGTCTCTGCTCGGTAATAATGAAACCGATCTGTGGTGGGTGAATTCAGCGGTTGGTGCGAACATAAATCTGTCTAAAACATAGGAAATGATATTTGACCTCAGGGGTCAACAAAGAATTCATTTAATGCAAAAGCTTGATTCCTTTTATGTCTGTGATACGATTTTATGGAACTCTTATCAATCCTTTGTTGAAAGTCTTTTAACCTGATGACGTTTGTGCAAAGGCCTATCAGTGTTTGTCCTTACAGAGGAAAAAAGGGGGAAGAGAAGGAAAAGGAAAAACTGAAAACATAAAGCTACATGGGTTACATGTTTGTAGCTGCCATACCTTCTACAAAGGAAATAAATGGTTGCCAGGTGGCATTGAATTGACTGGTGGACCCTCTAATGGTAATCTGATTTTTCTAGGTGGATATGACATAACCTCTCTGATCCATCGGCCATATGTATATGTATACAGGCACTGATTTGAATGACTTCCTGGCTATACAAAGTTAGAGCCACTAAGAAGGCCCAGTCCGTCCTTGCTGACCCCTTTCACCCCTTGTTTAGTGAGTCCAGGTTGCTTCCATCTGGTCATATATTTAATCTGCAGAGATGTTGGACCAGTAAGTTTAAGAACTCTCTTGTCCCTGCTGCTATTGGGCTTTTAAATAACGTGAACTAACTGTTTTATGTGAACTGTTTGTGTGTGGTGCTGTTGGTTGGGTTGTATTTACTGCTGACTGTGCAACAAATTGCCCCTCTGGGATAGTAAAGTTTACCTTGACCTCGATTTTAGTCAAATGTCCCTCTAATTGCATTAAAAAAAAAAAAAGTCTCACACACATTCGCGTTCACATAAATGCACACTAACAACACAACAACGTAAGCTTCCGAGCACTGTTCGCACACCAGCAAACTCCCAGAACGCACACTGAACAAGACACAGGCACTTGTTTTCTCACAGCCTGACTCATGCAGCCTGACTGGCACGCACAGGATTTCACAGACACCCACACATTGCATGCACGGTATACTCACACACACTGCCTGTGACAAGGGCAGGAGCATGGCAGCGTGTCCCTCGCCACCTGTGGACACAAACAAAAAGGCAGGCAAACACAGAAGACACTGTAAGGCAAGCCCCCCCCCCCAAAAAAAAACCACACACACATACACACACACACACAACAATTACCCAGCACCCTCCCCTCAGGCATTGTGTTATTGACATCATTCACTCCGTGCAAGGTCTTTCCATCCCTCCCTCCCGCACTCTCTTCCGCTCTCCCTACATTTGGGATGAATTGGCATGATGGGAGAAATGCGTGAAGTGTGTGTGCGTGTGTGTGTGTGTGTGGCATGGAACTCATTTCCCCTCTTACTGGCACACATGGAAAGCTTTTAGTTTGACCACGTGTCCCTCTCTTCCAATCCATCTGGGAGACAATGCACATGATGTTCACACAGAAAGGTGGTATGATAATGATTTTCTCCTGAGAACATGTTCTGCGTTTGCCAAAACACACTGGGGCTGTTTATCCGCTCAGAATCTGTGTGAAATAAAGCAGAATGAACCTGTTCTGTTATTGTCAGAAAATACACAAATGCAACATTTAGTTTGTGTGTTGTTGGTTTTTTTTCTCCTGAAGTTGACTGTTAGGAATAAATAAATTTGGTTGGATGAGATTTTGTTATTTGTTGTTTATTTAATTCTGGTTGAGTGGACTTCACTTCAGAGACGATCCCTAACTTCCCCTTTATAAGAAACAATACATGTTCTCTTCATGCAGCAAAGTTAACCTTGTCTTTTGTGCTGTGCAGCTGACCTCTTGTTGCCTTCCTTTGTTTGAGTGTGTGATTTTGTGTGACCTTGTGTGTGTGTTTACTCCTTACACAAGCCTTTGACATGTGTGCGTGTGTCCCTAGTGAGTTTCTGTTCTGATATCACAATTGCTCACTTTTTATAGGCACATAATGTCACTGAGGGCTGAGGGCGGCGTGGTGGTGTTGTCTTTGACACTGCTTCAGATCCTGGCCTGGGGCCCTTCCGAGTGGAGTTTGCATGTTCCTCCCTCTGTGCGACGTCCAGCTTTTTCCCACAGTCCAAAAACATACAATATGGTTGAACTGGTGACTCTAAATTGCTCACTGGTATGAATGTGAGATGACAAATAGTGCCGACCTGATCAGGGTGTACCCCGGCCTCATCAGCTTATAGGCTTTATCTAACTTTTACTGTGCTGAGTACATGAAAAGCGCCATGGCGACAGCGTACAATCTATACATTAAAATGTAGCGTACCTCTGATTCTGTCTGTGAAATCGACAAACCGTGCTGCCCGTGCCTTCCAAGTCATTTCCACATAAATCAGTGTCTTTTTTTTTTTTCAGCACACAGGATGGAACAGATGATCAAGACAGCGCCTTCCCTCCGCTAGTAAACAAATGACTGCTTTTTCTTTGGTAAATAATCTTCTACCCACTCTGAAGGAGCTTTCAGATGATTCTTTAATGACGGATGTCAATAGCTATACCTGTCCGCTGAAGGGCCCTGTGAAGAGGGGGAACCAGGGCGACAAGGGCAGGATTGGGTGGGATTCTAATATCCCTGCTTTGACTGCACTTCCTCTCTCATTCTATTCCCCTCAAAACACAAAAACTCTCTTCTTTTAGTGTTCAACCCTCTGACTCTGTTGATTAAAACCAGTCCCTTTTATTCTCTCTTCCTCAGCTATCTGTGTCTTCACTTTATTCTTGATCCACTCAGCTCTGTCTTTTCTGCTCCCCTCTCATTTTTCACCGTGACTTTTTTCCTTTTTTATTGCCCTTGCTTCGTAGCCCTCGACCTGGTGCCCTTCCTGGTTTGTGTTTGTGAACAAGAGTCATGGGGCCTGGCCTGAATAGATACACGTCCTTGAAAAACTTTCTACATCTTGATATATGCGTCACAGGCACACAGCATTAATCCCCACTTCGTTGACATTACTGACATTTCAATTGTTTGTTAAACATTCAAAATTAATCACCCTTAACAAATGCCCACATGCACAAACATTCATGTGCACACAGGCACATGCCACACATACTGTACACATTTGGAGTGTGATCTCCTTCGCAGTAATTATCATAGCAGGGCAGGCATGCACATGTGTCCATGGGGAATCTGTGCAAGTTGCTCACAAACACACTCACACTCCACTCAAGGGAGTGGTGTGTATAACTAAGCCCTTGTTCGTCACTGGGCGTCCCTGAACACCTCTCCGCGGCGGCATCCCATGTGCCCTCCCACACCCTGTAATTTGTGTCACCAGGGCAACAGGAAAAAGAATGCTCAGTATTCTTGTTGTGGTCGTAAATGCGTAAGTGTGAGGGCCGGAGGTGCTGGTTGTAGGTGTTGGTTTAAGAAGGGGACAATGAGGCCTCAGTCTGTCCCCCTCATGCGGTGCATTGGTAAAACTAAGGCGGTAAATGTGTGTGAGTGTCTAACATGCATGCAGAGAGCAGGGGTTTTCTAGACAAAATGAGGAGCTTTAGAAAATTTGAGGTTGAAATAGAGCATCCTGAGGCTACCTGGAGGGGGGATTATTGTTTCGTCTTGTATTCCTGCTGATCCATCCAAGTCAAAAGTAAGAATCACAAGTCAAATATGGCCGTTGGCATAATCCTCTGTGGTTACACCAAAATATCTGTCTTTTTTTACTTTATATACTTTATATACAAAGGAGTATACAATAATAAACTGTAAATACATTTATATGCAATATGTAGTCAGTGAATACCAAAGTATTATGCATGTTCAATTTTGGTTTCCTTTGTCCCAACAACACACTGGTTGCTCAAGATATTACAAAAGTATAATTTTATGCTGACTCAAGAGGCTCTTGATTCATTCTCAGGTTGTGATGAGAGGAGATAAATTCTTCCCCTCCTGGAGGAGACACGGGCTAAAGATTGGGACGTTTTGTGCGACGGGTGAAAGGTCACAAGAACGTGAGAGTGCTGCTCTAAGTCAGCTGATCCTGTATATGAGCTTTATGAAACCTTGCAACGGCATGTGGAACGTAAACGAGATGGCATGCAGACTGATGAACAAAAACAGGAAGTCAGAACTACGAAATCAAAGCTGTTAACAGTCGTCTGACGGTCTATTTTATTTTTCACAGTTTCCCCTGTTACCCAGTTTAGAAAAACCCCTCGAGTGGAACAAATTTCACAGGACCTAAATGTCAGAATAGAGCATAACCCACAAAAATGCCCACCTAACCCACAGGACTACATTCTTACAGTAGTGGCAGCTTTACACTTCTAACTGCGTAACTAAAACGTCTACATTATATTGTTTTACGCCATGTAATCTTCCTACTTGAATCATGACAACTAGACACTCATATGGAAATAACCAGTTGTGGCAGGATGAACTCTAAGTGGGACCTGGGGCAATAATTTGCTCTTGTGCACCTACTGAACCGTCTATTTCCTCCCTCTGTGAGTTGCGTTCAGGCCCTGCTGTCCACATGTACGCTGCACACAACAGAATAAATGTGGCAACTTCACTATATTAGCCTGAAGCTCTGGAAAAAAACAACAGATCCCTTGTTGCTGGGGAACTACCTGTACCTAGAGTAGTTATGTGTCAGCTGGTTTGTGGTAATTTGATTTAAAAACTACTTTATTTAGGAATATGCATCATGTGACCATAATGAAAACCAGCGTCACAAGTTAAATTTTAGGGATCACAAGATGGAGAAGAAGAAAACTGATTTTAGTTTGAGTTCATCTTCATTTTTCAGACTTTGCTTTCTTTGTGAAATATCAGTATCAGATCATTTTAGCTCTAACAGATATTCAAATGAAGACCTTTATGTGGGGGACGTATGCCAACTATGATGAAAGGTTGCAAAGGGACACTTCATTTTAAGGTGTCTCAAACCAAAACGTTGGACATCACTGTCTGTCTGGTCTCAAAACTATATTTTGACCTTGGGCCCTTCTACAAGACAGAGCCTGAAGATGATCCACCACAGTTTCTATTTGTTGTACATTTAATAAATCTAATTACCTAATACCAAGTGACTTGCAGTGAAGCTGGGTTTGCCAAAGCAGGGGAATTGCTGTCTGTGCAAACAAGCCAACAGAGGCAGTAAATCAAAGACATATCTACCTCCGCCGTGGGTTATGTGATCACCAATGTTTGTTTGTTTGTCTGCAAGATTTCTGGAGAAGTTGTCAATGAATTTTGATGAAATTTTGCATCTGAAAGGATGCAAAAGCATATAGTAGGAGCTTATAGAGCTTCTTGGAGACGGGGCATTTTTGTGACATTTTGCCAATATTATCAAAATAATAATAGACCAGTCAAAATGAAAATACCCAGGCATAGAAAACTCATGATGTTCCACCACTATGTGCAATTCAGTCCTGGGGTATATTTGGAGGGGTGCAAAATGTATTTTGGTCACAGTACAATAACAGAGAGGGGTAGAGACATGACACTGCCACCAATATGTAGCTGAGACTCAGATTCAGTCATTAAAATTGATGCCATCCATCTGTGAAAGGTAATAAGTTATATCTAGACAAAAATAGTTCCAGAGCCGCCATAATGGAAAATCATATTCTTGCAGATAACTCATTAACTACTGGTGATAAGCACATGATTCTAAAAGCCAGGAGTATGGTTCTATTATAGGTATAGTAGAGGTTCTATTACTTAATTTGGCGTGAGGCAGATCAGAGTAAAGCAGCATCTTCATGGTGACATCACCATAATGTATATTATGTCCTGGTTGGAAATTATTAAAATGTTTTGCTGATATATTTTGTATCACATTTTTAAGGACTTTGTTTTGACACAGCCTGAAAACTCTAGTTCAGGTTTCAGTGACAGTGGTGGTGGCAGAGGTATGTGCTCTCTGAGTGCTTTCTAGTTGTAAATACAGTACAACTCTCACAGAAACACACAGTATACCATAATGCACACACAAACTACAGCAGTATATATAGAGCCATTGTCACTTGTTGGGAGTAAAAGTGTGTAGTGTGTAGACAAATGATGCAGTCAACTGTAATGCAGCATTAGGTTGTCAGAAACCACTGCATCAGTTGGTGGGCCCAGTTTCCAAATAGCTTAAATTGTGAGTCTCTAGTTCTCTCTGCTGTCTGTTTTTGGTTACTGCAAGTCTTTAGGCTATGAGACCACGTGAGTGAACACACTGTTCTTTTTATTTCTACATGTGGCCCGGCACTTTCTATGACACAAGTAATGCCTTGGAGCTGCACTCTCTTTAATGTCAGTTCAGCACCAGTCTTAGCAGATATTTAACTCCCTCCACACTGTGTTAATTTAGTGTAAACAAACAGTGAATGTTTAATAAAGTGAGTTAAATTGTTGCTATTACTTCTTCTTTTTTCAAATTGGCGGATGGATATGTTCCAGAGGTAGTGGTGAGAAGTCCGGACTTTCCCGTAAAACACGTCACAGAAACCGTCGGTGGTGTGTCGCTTCCGGTCGTTTCGGTTCTTGGTCGCTTCCTTGTGCTGCCTTCGGGGGATGCTGGAAAATGTTATATTTGATTTGATTTATTATTTGATTTGGTAAAATGTAAGGGAATAGTGCCATAACGCGTTAAAACGTTGTGTAACAGCTGTCATAATTTGACTAAATCGATAGAGGTGTTAGCCATAGATACATATTACCAAATGCCAAATCACTTGCAATGGATCTCGGGTTTTGCTTATTTTAAAGTAGGAAAACTGAACTTTACGTGTGGTTATTGAAAGAAGCATGAAATAACTTACCATTTGTAATCAATTAAATGACGGCAACTTCATTTCATATTAGGTCAACTGATTCTTTTATAATTTTTTTACTTGTATAATACTTAATTGACATCTTTAAACTACATCCGAGTCTACGGTGGTAATGTGTAGGTGACGTGAGAATAAACAACATAATTAAGAAATGGTAAATTTTTACCAAATGAAATTTTTATTAAATGTGACAAAGTAATATATAATCATTGTAAAGAAGTACGTATAGTTTTTGTTCAAAGTTTCACTACTAATGAACTATTTACCAACGCGGATGTGCACACACGTTTGAATCGCAACAGACTACTGACGTCACGTACTTTGTCGAGCAAGCTGTTCCACTGTCGTTCCGTCGAAACTGGCTAAGATTTAGCTGTAGCTGTTTCGGACGTCTTCTGGAAGAACATGGCCGCAGGTCCTCTCTCTGTATCTTCCAACGCATCTACAAACAACGATGGTATTCTCATTGGAGACAAAGTTTACTCGGAAGTTTTCCTTACGATTGACAACTCACTCATACCGGAGGAAAGGCTCTCGCCGACGCCGTCGATGCTCGATGGCCTCGACCTGAACATTGAGACCGACCTTCGCATCCTTGGATGTGAACTGATACAGTCAGCGGGCATTCTTCTCCGTTTACCCCAGGTAAGCCCTCTTGAATAGTGAGAATACGTCATAGAAAACATGTCGGTGTTTGTTTAATTCACAATGAGCGAAAGTTTATAAGTATTTTCCGATGTAAACCCCAAGACGCCACAGGCTGGTCATTAGCAGTTTGCTAATGTTAGCTTTTCAACGTTGGCGTGGTGGAGTTAAAATGGCGCCGGTCTTTTGTGCAAGGTTAGGCCAGCTTACGCAAGACAAAGTACAAACGTTATCCTCTGCTTCTTCTCCCTAAAGGTGGCAATGGCAACTGGACAGGTCCTTTTTCATCGTTTTTTCTACTCCAAGTCCTTCGTCAAACACAGTTTTGAGGTAAGTTCGATGAAAGTTACAGGCCCATGGTAGACCAGAAGTTAGCTCTTTGGATTTGAACGTTAGCCTAGCTTAACGTTGTGGTTACGTTCCCGGTAGCCATGTTGTTGATACGTTTTCAGTGGTGTTCGACAAAGACGGGACATTAGATCAGTACGAAACAAATCACCATCTGGAAGTCCAGAAACAACACTGAATCAAAAATCGCTTTTCTGTACCGATCGGCCTTAAGTTATTCCCCACAGTCGGTCTTCAAAATGAATATGACGGTTGGTTATCTTACCAGTCTGACCAAATGTTGCTGATAGTTAAATATGCAATATATGTTACTATATACACCGAGATTTTAGAATTTAATATATACAGACAGCAATATTTACACGTTAACCATCAGCTTAGTAACATTGCCATAGATTGATGATGTGACTGTGGTGGTCATATTTGTATCTATTAATATATACGTGTTATGAGACACAGCGAGTCAATTCCATAGCGGTGACAAAAATGGCGGGCGTGAAGTTGACTATTTGCAAGTGGGATTTTTTTCAGTCACTGAATAGATTTATGGGACTTACAGAAGAAATACCAAATAATAATAAAAAATGCTAAATGGGTCATCAAATATACTTGGGCCAACCACCCAAGTATAGAAATAGAAACCTATGTTGCTACGCCCAACCATGGTGGTCACATGTGAGCACCTTGTCTTTGGTTACATGTCTAATGTTATTGAACTCTTCCTTCCGACTTTTTGCATCAATTGTCTTCTTCAGATTGTTGCTATGGCTTGTATCAACTTGGCCTCCAAGATTGAAGAAGCACCTCGACGAATAAGAGATGTCATCAATGTTTTCCACCACCTGAGACAGATGAGAGGCAAAAAGTAAGCATTGGCATTAAATTAAGTGTTCTTTTTTGGAAATCTCGAATGTTTTTGATACATGCAACATTTTCGTCTTTGTTTTTAATAAACTTGATGTATGATGTTGATCTGTTTTTGCTGTGAAAGTGCTCTTCTGTTTATCTATGTACTCTAAACCATTCTAAAACTTTTCCGTTTCTTCATCACTAGTAATTTCAGAAGTGTAATTTAAGTTTGACATTACATCCAAATTTATATCTTTAAAATTACAATGCATTTAAGCATGATATGAGGAGGCACATCTGCTTAACTTGTTTGTGCCTTTGTCATCATAGAAATCTGATCATGTCAGTACCATAGGCCTTGGCATTAACTTGGCTTCTTTTTTCCCTTGCAACCAACTAACAGCGACCACCTACATTTACCAAAGCCTGGGTGATGTGGAATGGTACGTAAGATGAAGCAGTCGGCATGACAACCATGATGCAAGGGGGTCTCTCCACCCCCTGGGCCATCCCACCCCCTCCTGCGGGAGACGCCCATGGTCTGAGCCACCGTGGGGCACTGGGATCGGGGATGACAGGTTGGCCGAAGGTCCTTGGCCCCCGGGGTCTCTTGAGGACTCCTATGGTTCAATCTTAAGCTTTGGGTATCTGTCCGTCAATCTATGGACCATTGGGTAATGTAGTTTTTCCTCTGACTGCTCCTCACCATGCATTTTGTTTGTGCTTCAAGAGCAAAACTTAATTCACCAATTGTTACCCATGGCTTTTCTAGAAATATCAACGTGTTTGTTGCGTAATAACAAATTGGATATTTGGAAACAGTTGGGTTTAGGTTTTTGTTTAGGATCAGTTCATGCACAAGCTTTAATAGTTTGGAAAGTAGGCGGTTTGCTTGAATCCATATTAATGCAAGTATTTCTGTTAGTGTGATGCACTTGCAACTAGTCTGTTTTTTAGATGTACTTCTTGGCTGTTAAGCGTCATGATTAGCAAGAGATTACAGTGATCCTGGAAGGTATTTGCATACATGTAGGTTGTAGCATGACAGTATTCTCATTTAAATTGACTTAAGAAATCAAAATGAAAGATATGGAAATGGATTGTTTTGAAAAGGTCATGTGCTTGTTGTGATGGTTATTGAATACCATAAATAGTATATAATGTAGGAGATAGCGGATAGCACATAACTAACTGAACAGATTTGTAGATCAGACTGCATCTGACCATATTTTTGAATTTTAGTTTTTTTATGGTAATTGCTATAATATTTCATTTGTAGATCTGTTTGTACCATTAATATTTAAAACAATTTGCTTTGTTTAACCAGCAGATGTTTTGTAGGTTATCATACTTTGTTGTGAAATGTTGAACAAAGAAAGCAAATATTCAGATATTCTTTGAGTCTGAATACCATGCTTTGCTTTTTAACAAGATGTAGTCCGTGGTTTTGATTACTTAACAGATTGCTGCTATTTATGTAATATTAAGGTGAATTATTGAAGAACTCACTATGATGCTTTTGCATTTTCCTTATTTGTTGCAGTCTAAGTTTGAAGACTGGATAATGTTATTGCGCGTTGAAGTAGTACTGTGCATGGTGATCCGAGTTGATATTCTGTTAAAGCTGTGACATGAGGTGATTGAGGTCGAGGACTGTCTGCAGATCCCATAAGCTTTCTTTAGAACCACAGGAGTTCACAAACCCCAGCAAAATGTCAGGCATTCAAACAATCAAACCTGTTGCTTTGAGTTGGTTGAAACGGAAAAAAGGAAAGAGTGCAAGAAATCTATAGGGCACTTTCTTTTATACTTTTATTTTGAAGGGGGAAACATTGTTTTATGTTGATTCCTTTATAAACTAGGACTCCAAGTGCATTGATACTTGATCAGAACTACATAAATACCAAAAACCAAGTCATCAAAGCTGAACGGCGGGTCCTCAAGGAGCTGGGTTTCTGTGTCCATGTCAAGCATCCACACAAGGTGAGTTAAAGCCACACTCGAACTTATTTAAATTTCGTAGCGCAGTGTAGTTTGTAGTTTAGCTGTTGCAGCTTTGAGTGTAGTCCTCCATGTAGATGCAACCTCACACGAAGCAGCTTTGAAAGACCATTCTCATTTATCAGAACAGGCTTGCTCTTGACCAGTGACACACATGGGGCTATTTCTGTATCTTTATGCAATTATTGTGTGATTCCAGATCATTGTCATGTATCTTCAAGTCCTGGAATGTGAGAAGAACTTGACGCTGGTCCAGACTGCCTGGTAAGTTCCTTCATTGTTCTCCAATGACTATCCCCACAGCAGCAACCTGTCATGTCTGCAAGAAATGCTGCCAGACCTGGGCTAAAAATTAAGTTTAAAAAGTTACAAATGGTTGTATTACTTGAAGGGGACTTGATTTATCTGCTTGGGACACACCCATATGTGGAAACAACAGCTGTCAGATAAGTGATATTCAAGTTCCCCTCATGTGTTTAAGCACAAATTTGAAAAGCATTCAACAACCATTTTGCCCAGGTCTGACTGAGACATTCACTCACTCCATTTTAATCCGTTCCACCTTTTTTTTCTCTCTATTTAATCTGATATAGCAATTTGTTTTCTTGCCAAATCGTGTTACGTGTCTCACTCTCTAGTCTGCCCTTACATGGCTTTTCTGTAAAGTCTGTATGATTTTAAGTGCTCAGGGAACTTGGTTTAACTTTGTCCTTTCTCTCTACTCTTTGATTAAAGGGTAGTCCATGCTGGTAAGTCACATAAAGAACCTCTGAACTCTGCCTCCTCCAACCACATGACCTCAGGAAGCTCCCCCCATTGGCTGGCTGCCCCTCTACAGACAGCCAATCCCAATGCCAAGATTCACTGAAGGGGGCGGGCGGGCCTTTCCCAACAGCCAGCATCGTCTTGTTTTCTCTTGGGTGTCAAAAAGGATTTGTATTTTTTGGTCTTGCTACAAAGGTTTTAACTGTAATACCTATTTTTGCCAAGTAGCTACAGATACATGTACAGTTTTTTTTCTAGTTTACTTGCATCTTGCCATGAAGTAAACGTAGCCAGAAAAGAATAACTTTTTGGACCAGTTTACTTGCCTTTTTTTATATTTACCGTAGTATACTATGACCTGTCCCCAACTGACATGGTGTCCAGACATGTGTCTGTCTTACAGGCTGATCCAGTTCTCAGGTTTTGCCTCGAAGGACCTGTCTCGCCCATGCAGCAGTCAGAATCCAACCACCAAGTGTTATCTATAGTTGCGTTGGCATAGTAGTTTCATGCCGACCTACCAGTGTGCAGGTCAGGTCGTTTTGTTGAAGGCAGGTTAGTCTGGAAGTAATCGCAGAGTTGAAGGTACTCAGTTAAGTGAGGCGAGTTTTCAGTGGAGCAGTGCATATGTTTTCGATGGATGGAAATCGACAAACACACTGAATTTAAATTGAGAACTTACTGTAGAAATAAAGTTTCACTGCTTCTTGGTTAGTATTTTTGCTGGGATGTTGTTCCTTTTGATAGTAATCTGAGAGGGATCCGTGTTTGTTGGGGTCTTACCAACCTGTTTCTGTTACTACATTTTTTTTTTGTCTCTGACTTCTATGTTTCTTCAGGACATAGATGTTCACAGCACCCTGTACACACCTAATTCACATCCTGGCCATATTGTCTTTCTTAATGCTCTCCCTGTGCTAATCCAATTTACCCATTGCCCTAGATCAACTGACACATAATCTTTTTTGTAGCAGAGAGATTTCACTTGGCCTAAGTAATGAGGCTTAGATTTCCACACAATGTCTTTTCGTATCTTTCAATGCCACATAAAGGAATGGGGTTGCAGACAAATAGTGTATTTATGAGGATCAGTTTCAAGTCATGGTTGGAAAGCATTTAAAGTGAGAGTGGCCAATGTTATGCAGTTGTATGAAGGCTGCAGTCTATATGGTTCAGAAACTTAACATGCAAACTTTCTAGGTGTCAGTATATTAGACCAGTGTTAAGTCATTTTCATCAAGCTGCCACTGGCCTTCAATGTCTAGCACCATGCATGGCACCATACATGCTGTGATTCCCAATTCCCTCAGATCTAACAATCTGAAAGTGGCAACTGCATTCTTGATGAATGTGTTCCATCTGTTTGCCTGCATGTTCCCCTCACCTGACATCCATAAGGAATGTGTTATTGTCTCTATCATCATTTCTGTCAATCTAGTGTCTCCTGTGTCATAATGTGGTAAGGTGGTCTTGGCAGGATTACTTCCCATTTGTGTCTTCATGCTTTACCTGTGACATACAGCACTCCCATGGATACCCCAGAGAGAAAGGACAAAGTTCAGCTTGACAGATCGAAATGCTTATCTCACTCCGGCACCGTGTAACTTAAAATGTGTAGCTATCAGGGCTATTCGCTAGCATATTGACCAATTACAGTATTGATTATTCAAATGTCATAAAGCACTGATTTCTGGGTCGTCAAGATTAAGGGGTTAATCAGAAATGAAAACAAAAACCTTTATCAGAAAATAACAAAAAAGAAAGCCCTGATCAGGAGTTGGTGCCACAGACAAAAAGCACAATAAATGTTTCATTAAGCAACACTAATAACGTGCCGTTTAAGCTCAGACATGACAAACCGTGGTTATGGTTGAGAGGTGGCTTTGTGTAGAGAAGATGCTATGTTTTTGTTTCTATGTGTTCTTTGTGCTTTCATAGGAACTACATGAATGACAGCCTGAGGACAAATGTGTTTGTGAGGTTCCAAGCTGAGACTATCGCATGTGCCTGCATATTCCTCGCTGCCCGGGCTCTACAGGTAAGACAAAAGTTGACCTGAAACACCCTTTCCACCTTGCCACAGTGTCTTATGTTCTTGTTTTCAGACCTAATGTCCTCACATGAGATCATGTGTAGCTATATTGTATAGCCCCTTGAAATGCCTGTTTTTCCTAGATTCCCCTGCCATCCAGACCTCATTGGTACCTGCTGTTTGGAGCCACTGAAGATGAGATCAAAGAGATCTGCATCACTACCCTTAGACTCTACACCAGAAAGAAGGTAAGAAAGAGGCAAACCTCTATTTGTTTGTGCCAGCTTATCATCTATATTATTTTTCTTATGGCACACTTCAAATTCCTGTTTGCTAGAATAAGCTAAAAACATGAAACTCAGCCAAATACCTTGATTTGAAAAATGCTTCCAAAGAAAAACAAGGCCATTCAACCACATGGTGGCAGCAAAATTAAAGCCTAAAGATGTAATTTGAGAAGACCAAGCCCCTCGCAATATAAGTCAGATTAAGTTGGAATGAAAGTCCAGCTCAATGTGCCTCACAAAGGAGCTTCTTGGTCTATGAAAGTCCTTTATGAAGAATAGTTTTTTTTTTTTTTTTTTCAAGAAAAGCAGTAAAGTGACATCTCTTGATTTTGACACAAAAATGGGTATACAACTTTGGAATACTGTGATACACATTTCTTAATGAGTGGACATGATTGGTCAAAGAAACATGGCCACCATAAACCAGCAAACGAATCACAAGTCTTGGTCCATATACATGGGGCAGTTTTTGAGAAGAGCCCCAGCAAAGGCCTAACTCACTGAAGACATTCTGTGCCATCTGTTGAGCGTCTCTTGAGTGTTGTTTGAATTGGAGCTCTGTATGCCATAAGGAGTATTGCCTGTAACAACAAACCTATTTTCAGCAGTGTGATAACCTTGCCTGCTCACAGAAGCCAGTACTAACATTTGTCTATCTGTAAACTTCCCCAGCCTAACTATGAGCAGCTGGAGAAGGAGGTGGAGCGAAGGAAGGTGTTCTTGGCAGAAGCTAAGCTGAAGGCTAAAGGTTTGAACCCTGATGGTACCCCAGCACTGTCCATATTAGGTGGATTCTCACCTGCTTCCAAGCCCTGCTCCCCAAATGTGGTCAAGGTGGATGAGAAGTCCCCCAACCCTCAGACTGTCAAACCAATTAAGAAGGAGCCAGACAACCGCACTCAGGTCAACAAGAGTCCACATAATGGGTAAGAAACAGCGGCAGTATTTCACTGTGAAGATTTTTCTGCGATTGTCATCCTTATTTTAAACATTAAAACATTTTTTTTGTCCAGTTTAAGGAAAGATGTGAAGATCGGGAGGAACAGCAGGAGTGGAAGTAGATCTCGTTCAAGAACCCGATCGCGGTCTAGATCCCGCTCCCCTCGCAGACAGTAAGATCATTTACAATATATAAAGACATTCTTAGTGTACTGGTCTAAGTTTTAACTTGTGTGATTGTATAACTTCTACATTTTGGTGAGGGAATGTATTGACAGGTACATTTCTTTAATAAGCAGGAAGTATTCATCTTCCTCTTTTCTCCTTTTTTTCCCAGTTACAACAGCAGACGCAGTCGCTCAGGGACCTACAGTTCTCGCTCACGTTCTCGTTCTCACAGTCGCAGTCCATCGCCTCGGCGACATCAGCCCTCACCCCTCCTCCCGCACCTCAAGTCCAAGACCAGCCATCATGGCAACAGCGACTCAAAGTCCAGTGGACGCCATAGCAACAGTGGTGGATCCGGTCACAAGAGGAAGCGCTCACGTTCTCGGTCACGGTCTCGTACTCCGGTCAAAATAGACAGGGACCGGGACAGAGAGAGGGAAAGAGAGAGAGACCGGGACCGCAGCACCTATGACCTCTCCTCTAAGAAACACAAACACGAGCGAGGAGCTGGTCATCGAGCAGAAAGGAGAGAAAGGGAGAGATCACGCTCCTATGACAGGGACAGGGAGAGGGAGCGTAGCCACAAGAGCAAACATCATGGCAGTAGTGGACACTCAGGACACAGCAGACATCGGCGCTGATAGACACACAAGACTAGCTCTCATAGTGAACATCACTGATAGTATCGTTTTCAGTATACTCAAAATCACATCAGATCTGGCTGCTTCTTCAAATGCTTTTCAGTACAGTTCACTGTTGGCTGGAGGCGTGTTAGGAGATGCATCTGGGATGGTTTTTCATAGAGTAGACTGTTCTGCTGCAACTCATTTTAGAAATGAACCGAACATCTGCAACCTTTCAGATGACCTTGCTGACATGTCCTAGGAATAGGTGACACAAAATTGGCAAAAAAAAACCACAAAGCACACTTTGACTTTAATGTGTTATTGGGTATAACTAGCCTAATAGCAACATGGTTGGGTTTCTGGGTTTTTCCTATGCATCCTACAACTGACCATTGGCTCTATATCATTTCCAGCAATGTTGAGTCTCTTCAACCACTAACTGTTTTGACCTACACAAAATAACAAATTCAGTTTTATTGTGAAATATTTGTCCAAATTGAAAATCTATTAAAACCTTGACATTGGAGGCTTTTTTCCAAACACTGTTGAAACTGCCTTAATCTACATGTAGTTTCTGCATAAACAAATAATCTCGACAATAAGAGTATTTATTATTCAACTTGGTACAACAACACACCTGTAGCTGATATTTGGCAGAGGTGGTTAATGTGTTGTATATTTAATGTGTGCTCAGAGCAACACAGGCTACAACAGTAACTACCAACATGCAGTTGACTGTAGGTTTACTATCCTTTTTTTTCCCACCCACCTGGTCAGACTTTATTGGTGGTTGAAGGAAGCCACCACTTCTGTGTGACATCAGTCCCGGACCTCTTACCTCCTTCACCTATAGGTTTTTTGTTCTTGTCCCACAATACCCCTCACCCCACTACCATCCCTCTAGCCCACCCTCATTTTCTTGGTTTTACATGTAAAGTTGTGGACTCAAAGAAAAGAAACTTATTTACAGTGTAAAGATGGATTGATTCGCACTGACAATATGTGAACGCTTTGATTTATAAAAGCGAACCGCTCAGTGGAAGGATTGAATGAATAAATGTAAAATAATGATAATTCAGGAAAGATCAATATGTTTGCACATTAAGGGACAGGCTGGTGAGTTTTCCTTTGGACAGATGTATTTTGCTTAAACTGTTCAGTACAGTTTTAAAAAAGCAAACTGATTATAGACATGTTTTTTCTTTTCTTTTTTTTACCGCAGGGGTTGCAGACAGAAAATTTTAGGGTCGTCAATTTGTTACACTGGTTTTTAGTCTGCATATGTTAATGTCTGATTTTTATTCAATAAAAAAATGGTTAAGACACTGAACTCTCTGGGCTTTATTAAATAAGTACCCGATAAATCCTATTCAACAACATGACATAACTTGGATGAGAGAAGAGTTAAGACTATAGAAAGGATTTGAGATGGGTGTCTTGCATTAAACTCATAACAGAAATGAGGACCTGCATGACTTTAACCCTTGGTCCAAGATCCTGGTTCTCAAAGCGTGCACCATGTAGAGCTGATTGTTGCAGTGTGTGTTGTGGCAGCCAGAGGGTGCTGTTGGCCCATGTCTTTCCACAGACCGCATACATATGGAGTTTGAACAGTTACACATAAATTATTTTCACTAGCCTATATGCATTTTAAGGTATCAAGCATTTAATTGATGTGACATATAAGAAAGTTAAAAAGATGCGTCATGGCAGATCAGCACCACAGGGGCTGATCTATAAACTCAGAAACTCTGACTCACATTTTGAATAAGTCATGACTTTAGTGTTTCTTTGCCAAAAATGATGTATAATAAACTATTTCAGAGTGAAAGCCTTAGCCAAATGTAAATGTGTAATTTATTAGATTAGAGGTGAACTGCCTTGTGGTGTCGTTAATCAAATAGACATGCTGACATAGCTAAAAGTCAAAGGCTACAATTCTTATTAAAGGAGGTGTAATTAAATATATAGAATGTATATATTCTCCATATTTGATTTTGTCATTGACTTTGTTGTTCCCCATATCATCAAGTTGTCTCAAAGGTACTTCATTCTTCCAAATGTAATAACATTGCTATCTTGTTCCCCATATCATTAGATTGTCTCGAAGGTACTTCATTCTTCCAATGTCATTATATTGCTATCTCAGGATGAGCGCCTACACTGGGCAGAAAGACCTCAAACAGGCCATCTGATGCTTTGCAAATTGCGCAATTGGGAGTCAGATCAAACTGCCAAAAAAACATTGGCTAACGAAGTGACCTGGCTGCCAATGCACCACTGAGGTAACAACAGTTGGCGTTGGGAGCATTGAGTGTACTCTGTGTGATCCCACCTGACAAATCCGGTGAAGTGATAAAGTGAAACCGAATATCGCCCCATCATACCAGCAATGCAGATGGTTTGGTGAGATATCACTTACTCTGACAACCTCCACTCCAGTACGCTGGTTCAAGTGGAGACTAAGGATCAAGTGAAGATGAACTGGCAGTGAAACAAACAAAAAAAAAAAGGAAGGCCTTTACCAAGTTGCTCCAGTGAATTTGTCTCTTTTGTAAAGGATGTGCCAGGAATGATTTGGGGCCTGTTCCTTGGCAGTTTGAGTGTAATAATAATCCCTGAGAATATTGTATGTAGCTGTAAGGCTTTTTTTTATTATATATCTTCCTTTTTTTATGAGGTGTCAGGGTGACATTCGTATGAGTTAAAGCTTTCTTCTGATCTGTGTAAAGCCCATAGAGAACAGAATAGGCTGTAAAACAGTTGATGAATGCCTGTAGTCATTCATATGTAATATCTTGTGTCATAGACACACCCACAAACATGATCACACATTGATTAATTGCCAAAATTAAAAGTGCCAAATCTATATCTGTTCTGGCTCGTCAGGCTGCAGTTGGGTGGAATGATGCAATGAATTACATCATGTGTAATGTACTAAGTGTACTAATACTAAAAATTTAAAGTGTCATTTTCCGCCATAGCAGGCAGCTGTGTTCACTTTAAAGCTCTAAAAGCCCACTGACTGCCGCAAAGCCAGCATCAAACAGCAGACAGGCATAGTTTGACTCACAGGTGAACATAGTGGATCCTTGAGCAGCTGAAGAGCCTGATAAAACCAAAACAAGTCAAAGTTAAAATGAGTAAAGGACTTTTGAACTTAAGCACAACTCTAAATGGTGAATGATACGTTTTCTCCTTAGGTGCTGGTTGAGGGAACAGAGTAGAGCTGCTGCTCCGTCAAAATCAGTCTGTTGAGATGATGTGGGGAATCTGGTTATAGGATGCCTCCTGAGCCCTTTGGAGGTTTTCAGGGCATGTCCAACCGGGAGGAGAGCCCAGGGTAGAACCCTCACTCTGGATTCCATGCCTCATTTAGAGTGGGAATGCCACGGGATCCCCTTAGGAAGAGCTGGAAAGTGTTACTGGGGAGAAGGACATCTGGAATACGACGTCTGCTTAGCCTGCTTCCACCACAACCTGACACCAGCTCTGCAGAAAAAGATGGATGGATGGATGTGTTTGTTTGCTAACAATTTTTGTGATATCTTCAGGAGGTTATGTGTCAGTGTTGCGCTCACAACTTGTTTCTGCTTCCCCCTAGTGGCCAAAGAAAATCTGATATTTCCATTTTTAAAGGTCATTTGCAGGAGAAAATGGATGGATGGATGATTGGATGTGCTGTTGAGCAAAGTGGATGTTCGCTAACATGTTTTCTGATGTCTTTAAAGGAGACGGTTCGTATGTTGTGAAGTCAAATTGATTTGATAAGACATTATTTACACTTTTTTTTTCAAAGCTGAAATCCTCACTTCAGCTAAAAACGTCTGAAATAGGTGCACAAGCTCGAACGTGTGTGATTGTGCTGCACAGAACTCACGATTTCTGCATACCTCAGTGTTTACCTGCTACCTTTACATGTGTTCTTAGACACGGCTGCACGCTAATGCATTTAGCTTAGAGGCGACAGTGAATAACATCTTTTCAAATCAATTTGGGATCTCTGGGCCAATAAAGACTACAAGGATTATGAATAATTTTGTTTGTTTTCTCCGGTTCTTAAAAGGAGTCCCCAGATTCTGTGCTTATTAAGGAGAACGCTGCAGCGCTGTTTTGCTGTGCAGCTCCAGGAATGCTCTTTGGACTTCATCCGACTTTAAATTTGCATGAGGGAGAGTTGATAATGATTAAATTCTCATTTTTATGGTGACTTGTTCCTGTAAATGTGTCAGAATCGGTTGTAACTCTAGTAAACAACATCAAATTTAACGATCTGGAACACAGATTGCGAGCCAGGCCTTCTCGCCCAGCGTCTACGTCTGACCTCCCAAATGGTCTTCTGGATGAATGGTCAAAAAAAACAGACACACTTGAAAGTCTTGTAGAAAGCCTTCCCAGAGGAGTGGAAGCTGCTGTGGCTGCAAAGGGAGGACCAACTCCATATTAATGCCTATGAATTTAGAATGGGATGTCATAAAAGTTCCTGTAGGTGTCAGGGCCAGGTGTCCAAATACTTTTGGACATATGGTTTATATTCTTGTGAAAGTGTTTTGTGTTTTGAACTCACAGATTTCTGTCAGGCGTTATTACCTCCGCCAAAGAGTTCATGTTTTCACCAGCGTCTGTTTGTTGTTGGTTTGTTTGACTGTTAGCAGGATCACACAAGAAACTACTTGATGGATTTTAATGAAACTGACGAGTGGGGCATGTGGAGTGGATCCATGTTTTACTTTTCACTTTCTTTGACATTGTGAGAACTCTGAGTGAAGCCATTTTGATCGTACATGTCGTGTTAGAATTCAGATTTGGCTTACACTTACTTAAAGGGACTATTGGACCCTATTTGGTATGTAATCCACTGATCACCCTCCTAGTTCCTGCTGTTGAGTGTTTGAATGCGTAGATCTGATTTCCCCAGTGCTCTGACACTTAATTCTGTGAGAGATGTGTAAGCAGAGGAAGTCACACACATGTTGTATATTTCCTCATCGTTGGACTAAGATCTTTGCACTGCATGTCCTTGTGACACTGAAAAGGAATAACCTCAGTCACTGCCTTTGTGTTTTATGCCATGTGTAAAACATAAAGGCAGTAAAGTAATTGAAACAGAGAAATAAATGACTGTGGTATTTTTTTTTTTATTATTTGTTTGATGTGGTCCGATTCAAAAGAAGAAATTGCAACTTGTTACATTGGTTGGGATTAAATTTTCCAACCAAAACTCTAAGAGGTCTTGCGCTTCCTGCTTCAAACATCATATAGTCGCATATCATCACCAGGGGGTTCATAGTACTTCACAGTGAATCATCTCGTGGTTGAGCTGGTTCACTTTATTTTTCCGATTCCTGCATGACGCATCTGTTCCTTGAAAAGCCTTTTGAGGATCGAAATGGGATCATAATGGCAGTTTCTAGTTATCAGCTCTGCCAGCTTCAGTTCGGCTGATGTGTGGAGGTTTCTGGATCAGAACCATCATGACAGACTGACTGCTGGAGACAGAGATCCCTTATGAAAGGACTGGAGTCAGAGGAAGCTCTTTGGATTGCACAAATAGTACCAACACGCATGGAAGAAGGATTTTGTTTAATTGGTGGGGATAAGGAATAATTTCAATTATTCTTTTTGTTTCTGCAGGTGTGTTCAGTGCCAGCACATTGAATTTCCATCGGCAACCAGTGCAATGGTCTCCTGCACATTAGAAATGTTGTGCACCATTGCCAGAGTGCATTCATCCTTGAGGAGTTCTGCAGGGAGCATTGGAGCAACAGATTGGAGCTTTTGGCCAGAAGATCACTATCACTGAAGGCATCACTCGGTGGGTCAAGTGAACTAATTTGGACAAATTAGCTAAAGCTGGACATGAACAGGAACAATACCAACCTTGTTCAAATCATTTTGTGTTTCCTTTGTGCAAAGACCCACGAAACAATCACTCAATTTATTAAATTATCTCATTTTTGACCAAAACCAGGTGTGTAAATACAGGAAGAGAGACTCATTGATTTCACTGGTAAAGGTTTATTGTGTAATTCTGGCAAGAGAAGGACAAAAAGGAAGTGTCAGACATGCAAAAGGTGCAACAGGCAAATATATAATCCATAACAATACCAGTTTAATTATCAATCAAATATACAGCGTTCATTTTTTTTTTTGCAGTATTAATATAAAAGTAGTGGAAGAGGAGAGGGAAATCTTCATTTGTTCTTTCACATGATTGTAGTGTTAAAAAATAAATATTGACCTTATATCAAAAATCAAACATAAAATCAAATGCAATTTAACAACTTCATGAAGTAATAAGTAAAAAAAAAATCATGATTCTTTTCACAATGCTGACATCTATGCTAAAATGTGTTTACATTCAGAAACTTTAATACTTCGATCATCTTCACATATAGAACGTGTGCGATTGTTGAAATCTACAGCAGTGTTTCCCTCCTGATATCTGCTTCATATACTGTAAATGCATTCTCAGTGTGCTTTAGAGTAGTCAAAGTATCAGTTAGACAGACAGACAGACAGACAGACAGACACATAGATGCTACAGTATCTATTTACACAGCTGCCAGCTACGAATGCATTTCATTAAGAGGAAAGCAACCTAACGAATACTGGTCCCACAGGCTAGGACACTATGGGCCAGCATGGCAGTGTGATGGCGGAGAGTGTGCTCACTGTTACTTCTAGACATTCATCTGATCAGACATTCACTTCAGACACCAAGAAGTCAACACTGCAGCCAGTCTATGGTACATTTAAAGTGGAGGGCCGCAGACTGTCTGAACAGCTCACCTGCCCTATAGGTGAGTTTAAATTTGAAATATTAAGAATCATGTGTTTGAATGTCCACTGACTATTTCTGACAATACAATATATATTTCATTTGCATAATTTAGCAGATAAGTGGGGGCAGTCAGTGTTTGGCTTAATTCTGATGCATTCTGCAGATCAAGCTGCAAACCCGTTTCCAAAAAAGTTGGGACGCTGCGTAAAATGCAAATAGAAACAGAATTTGATGATTTGCACAACATTGAAACCCCATATTTAACTGAAAACAGCACAAAAACAACGTGTTGAATGTTGAAAATGAGAAATTTCTACCATGTAACTAAACCAGATATAAACCAGGTCCAGAAACGCCCCACCTTCACTGAGCCTGAGCTCATTTTACATGGACTGAGGCGAAGTAGAAAACGGTCCTGTGGTCTGACGAGTCAAAATTTTACATTCTTTTTAAATCATGGACGCCGTGTCCTCCGGGCTAAAGAGGAGAGGAACCATATGGCTTGCTATCAGCGCTCAGTTCAAAAGTCAGCATCCGTGATGGTATGAGGGGGCATTAGTGCACATGGCATGACTAACCTGCACGTTTGGGAAGGCACCATTAATGCTGAACGATACATACAGGTTTTGGACCAACATATGCTGCTAGCAAGCTAAGGTCTTCACAGTGACATGCTAACATACTGATGTTAAGGGGCTATAATGTTTTCTATGCTCACCATCTTGCTTTAGCCTGTTTGAATGCTAACGTTAGCATTACACAAAAAGTGCAGCGGATGAAAGCATCATTAGTTTTGCAGTCATTAATCTAGATTATTGGACTAATTAAAACTTTCATCTGATAAATGCACTGACAGAAAAAAGATGTATAATTTATCTCGCGATAAGAATAGTTGAGACACTTTGCTTTGTCCACACATGTCTCCCTGATGGTGGTGCCAGACTCACCTCATATCACAACCTAATTACATTTAATCCATCCAATAGTTGTTGAGCTATTCCAGTCAGGGCCAACCATCAGACATACAGACACTCCTGTTCCCTGGAGCCACGCCGCAACAAAAGTTAAAATGCTGTTTTTAGAAAAAGAGTTATTGCAGTTATTGTAGGAAATCCCCCTGAAGTGGGGAGCATAGCCCGATACGGATGTAGGCCATAAATCCAAAGAAATAGGAAGGAAGGGGAGAATCAAACTGTGAAGGAGAAGCATGACGTAAATAATTTTATGTGTAAGCAGATGCAGGTCAGCTCTGCTGTGTAAGCTGGGGGTCGGGTGGTGGGGGTGGCACACAGGAAGCAAAAAGTAAAAACAGTGGTAACCTGAACCTGCTGGGAAAGGCAGTGTTATGACTGCTTGCACATAGCTAACGGGGTTTTCACTATAGGACGAGCTAACCTGTGTGGTCGAAAATCATATTTCCTTTAGTCGTGACCACCTTAGGCATTTTTACAATATTCTGTGTTTTGTATAAACAAAAGCTTTTGATACCACATAGGAGAGAAATGCATTCACCTGTGATGTGCATCCAGATAAAGATCAAATTCAGACGTCATGCAAAATAATTGATTAGCGACGGCCGACCGTGAATGTTCGTCTGGTGCAAGGCGGTTCAGGGCTTAACTGGATCAAGACGTTTGTCATCTGAATCTCAGTAAGTGAGATGAGCAGCTCCACACAGGCTGTAATTTTTCAAGTAGAAAGTTGTAAAAAGAAAAAAGCTCAAAGTTTAACAGTCAGATGCTCACTTCTACTCCATCCATTCTCACGGTTTAAAAAAAAAAACAGACGCACAAGAAAGCTTTTACATTCCAACTTTTGGAACGGGCTTGTTTTAACATGACAGAGATGTAAATGACTGCATATCAGCTTCACTCTGTTGTTGTCTAAACAAAACCTTTCACTTAATTATCATAAATCAGTATGACTGCACTGGCACTATTCCTAAACCCGCAAGGAAACCACTAATTAACTTCAACGTTTTCTTAGAAACCTAAGCTCCGCTATTAAGCAACAGTCGAGTTGACATTGGAGTGAAAAATGGGCTGAATCAATGCAGACGTTTCTTGCTCGAGAGCCAAAATTAGCTTGGTCCATAAAGTATTCAGATTGCAAAAGAGCAGAAATATGACCACCTCACTACCTCTCAGTGGGGTTGCTTCATAAGTCACCAGCTTTCTTCAGACAAGGCTCTTTTATATGTTGGAGGAAATATTTCTGCATCTTAAAGAATTCATTTAGCTAGAGATTAAAAATATCGCATAAATTAAAAATACAGAAAATACATGATACTTGTACATAATGTAGAAAAAAACCACTGGATTCAATATGTTCATGTTCCATATAACAATCTTAAAGCAATAGTTTGAATGGTTCTTGCTAAGAGTTAGATGAGAGGATCGGTACCCCTCTCATGTCTGTGTGTTAAATATAAGCCACCACTCGTTGGTTAGCATAGCTTAGCATCAAGGCTGGAAATAAAGGGAAACTGCTAGCCTGGCTCTAAAGGTTGAGGAGTTGGTTTTAAGGGGAGTTATGTGTTGAACTATTTGTTGTAACATTCTATGTCCCCAAAGCCAGACAATCGGATTGTCTGCCGCCGATTCACATCGCACCTGACCCCTTTGGTTCCTCCTCCGGGTGGTGGGCCCACTGGAGGATGGACCCATGTGGCTCTTTTGGGCTGCCCCCTCCAGGGTGGGACCCCAGTATCCTTGATCTGGGCATGGTAAACTGGATACAAGTGGCTGAAATGAGCTTCCTCCGCAGGGTGTCTGGGCTTACCCTTAGAGATAGGGTGAGGAGCTCAGTCATTCGGGAGGGGCTCAGAGTGGAGCTGCTGCTCCTCCACATTGAGAGGAGTCAGCTGAGGGTGTTCAGGCATTTGGTTAGGATGTCCCCCGGACGCCTCCCTGGGGAGGAATTCCGGGCATGTCCCACTGGGAGGAGACCCCGGGGTAGACCCAGGACACGCTGGAGGGATTATATCTCTCAGCTGTCTTGGGAACGCCTTGGTGTGTATACCCCAGAAGAGCTGGAGGAGGTGTCTGGGGAGAGGGAGGTTTGGAATTCTCTGCTGAAACTGCTGCCCCTGTGACCCAGACCCGGATAAGTGGAAGAACATGGATGGATGGGCTATTTGTTGTTTGGGAGCAGTGACTTCTTGGAGACCTGAAGTCACCATGAGATCACCAGTCAACCAGCGGAGACCCAGGAAATAGTCCTCCTCCACACAATCCCCCACATAAAACCACAACATGTCATTTTGGTTTCTGTACAAAATAAACAAATAAACTTTTAAATTGTTGCTTAGTGAGTTTTTCAGTCGCTGGTGGGTAGTTTTTGTTACTTTGGGTCAGAGTCAGGCTAATTGTTTCCCCCTGTTTCCAGTCTTTATGCTAAGCTAAGCTAACACTGTCTGGCTCTAGCTTAATATTTAGCAACAGTGGTGTGAATCTTCTATGGAGCAGCTGTTTTCCTCAGACTGTAACACACTCCACCATGAAAAGTTTATTCTTGAGACTTATTTATTAATTATTTAGTATATATTTTTTCTATATTTCTCTCTCTCTCTCTCTCTCTCTCTCTCACACACACACACACACACACACACACACACACACACACACACACACACACACACACACACACACACACACACACACACACGCTACTGAATGCCCTTCCCATCTGCTGACCATTAAGCTCCTCTTTCTAATCCGTCCTGCTTTTAAGACAATCTGTTCAGTCTCATTATTGCTACAAGTCCTCATGAGGTCTGTGGAGTCTTTATTGCTGAATACCACTCGGATCATTGATGCATCATTAAACTCCCAAATCTCAAGTTTCCACAGATGCTGGTTTTGTTCTTGATGCTCGCAGCATTTGGTCCAGTCAGGTGAAGATCCTCTGATCACATCATGTAACCTCAGTCTGTTACACGTATGAACTGTAACAGTAAGTGTATGTAACCATCCTTCATTCTGATTGGATACACACCATACATTGACTCTGAGTTTGTTTACTCATTTAAAGTTTTTTTTTTCTCCTAAAAATACTGCATAACCAGTTTTTTTTAAATACTTTTTGATGGGATTGAAGAAGTATAATGATTTTTTTGTTGTTGTTATACCACTGGCAGTAGATGTATGTGTTGTTATTAACCCTCTGATTATTGCAGAACTGTGTCGCTCTCACAGGTAGGTGGTAGCCTCACTGCTCTCCCTCTCTCTGGCTTGTGCCACAGCCACATTGATGCACTGCAGCCACTCCTCGGCGTGTTTCTCATCCTGAGCTTTCAGCACATACGTCTTGCTGTCTGTGAAGATCTCAAACGCCCGCGGCAGGCCGCGATCACGCCGCTTCTTGGCCACCACCTTGGAAAGAAAGGTGAAAAGATGACTGGAGCCTTAAACTTGTGTCTTCAGACGAGAGATGCTTCTCTCACCTGTGAGATGGATATAATTTGGTTTTCTTCTTTTATAATTGTAAGCCTGCTTATATCTGTGACCTGCCCTATTTAATTATGTAAGTATCTAGAGCTTACACACAGTATACACACCAGTAAAACATGATCAGATAATTATAAGTCGCATTAAATTGTACAAGTAGAAAACACAAACACGATGAGGTGCCATACTAATAATGCAAAAACATGGTCAGCGGTGAAAATCAAAAGTTTTGCGGTGCAGGTTTGTGAAGGATGATGACAATATAACTCCTTACCTTGACACTTTGCACCTTGCTCAGCTCAATAGGGATGTCGTCCAGCTCGTCTTTCTGTAGGAAGACAGAAAATGATGGAAGGAAAGAAAGAAGAACAAAAACGTCCGATGGAAAATCAAATAATTCTTCATTTTCCAACAGCGACTGCACCAGAAGATGTATTCTGATCTTTATTTGAAACAATAAAAAAAATTCTTTTTTTTCCTTTTTTTCTTCTATTTTTATGCAACAAATACAAAGTTGTTGCATAAAAATATGTTTTGTTTTGTTTACCGGATAAATAACTAAGTATACTTGTAAAATAAAAATAGTGCAGTAAAAAGTAAAAAGTCTATAGAGTGTATACATTTGCCAAGGCCCAACAATCCAACACATTTGTTTAGCTTGCACGACCCAAGCCCCACACCTCCATAAAGTTTCTTTAAAATCAATTGAGCAATTTTCGCGTAATTAGGGAAAGATAAAAAAAAAAATACCCTATGTCACAACGTTAAAGGAAGAAGAAAAAAATTCCTGGATCCGCAACAAACTTTCATAGATTATTTCGTGCTCCAAGTTCTGTGGAAATCCATCCAGTAGTCTTTGTGTGATCCTGCTAAAAACAAACCAAGCAACAAACAAACACTGGTGGAGGTAATAAATGGAAACTAACTGCTGATTGGAGGGGAAAAGAAACGTCATTCTTCGGCAGCAAAACAATATGAAACACCATGCGCCGATTCATGCCACAGAAAAAGATATACAGGTATATATCACAGCAACTAGATCATAGGTGCATAACATACAGACATTCATTCTCATATGTTATTCTTTATTTGTCTGGGTTTTTTATTTTTGTGTGCTTGCATGAGGTCTTGTCAAAGCCAAATCCTGGTCTGCCTGTAGTTTAGCATGGCTCTCTGTCTGCTCCCAATTAAGGAGAAAATAGAACTTTCAGTAGAGGACTGACTGGGGCTCAGCATTACCCTCCTAGAATACAGACAAATATATGTATTCTTCCTTTCACAGTGTTTGGTCCACACTGATCATGGACATAAATGTAACAAGTTGTGTGGTTTTGGGGAACGGTGGAAACCTCTTCGTGTGCCAAAGCTGCTCGATCACTAAATGTGGAGGAAACAGCACTTTTTGTTTGGTTCTTAATCTCCCTTCCCCTGGTTGGGAAACAGCCTTTTACAACACACCAACCACCTCCAGAACATGTTGGCAAAGACGGATTGAGCTCTGAAAACAAAGGCAGAAAAAAAAAACAACCTTTCCAATTTGTGGCTGCTGAGAGGAATCCATTACCTCCTGGGTAGAAGCACAAAGACTATTGTTCAGAGTGGTAAAAAAAAAAAGAAAGCTCAACTCTACTTCTGCATTTCATCCACTGGAGAATGTCGCCCGTTTGTATTTATTCCTATGTGATGTCGTGCCTCACTCTAGTTTCTGGGAGCTGATTATATAAACATGGAACAGTGTAAAGATCCAGAGGATGCCTAGTCTCCTGTTGGCTGTGAAAGTCTTTCTATTAAATTAATTGCTTGCAGAATGACTGCCATAAACCGGGATATAAAATATTTAAATAAATCGGATTTTCTCATGAAATGACAATATTTATCATTCTTCAGCTGGATAAAATCTAACTTATTTTTTTTGCTAATTTATTCAGACATCTGACCTCAGCATCTTTTATAACGCTGCTGTCGCACCATGTTTTTGATTAAGCAAATGTTTCCTTTGCACAATAATGCTCTGTTCGGTGACCTCAGTCTTATTTCAGCCTAACAGTAAGTCACATGCAAATGTGGGGAAGTTGGAAAAATTGTGCTGCAACAACCCAGAGGGAGATCTCCTCACATGTGCCTTCGGTCCGTCTTTCACCCACACATCCTGTACGAGGCGGCGTGTCCTCTTGTGTGTTTGCTACTTGTGCGTAATGATGTCTGCTTTGAGTTTCTAAGTAAGACATTGACTCATGTTGTTGCTGCATCATGCTTTACCTCATCGGTCTCCTACGAGTCCCTCCAGAGGGCAAGGACTGTTACAGTCAGATTCGCCAGATGCTCCTTGGAGACGGTTCAGCTGATCACGAGATGAGATTTCCACTATTTCATAGAGGGCGTCATCGTGATCCAAATAACACGAAACAGGGAACTATAAGTGAGGGTTTTGTGAGCGAGGTCAGTGCCAGTGTGCACGTGCGTCCATGCACACAAGTGTGTTTGTGTGTGAGGAGGTTTTCATTGGTTACGTACTGATTTGCCTCTCCGGAAGAGGAGCTGGTTTCCTGCCAAGGTGAAGTAGCGGGTTTTCCAGCGCTTGATGAATTTCCAGCGGACCTGCTTCTCCTTCAGCTTCCCCTCGATCAAAGGCTTTCCCTCTTGGTTCACGACTACAGTCAGACAGAAATTAATAAAAAGAAAGCACAGTAATTACAGATAGAGAATATTTTAATCTTTTTCTTTACGCTTTTGCCCATTTACTTTCCTTTCACTGTCATGCAGGTTTGACCTGACATCTGGCTATGAAATCAGCCTTTCAGCACTGAGTTCATGAGCTGTGTTTTACAGAAAGGTAAAAAGAATAAGCTGTGAAAGATGGAGGATTAAATAATGCTGCATGATTGGCAATCAGTCAGTTATATTTGTCTCTGTGTCATGTTATCCATCTCCAGACGGTTTCAGGACTCTGCAGGCTGAAGTGAGATACAGGCCACAAGACCACAAGACCCCCTTCATGCTTATACTGTAATTTAATATGACATCTGGCAAACAAATCTCTAATTTTTCTATTTTTTTCCCCATTTTCCCCGCAGAGCTATACAGGAACAGATTACATTTACTCTCTTTACTGTATATTTGTATTTTTTGGAGTACGGGATGATGATAAAGAGTTGTGTTGACGATGAAGGCTTGTTAATTAAATGGGAATCATACACCTGTCCTCCGTGTGAAAAAATTAACATAGTAATGTTTACTCAGAGTACATTTACCTGACCTACCTTTGGCTTTTATCTGGTTAAATTTTTCATAAGGTGAGAATGAGAAACCTGGCTCATGGACCCTATGTGATTTAAATTCGAGGGAAATCAATAGAAATAATAAATAATAACTGCAAGATGTAAAGAATATATTCCCAAAAATCTGTAAGATTATGTCTTCAGGTCCACATTTCTTTCTGCAAATAATGTGAGATATTATTTTTGCATCTAAAGCACAGCATGACCTGCTAGTCTGAGACTTAAATCGTGAATTTACTGTGAACCTGGTCTGTTCTTTCCTTCACTTTTGATTTTTGTTTCAGCATCTTTGATTCTATTATGATTGTGATTTTTATAAGCCTTTTCAGCTGCATTTGACTGTAAGGGTGCATTACAAACAAACAAACATGAACTTTTCTACTTCTAGTCGACACTAAAGGGTTCAGTTTAAATCTACAAAAACATCTTGTCTCACTCTTGTGTGTGTGTGTGTGTGTGTGTGTGTGTGTGTGTGTGTGTGTGTGTGTGTGTGTGTGTGTGTGTGTGTGTGTGTGTGTGTGTGTGTGTGTGTGTGTGTGTGTGTGAGAGAGGGGAGAACGCCAACAGAGTCGATTCTGGACCGGTCTGATTAGTAGCGCTCACCCACGTCAACCTCCTGGACTGACTTGGACAAGGCACCGATCTGAGTGTGTGAGTGAATGAATAACGTCTGTTTTTTAGTGTTTTCCCTCAACGGTTGTTTATTTTGAATACAGCTTCATGTATAAAACTGATCAAAATGGTCACAGATGAACTTTTCATGACTGATTGCGTGACATGTGTGACTGTGTACTTTGAGATTACTGTGATGCCCGGGCTGAAATCACAGAGATGTTTTGATTGGTTCAGGTTTGGTGCCGGTAAACCAGGACGTCAGAAGTTGACCACCAACGGAGACACTCTTTGTATCCATGGTGATAAGTACTGATGATAAGAACTGCAGTTCGGCATTGACTTCAATCCACAGAACACTGCCAAAATTGTATGTAGGGACTACTTCAGTATTTTAATTGAAAAAAAAATTACATTTTAATTTTAGAGATGATTGCAGGACTTTTCAAAAGAGGTGTTTAAATGTATGAAATTAATATGACTGGATGAGGGTAAAGAATGTTAGTCTTTTTGTAGGTTGTTTATACTGTACTGGTGACTCTGCGATGACAATCATGTGAGTCAAACATTCTTTCCAAATGATCAGTCAGTGTGTGTGTCCTCTACCGGGAACACCGACTTCCTGTCAGCCTGTTTAGACAGGAACACCTCTTGTATATAACTCGTAGCACCCCCGCTACTGTGGAGTTCTGGCTTGTCTGCATCGTCCAACAAATATTTCATTATTTAGGGTGCAGAAATAAACTTGTCTCATGCATAAGTCATTGTACCTCGTGCCGTCTCTTCGCTTTGATGCAGACACCTGGAAAGTGATCCCTGGATTGGGCGTCAGCCTCAGGCAGGTTCACAACCCCTCGTCTGAGACATGTTGGTGTCAAACGCTGAGACAGGGATATTTACTCCAGTGCTGAACTTAAGTTAGTACTTTACTTGAGTATTTCTATTTTGTGTTACTTTACACTTCCACTCCACGATATTTCTATAGCACTTCTGGTTCCACTTCATTTAATTAATAACTAAAAGTTATTAGGACATGATGGACAGTTATTAGGACAGAATGAGAAATGCATTCAACTATTTTGTTCTGTTGCATTCATTCATTTAGTTAGCTCTTTCTAAGTATGGCCAGATTACTCAGAACTCTTTTTATATCTAAATGTGAATCAAAATAAGGCCTCTTACATCAGGAGTCAAGTGTCACTCCCAAATCATTCCCAGAAACAGCTGGCCGTCCAAACAAGCCTAATAACACCCAAGGTCCAAATAAGAAACATTTATGTTTGTATTTGTTTGACTTTTATATCTTATGAGTGCATTTGTGTAATGTGTGAGGTTTGGTATTTGTAGTCTTTGGCTTGAGGGCGATAGCATTGAGATGAGGTGTGACAGTGAGACGTATCCAAGAAGAAAACTATAGGTTTAAACCACAGTTGACAGTACACTTACTCACCCCTTGTTAAAATATCCATAGTAGGAAAAAATGTGGCTGTAAACAAGTTACCTGCCCCCGAAATCCCGTGTTAAACGTCAATTTTCCTTTTTGAGTGACAGAAGTTTATAAGTGGAAAAAAAGCCAAGTCATTACAGAGAGAAAAAGTGCTTCTTGCGACATGTCTCGCTCTGCAAAAACATGTTTCAGCGCTGGAATAAAAACAGTTAAGGGGAAGAAAACACTCAAACAGACACACAGAATGATCAGACAGAGATTTTCTTTAAGTGTTCTGACACCGGCATTGTTCGCTACATCCAAAGAGGCCTAGCAAGTCCTGACAGCCATCTTTTATCTGCGCTTTGAATGTTGGGGCATTATATACTGTGTATGCACTATGTATTAACACTGTTTAGTCCATATTTGCTATACTATTTTTCCATTGTCTTGCCTTCCAGTTAACCTCAAAGACTTAAGTGCTGTTTCAGCTTTTTTTTAAAGTTCATTTTTTGAGCATGTTTCGACTTTATTGGATGGCCGGGCAGAGGCAGACAAGAAATAGTGGCGTGAGAGATGCATGACATCCAGCAAAGGTCCACGGACTAGAATCAAACTGGCAACAATGCGGTGGGCCTGCGGCCATGCAGCATGCATCGTAACCATGGGGCTACCAAGAGACTCATATTGGAAGTGTGTCTGCATCTGGCTTGCAGCTTGCTAGTCCTGGTCCCAATATGTTATGTAACTTTATTCAACGTGATAGTCTCTAAAGATCCCCACCAGTGAACCTTAAACCTTGTTAACATGGTGTGTTTTTACTATATATTACAAGGCATGAGGCAAATAAGCAGTCAGTACCTTGGCTGAGTCTTTCTGCCTTGGAAATGCATTATACCAACAATTAGAGCGGTTTGAAGTGTTTTGAAAAGCTAAGTTCAGTCAGGACGACGACCTCTTTGCACACGCTCTCTATCTCAGATGCAGTTTCCCACAGTCTTTAGGCTTCACTAACACTGTTCTCCTCTTCATCTAATCACAACCAGTCACATTCTCCTTCAGCCAATCATTTGTAGGCTGTTAAACGAAAGATCTCTCCCTCTCTCTGCTGCATTTCAGTACAGCAAAGACTATCTACGATCGATTCCTCCAATAAGACGTTTTCCTTTCATGAAGTCATCCCAAGGTCGAGCTCCAACTCTCATCACCACCACCGCAGTGTCCAGGCTCCGGGGGATGTATCCTTCGTATTGGAAGCACTTAATTTGTCAGACGGCTTCCTTTAGGGATCTACTTCCTGCCAGGGTTAAAGCGCAAAAGTCTTTAACTTCTGTTCACAATAAATTTAATCTGACATAGATTCTGTCATAGGTATTTTTCCTCTTATTAGTCTCGCCTGATTGGACTAGACACCAGATTCAGAGATGGCACCTTTTCAGTCCAAGAGGATTTACTCACCTGGCACATAAAGCCACTGAATATGCGCAGTAGTGTTTCTTCCTCTGGCCCCAAACAGAAGTTCCCAGTCAGCCCATAATCTTTCCATTGCAATGAAGACAGTGGTTTTTTTTTTATTGCTTTTCTCGACTAGATCTACTTGTGTCTGATTTAGGATCACATATAGAAGTGGCCCAAATCGGAACTGGAAAAGATCAGATTCCACGTTGGTTTGTGCTGTTCACACCGCCATGAAAAAGTCACATACGAGCAAAACATCAGACCTGGGCCATATTTTTCCTACAGTGTGAACGAGGTAGTGTATGCCTGAAACAACAAATATAATGTGACAAACAACATTTAAGTAAAAGCTATTTATTATCTCCTCTCCTCTGGCGGATGATTACCAGGTTTGTGTGGAGGGACAGCTGTTTCTACTTGTTAAGTAATAAAAAAACCTGTAGATAATGAAGTAAAAAAAAAAAGAAGAAGTTAAAAACGGAAGTGAGACCTCAGTCCAGTCCTGCTTAGATTGTGCAACACTACGACTGTGTACATCTACTGTAAGGTTCAGGAACTCTTGAATGAGAGAAGAGACGAAAGATGGAAAGTGTTACAGATGAAGATCACAGAATGATGATTGTTTCTTGTCAATAACAAGACACGAAACACGTTTCCTTAGAAACACGAGCAGCTCTGATGATTTTACCAGAATATCTAACAGCACTCTTGAGAAATGCTGCGTTAAATCACTTCAGGAAATATGTCTGACTGTCAAAACTCCATCCAGCTCTGGAACAGTTGATGAACATATGTCTTTAGCCAGGGAACCTCTAGAAATTGCAACATAAGTCCTGGAGGTGAGAAAGTATCTGCCGATCTGATTGATGGTGGAATGATGGAGAGCCTTGCTTGGGGTTTTCCATGTTTTTGCAAACAGGGGATCTGTCTTCCAGACATGAGTGAATGTGCGTGCAAATCCACATGTCGAGGCATGAGAGAGCGAGGGTATATATGCTTACTTGCACAGTGTGTGTATGTTTGTGAGAGCCAAAAGTCCACTCAAGGAAATTACAATTTTCTCTTGTTTCTGGTTACCTCTGTGGAAAGTTCGTTGATTGCATATTGAAGCCATCCAAGTAAAGTAAAGAGAATGAGAGCAAATGTGTTGAACCTGAGTACCTTACTCTGGCATGTCCCCACATACTGTACATGCACAAACACACACACACACACACACACACACACACACACACACACACACACACACTCATTACTGCTCACTTCAAACACATTCCTGTAGTTAAAGTCAACAGTATATCATAAAGCATCATGGAGCTGCAGTAACCACTGGCTCCACGTTGTCCTTCACATTGGAAAACACTTCACCTTTCTTTTTTATAACACAACAGCAGCTCCTCGCTCATTGCGCGTAACCTCCGCAGTAATGCGAGCCACTCGGGCCGAGTCAGCAAGTTTTTATTAAGGTAAAGCAATATAAAGCGTTGTATACTTTACAAACGTTGGCTGGTGGCGGCTGGTAATGCGAACAGCATGGGCGCACGTTAAATATGCGATGTGTTGCGTGATGCATTTATGATGAAAATGGAAAAAAAAGTGGGTCACTCAGAAGTGAAACGCTCCAAATCCAAGTTGCACAGGGTCAAGTTGGAGTCAAGCTGATACATTTGATTCAGTTGGATGAGATGAGTCATCACTGTTTTACTGTAACTCCATATAATGCACTAGATGTAGCTGGAAAGATTTTACATAGCTGGACAGGTTAGAGCATTTCCAAATATTTGCTGATATGGATGCAGGCATGCCAGGCATGCTCTAACCACATGTATTAAAGTGCTTTACAATACTCTACAAAACTCTGAACTGAGAACAACTTTCAAGTGAAGTATAGGATTTAGAGGAAATTCAGTAAATTCTCTGCAAAATGCAGCCACGTGGGTCACACATAAAACACAGGATGAACCCTGATTCACTGTTTATTAACCCTTCTGTTGTGTTCTGGTCAAATCCGACCAAGTTTTACATTTAAAATGTAGTTAATTTAATTTGTTTGTCATGAGGTTCCATGACTTTGTTCACACATGGCATCTGTGCACACAAAATGAAGTTATTGAACTTGTGTACACCCTTAGTGTTCCCGGTCAAACATGGCCAGTCATTAGAGATGGCCCTTTTTGGCTTCCATGGCAAACCCCACGGGAACCTATCGCCAATAGAATTTTGACCCTATGGGAACCAAACCTGTTGGCAATGGTCAAAAACAACTACAGCATTGTTTCAGTGATATATACAACAATCACAGCTCTGGAATATAAAGCTTTTTTAAGGCCTTGCTCACAGTTTATTCTGTGGCAGCATGATGAACAAGTGATATGAGCTCAGGTCAATGAGGCCTTCAGGCCATAAATAGCAAATGTTCAAAACTTGTAATGTTCACAAGAAATTGAGTTGATAAAAAGATGAAACACCACATTAGATGACAAATTATTATGGATTTATAATCAGCTAGATTAGAGCCGTCACTTTTGACCGGGAACACCAAACTAGTTAACAGGAAACGAACACAACAGGAGGGTTAAATGAATCAATGGTGGTCTGTCTGAGATGGGCCTAAGACCTTTTTTTGTATAACAACCTCTTTTATCTGCAAAATCAATTGCACATCATCAATTACAGAGGTTTTAAAATTGTTCCAGAATCTATTTTAACATTTAAAAACTCGTCCCGAACAATAAAGACTGCATGTACATGATGTTTTTACGTCTTCGTTACGAAGCCCCTTTTCCTCAAAGTTATGTAGGCATGACAGCTGACTAATGATCAGCAGCAGATAGCGCGGGTTCAAGTCACTGAGTTCATGTGACTGACACAAAAATGTCAGGCCTCAGGTGGTGGAGACCACAGAGGGGTCACTTATTTAACGCAGTGGACTGGGGTAAGTAAGTGAAACAACATGACACCTATAGCCGGGCATGTATTTATCGTCTCAGCATCGACGTATCATTTTGTTGCTTGATAGAAGGAAAACCCTCATGGTTCTGATTTTCCATTACTGATCTACGAGAGAAGTCGGGGTGATGGGAGATAATTTTTGCTCTGATTTACGTTTATTGTTGTGAGTGACATGCAGGCTCTAAAGGAACAGCGGTAGTGTCTCCGAGCCGCCATTGGAGGTGCGATGCACCAGCTTTACCCTCTGCATCGGATCGTGTTGTCTGCATCACTGTAGCCAGCTGGTGTTAGAACGTGATTGTCTGTGGAGTGTGTGTGTGTGTGTGTGTGTGTCAGGAGGAGGAATAATCTGGTCGATGTGTGTATTTCTTACTTGGAGTTTCTCCAGAGGTATCAGTCTCGGTGCAGCTGTTTTGCGGGGATCTGGATTAAAGCCTGGAGAAGACTTTTGAGTTGTTGTTTTTTTTCTTTTTTGGTAATGACCTGGATTCTAAGTTAATTGTGGGGGGGGGGGGAAACGGACTCTTTACCACTTTACCACTCTTTACTCTTTACTCTGGGACTAGGGTGAGTCTTTCACATGCACAAACACACTTACAGGCCAATGTAGCTTTGCTTGCTGGATTTAATACACCTTTTGACAACTGCGTGAACTTGTAGTCAGTTTGGTTTTGCAGTGTTGGTATAGGTGGCGTATATTTCATTGCAGCTATTTTCTTCCTTTTTCTAGTTATTATTTGTCAGATGGGACTCTGACTGGCATTTAAATGTGTCAAACCCACTACAGCAGTAGTAGTACAACAGTTCTTTCCACGTTTCCATGTATTATATAGTTTAAATACCCTGTTCAAAGTCCTGCATTCTTCCTCAGCTTCTTTGGGTCTTTCACCGCTGAAAACACATCACACATACTTAAATGCAAGAGTTTATGCTGGCTGTACGTATTCACACACACTCACACACACACACACACACTCTTTGATGCTCAATTGCCGTGGAAATGTGGTCATTTCCTGTTTCAAGAAAAAGTCTCATCATTGGCTGAAGCTACTGTGAACAGCTGACTGTGTTGAGTATGTGTTGTGTTACTGATCTGTGTGATTTAAATCATGGGTGGTGGGGTTATTAGCATTAACAGGGTATTTTAATGAGCCCAAGTTTTCACTGATTTGGAAAAAGGTGAAAAGTAAATTATTAGTGACTACTTTGAATACAAGAATGTCATAAACACACAGACTACAGGCTGTATAAAAGAGGTTCCATTGGCTAAAAACTGAACTATTTTCTACTAATATATTTCCACATAAAGTTGTTGGTATGACATTTATTGTTTTGGTTTGGCTTTATTTGCCTCTTAGATTTCCTTTTATCACATTGTTTGTTAGAAAGCAGCTGCAATGAAACGTGCTCACAGTGACGTATGGGTTTCTAGACAACAGCCTTGCTGAATTCTACAAATGTGATGCCATGCACACCACAAACTATGGTTGTAATGATATCAAAATTTTAAAATTTGTTATCTAGTATTAAATATACTCGATACTTCTTTTGATCCTACCGCAAAAAGAAAGAAGAAGGAACACAACACAGGATAATATTTTTGAATCAACAAAATGCTGTATACAGAAAAGGGCTCTGAATATGAAAGGCTAGGTAGAAAATCTGATTGTAGATCTGTTTTTTCATAGCTTTGGTGCATTCAGTACAATCAAAAGCAGACTGTTTGAAGCAGGTGGTTTCTAAAACATATTAATCAATACTTTAGACAACCTAATTCATTTATAGGGTGGAGGCAAAAATCTTAAAACCTGCGTTTGGCTAAATACCACAAGAGTAAGTGGAACATATCTCATGTTTTTAGTATAATTTGACTGAACTAACCCTTTTAGTGTGTACTTGATGCAGACATGCAGACATGCAGAGCAGTGGGGCCATACGAGGCCACAGATACGCTTTAGTGAACACATTTATCCACACACGCTTCCAATCACACAATCCTAACGAGAGAATTCTACCACTGCTCTTCTAAATCCTCCTGTGATGTCAAGAGACTGGCATGAATTTGAGGGGGAATCATCCGCTCCCTGCAGTCCTTCAGCTGGATCCCTGATTACACCGGTTTGCTCTCAGCAGCATGACTTGAATAGTTCCTCTCATTTTGCTTTTGTGCTTTTCAGGCCTGACACAATTATTAAATAATTGCCTGATCGTGATTATATGAGCTTGTGGTTAGAATGGCTTCCATTCATCTGTATAAAAACAGCTGGATGAAACAGAAATGTCATGTCTCCATTAGTATTTTCGAGCTGTTTTCTGCCATTTGATGTTTGAGTGGCGCTTGTTAATAACGCCATCTGGTTGCTCTTATTTTGCTGCGAGCGTAGAATGAAATTGTTTTCCTCTCGAGGACATTTTAACATTTCGATGAGCATCAATGGACGTGAACATCATGGATCATTCACAACACAGCTGTGGGCGCATGTTTGACTTGCAGCAGAGGCGATTTGTTGCGTTTTTAGCAAAAAAGGGAGAGATCAAAACCTCTATTATTACAAATCTATAAAAAATCATCTCCAGATGGAGGGATAAAATGCACAGAGGAGGAAATTTAAATCGTTAATTTCAATTATCCATATGACAATTAATGATCACTTTGAAGAAAGAAGATGGAAAGCTGTGATCCGAGCTTAAAATAACCCAATGAACATAAACTCTGAAGTGGATGAAGTTCATTCATCATTCACTCAATCATCCCATAATGATTGTACAAACATTTAGACAGTGTGTTGTGTTATTACAGGTGTTCACATTGTGCTGAAAACTGTAGGGAGGCATTGAGTCCAGACCAAACTGATTCATTTGACTCCTTGAAAACATGACTTTCTGATGACTTTCTACCTGTTTGCCAAAGCTTCTTATATAATGTATCTAATACGCAAATATGGTGCCATACTGCTGATTTACATCCAGGTTATTACTATGGGAAAAGGGAGTATTTTAGTTGTTTAGTTATTATACTGGGCTGCAGTTCTCCTGGCTGTGGAAGTGAACACTGAAGACTCAAAGCCTGATCAGACCTGATGGCAGAATCAAAACTTAATGCCAAAAGAAAAGGCAATATTCTTATTGAACTAAGCCTGAATCATACTAGAACATTTCCTCTTATGTCAGGGACAGTTTATTACTGACTCTGACATACAGTCTATCTATCTATCTATCTATCTATCTATCTATCTATCTATTTATCTCTTTTTTTGTTTTTGTCTATGTTTGTATTTCTGGTTAAACAAATATAAATATGGGCATTTTGTTGTTTATGATATGCTAAAGTTCAAACTTAGCTCAAAGTTCCACCGTCATGGAAAATCATATTTTTTTTATTGATAACTCATGATGATAAACACATGATTCCAAATGCTAGGAGTCGTTTTCTAAGTTGAAGGAATAAGGTGGTATTACTTCACTTGACATGAGGCAGATTGGATTCGATAAGAGTACGTCACCATAGTATGTGTGCTTTGCGCTGGGTGCAGTGATGTAACAACTGATGATTTCCTCACAGTGATGCAAAATGGAATGGATGTATTATGCACACTCACAAGGGTTCTTACATGGGAATGCATATTGTCTGCATGTAATAACACATGATGTCGTCATTGCAGCCTCCTGGAATGGTTAGTTTTCAAACTGATGATGTTGACGACGCCTATTTCTATACACTGTAGTGTTTCTAGCAGTGTCTTCTTTTGACGTAGCCTGGAAACTATTTTCAGATTGTTCAGGTTTTAGTGACAATGGTGTTGGCGCTGTTATAAGGTCATGAGGTATCCTGTGCACACTTCTGCCAACAGCTAGCAAACATGAGTGTTAACAATGTTTTTTTTGTAAATGTCTTTTTGTAAACTCTGGAAGCTCCTGAAGCTTTGCAGTGTTTAGAACCAGCCTCATGCTTTGGCTAAAATCAGCACAAAAGTGTCACCACCAATGATTGCCTTGTACTTATTGTATTTATTATAGGCTGCTGATTCTATTTATTATCTCACACTGATGGACTTGTATATATTGTGCATGTTTATGTAGTGTATTTGCAGTTTTGTGGTTGCTTTTGTCTACCTGCCCAGGGACTACAGATGGAAATAAGCTGCAAGCATAATCTGGTGCAATTACATTTAATTGTGCACTGCCCCTGCAAAAGTAAACTAAACAAGCATTAACAATGATTAATATATATTTTGTGTCATTCAGGAGCAGTTATCATTTTATCCCAGTGTTACACAATAATTATGTTGTGATTGTGAAATAACTGCAGAAATCATTCAGGCCTCATGTTATCGAAATCTCCAAATAAGCCAAACTCATATAAACCAAGTTGTTTTCTCATTATTGGACCAAACCTGATACTTATAGTGGTCATGATTTATTCTCCTTCCACAGCACATAAACATAAACATAAACAACCACATGCAGCCACTAAACTTTAACCGCATCCCATCTGCCTGTTTCCCATCACCAGCAAACAACTTCCTGCCTCTGGCTTTAACTTTCTGAGAAATCCCTGCCGGCTCTTTATTAGCAACCATCGCAAAGCAGGGGACTGAGGTTTACAGCTACTTATTAGTGATGCTCCCCTTCCTTGATTTCAAGTTCACTTTCTCAGACGCCGGTCCCTCTTTTACGCCCTCCCCCTGTCGCTCCTCTCACTCCATATTTCTTCATCAGGACACAACATGTGCCACAAGCTGCCCCCTTCCGACTCCTCTTATATAACTAATAACTGCTTCCATGTGAGACTGACAGAGAGATGCATGCAGATTTAAAGCCTTTTCTTCCCCCCCCAAACTCTGTCACACTTGCTCTAACCTGTCACTCATTGATGTATAGATTCTGCAGATTGATTACTTTATCTCTCCCCCAGACACACCATGTCTGTGCTTTCTTTGTTTGTGTGGAGAAACAGGGGCAGCAGGGGGGGAGAATCAAGTCTGAGCAGTGAAGTCAGAATAGTGAGGAGCCTCTGTGTGTGAGACAGGTGAAGTAAAGAGTAGAGGACACTTTTCGCCATGCATCATTCATTTTTTTTAACATTTTATACAGTCCACATTGTGAAGAGCTGCAGTATTCTAAATGTGATTCACTGATTTGCTCACTAATCCAAGTCTGACTTCACCTGAAAATGAGAAAGTGCTCGTTGGAGTTTTTTATTTATTTTTTTTGCTGGTCCAGCCTTAACTAATCAGGACTGACTCATGGTGGCAGTGACTGATTGATTGCGGTGACCCCTCATAAGGACACTAAAGACTGGCAGCTATTAAATAATGGCTTCTCTTTGCTGCGTTTTTTTTCCTTCCCCTCGGCTGTTCTGGGAAGAGATTGTTCCCCTCGTTCTGAGTGAAAACAACTCATGGAGCGCTGTGATGATTTTACGATCAGACCCCATGGAAACACAACCGTGTCCAAGAAAGCATGGTGAAATGACTAGAAGTGGAAAACAACATAAGAAATGCCATTTGACTTCACACGACCGCGCTGTTTGGAGAAGATCACAACAGCTATGAGCGAATCAGAGGAAACCGCAGAGGAGTCTGGTTGTTAATATGGATTGTCTTTTTGTCCTTGCGTGCTTCCTCTCTGGCTCGCTCGTCTATTTTTTAGTTTCATGACCGCAAATGTATTGATTTTTGTTTATTTGCTTCATCCATCAGCGTGTTCATCATTAATTCATGACTTATCCATCACCATATTAACATACTAATATCAAGTAGATACAATGGAGAATATTACATAATTGTGTTTTACAGCTGCCAAGAAAACACAAATATTTCACCAATCTTTCCTTTCGTTTGAATGAAACCAATCTGGTTGTGCACAAACACTAAACTGTGTGTGTGTGTGTGTGTGTGTGTGTGTGTGTGTGTGTGTGGGGGTACCTGTGGCCTTCTCAGGGTTGTTACACATGAAGCACAGCCAGCTTCCTTCTTCCTCACTGTAGCCAAACAGGTCGAAGAAACGCACTTCCTCCAGTTGACTCTGGAGACTGTCCAGGTCCTGAAGACAGAAGGAAAGAAAGCAGAATATTTATTTACTGTCCACTGCTGACATTCTGACATGTCGCAGTGGGAAAAGCACAATAGTACAAGTTAAAAATCATTATGGCTGAAGTCCATTTAGCTGCTCCAGTTTCAGGGTCCTGGTATTGTTCATGACTCAGAGGGACGCTTGAATGGAACAGAGCCATCGCCTGAGCCATCCAAAAATATTTTTATTTTTTTCTTCGATACTACAGCTGCACAGTCCACACGAAACATGACATTCGACTAGTTATATATCATGACAACAGAGCCAGCCTCATAGATTTCCTTTGATGGATTTCCTTAAATATTATACAGAGTGTTCTCTCGTGTTTTATATAACATCTGTGCAGCGTGATGACGTCGCCTCTCTTCATCTGCAGCTGGAACTAAATACTAAAGATCAAGTGTTTTTTTATTTTTATTGCAAGACAACAGACAAATTTTGTTGTCTTTTGTTCATTTTTGTTTGTTCGTCTATCTACTGAAGAAAATGAAGGGATACTTTTTTTTTTTAAAAGAACTATAACAAATTAAACAAACCAAAAGGAGTAATAATAATAATTTTCATAACCATGCTGGTAATAATGATAAGGATAATACTCATTTCAGAAGTATGACATATAAATGCAAAAAGAGGGAAACCTTTTTTTTATTTTTTTTTATTAAAGTGTCTCTGCTGCAGATTTACTCAGCATACCTCTGTGGTTCACCTGTAGTTCAAAACACAACACTATGTGTTAGGAGACATTCACATAGCACAGTGGGGTGTCTTTGATAAGTGGAGAGGAAACTGATCAAAGTTTATTTGCAGTATCTCTTTTGCTACTAGACAAAACAAAATATAGAAACAGGAGACGTTAAACCAGCTCGTAGTTATTAAAGCTGCAGCACATGACGACACACACACAGTCACAAACATATAGGCACATGATAAGTGACCCTCAGCTCTAAGTGTCAGATCTTAATGTACCAGTTCTGCAGCTGTGCAGAAAGCTATGGAAACCAAGACCCCCCGTTCCAATTCCCTAAAGACTCCCTGCACATGGTAAGAGTTACACTTCCCTTTAAATGCACACAAACAATCTTCAGTGACACTTAAACCCATGAGATAATATATATTTATCTGAGGCTGGTTTGGAGAGAAAGGGGGGACATCAGTCTTCACGACAGAGACGCAGTCGTTCTCGTGTGTGTGTGAAATTCAGGGTTTTACTTTCATGGGAATACATACATAAAAAAAAAAACAGCCTTCGCATTAACATTCTCGCTCATTAACATCAAGAAGTGAGAGGGCGTAGGTCCAAAGGTCAAACACACTGGTAGCTTAGCCATCACAGCTACCTGTTTTTCTTACATTCCTCCAGATCTGGCTGCCCCTGGGCGTTTCACGTCAGTCTAACTTCGCCGTAGTGAGAAACGATTCTCCTGCGCTCCGATGGATCATCAAAAAAATGTGCAGCGGGATCAGAGTTCAAGAGAAATGATGAAGCAGATTATTCTGCCGAGTTGGTGGTCGGGATATTTAAACGGTGAGTTCATTATGGAGAGATTTGGTTAAACTCCGCAAATACAGTACGAACACACACCCAGACCGCTGGCCATTTGATTGAACGAGTGTGAGCACATTTAGATTCATCCATGCATCAGAGCTGTCTGTGTGTTGTTACAACTTAAATAATTGAAGTCAAAGGGCTTTGCCTGTGGATGCAGATAAACCAGGACCATATGTGGCTGAGAGACGTGACGTACATCTGTGGGTTTACATGAACATTAATATTTGGACTCGATTCATGGAGTGAGCGGTCTTCGGGAAACACATGTTGCACCGGTGAGAACTCCCGATTGTGATTACTTTGGAAACCTGAAAGCACACAGAGAGCACATAACTCCGCAAACACCATCGCCGATATCATACAGTTAAGATTTATTCATATGAAAATAGATTTATTAAGTATCTGTACAGAAAAGCTGAAGAACCTTTTGAAAAACCAGCCTTCTAAATCTTAGGATTCTTAACATATTTTAAACACTGAGAATGTTGCTTTACTTGGATCTGTCCATCCATCCATCCGTCCATCCATTCATTTTCCTCCGCGGGGGGCAGCAGTCTCAGCAGAGAATCCCATACCTCCCTCTCCCCAGCCACCTCCTCCAGCTCTTCTGGGGGTACACCAAGGCGTTCCTAAGCCAGCTGAGAGATATAATCACTCCAGCACATCCTGGGTCTCCTCCCTGTTGGACATGCCCGGAATACCTCCCCAGGGAGGCACCGGGGGGCATCCTTACCAAAATGCCTGAACCACCTCAACAGACTCCTCTCAATGTGGAGGAGCAGCAGCTTCAGTCTGAGCCCCTCCTGAATGACTGAGCTCCTCACCCTATCTCTAAGGGTGAGCCCAGACACCCAGCGGGGGAAGCTCATTTCAGCCGCTCGTATCCGCGATCTTGTTCTTTTGGTCATTACTCAGAGCTCCTGACCATAGGTGAGGGTAGGAACGTAGACTGGCCGGTAAATCAAGAGCTTCGCCTTGTAGCTTAGCTCCCTTTTCAGCACAACAGACCGGTACAGAGTCCGCATCACCGCAGACGCTGCCCCAAACCCTCTATCAATCTCCTGCTCCATTCTTCCCTCACTCTTGAACAAGACTCCGAGATACCTGAGCTCCTCCACTTGGGGCAGCAAGTCATCCCTAACCTGGAGTGAGCAATCCACCCTTTTCCGACTGAGAACCTGGATACTTGGATCTGCTCTATGGCAAATTAAGTAATACCAGCTTTCTTGGTGAAAACTATTACCTGATGTGGCTATAAACAGCCCGATAAAAGTAGTTTGAGTCAGCCAGAACAGTTAGGTTGCAGCCAGACTGGTTAACAATGAGCTAAATACTGTTATAAAGTTCTGCAAAAGAAAAAGGTAAAAATTCAGATGATATTTCTCTGTAGGCTCATCATCATCTTAGAGACAAAAAAAAATAAAAATATTCAGTGGCAATCATTCAAGGAAATAATATTTCACAGGCAACAGTCATTAAATCAAATTGTGCCTGGAAAAACTGAACAACTCTGGACTTTACAGAGATCTTCATTCCAATGAGTTTTAGGTTTCAGAGACGGTGAAAAAGAGCGAACCAATCGATGCCTCAACCAACGCCAAGGTCGTTAAAATATCTTCAGCGCTGCTTACTGATTCCAAAACAGAGCTGATGTGACTCATCTATTCTGCAAAAAGTTACACGCAAAGACAGAAGTGTAAAGACGCAAGACTGAGTCATAAGCTGAGGAACAATATGTGAGAAAGAAAGAAAGTCAGCGAAGAAGGCCCCCAAGTCTCCTGCGTAAATCAATGAGTAATGAATTACTGATAAGTTATATGAGTAAGAAAGCTTGTGTATGCATCCATTACCAGAAGACCTCAAACTATTGTCTGAGTGTTGCAGCTGACAGGCCATGATGAGAAGTGATTTGAATATGGGTTAAATGAGCTTTCACCAGGCGGTTTAGAGAGATGAATTTATAGGCTGACTTGGACAAACACAAACCCATATTTGATTCATGAAGACCAAGGAGGTGGCTTCAATAAAAGGATGGAAAAAAATGGCTTGATTATGGGATTCTGAAAATAATCCTTCTATCCCTCATTTCCATTTATGGACCTCACCCCTCTCCCTTTATCGCTGTTTGTGGGTCGTTATAATATGATCAAGATGTAAGATTGGAGAAGCACGACTGTTGACTACTGCTGGCAAACGATGGAGGGAGCAGCAAGCGGTCCATAAAGCAAAACTTTAGTTTGCATATTACATTTTAATCCTCTGCTTTATGGAAATAAAGTGAGATAATTCCATTGTTAGTCTTGCCATCTCACTTATTTTTAGTGGTTCCCCAGACGAGAAATGAGGCTGTTGCAACAGCACAAGGAAAGGAATAAGAACGGAATAAATAAAGGTGTAAAGAATGAAAATAAGAATAGATTAAAACAGAAAAGCAACAGACTGCCTACTGTCTGGAAGCTGAGGAGGAAGGGGGTGGGGGGATCTCCTAAATAAACTAAACCAGAGACAGGGAGAGAGAGGACACCGGGAGGTGGAGGCAGGATGATTAGTCGAGAGGGGAGTGTAAAGCCAGGAGAAAGGTGAGTGGATGAGAAGTGGGAGTGTTGGAAAGGGGGGTGGAGGAAAGATGGATGAAGACAGGAAACAAGGCGTGGCCTTTATTTTGGACATTTATCTTCTGGATGGATATGAAGTGTATGACATTAGAAGGCATTTCAAACAGGCACAGACGGAGGCAACTGTTCTCAGATGTGAAGCCCTTCCTCCCACCCTGCCTCCCCCCCTTTTGTCTTTCCTTCCCCAAATGTTCTTATCTAATCTCAGTCCCAGCTCTGCCTTAAGCTTCATTCTGTCTCTGGGCATTCAGCATTTTCTCCTCCATCCTCTTCCTCCACCAACATTTATCTCCCCCACAACTGTGACAACAAACATTCTCACTCTGGGCAAGAAGGCAGACAAAAGGTGGAACAATACCGGTCCAGTATCGGCCTTGTCAGGCTTCCTCAGACATACCACCTTCTCTCTTTTCCTCCTTCATTTCCTTCCTGCTCATGACCACCTTCCTCCGCCGGGTCAGATCTTGATCTTCTCTCTCTTTTGTTAATCTATCTTTAACTTTCTTGCTTTTGTCCTGTTTTCACCAAACTTTCCTCCTTTTCTGCTCAACTTTCCTTCCTCATCATCTTCCTTTTGTTTTTATTCCTCTCCTCTTCAAATGTTCTCTTCTTCACTTTATGTTCCTCTTTTTCCTTCTTTCCTTGATGCCAGGACAAGCATACTGTTTCCTCTTCTCTTATCTTCTCATCCATCCATCTTTCCCCCATCCTCTCTGCCTGTTCTTTTCCTCTCCTCTTTACCTTTATCCTCACTTTCTCTTTAGTGTTTTACTATGACGCTTTTCCCCAATATCTCCTATTTTTCTCCCATAATGTCCTTTTCTCTCATCCTTTCCATCACTTTTCTCCCAGCCCTCATTTATGTCTGTTGTCATAAAGTTTACTTTTTGTTTTGTTTTGTCTCATTTGACTCATTTTTACCATTTCCGAGCTTTAAACCCATCACTTTTTATGATACTATATCTTTCATGTTGCTCCTAAACATCTCAGATCGGTCTTTTTTCCTCCTTACCCATTCTCATTCTTGACGTTCTTACCTCCCTCCATCCATCTTATCATCACTCACACCAGCTTTCTATTTCCTCTGTGTCATAAAACCACTAAACCGAGCCTCATAAAGGCCTATAAGCTCCATTGAAATCTCCCTGTCACCACAGACATAATTGATAACCTCTCTGTCTCATATAGGTATAAGCTTTTCTCCTCTTTGCATCTCCTCTTTCCAAATCTTTCAATACATGTGTTTCTCATTGGCTGACAGTGACAGGAGTGAAGCTGTAGAACTAATAGGGAAGGGAAGAAAGAAAATAGGAAATGCAGAGCATATGGATGGTGGGAAACACTATGACCTTCTTCCTCTCTGTCTCCTGTTAAATATTATCTTCTCTTCCCATTTTTTCCCCGTGAAAAATGAGTCTCAACCCATCTTAAAGAAGAAGAGATGTTTAAAATCATCAGTCTGTAAGTCTACCCTGTGTACTTGGCAGCTCTGCTGTGTATCTGTGCCAAAAGTGAACCTTTTTGGATATCCACATCAAATCCATCAAATACTGTTCCCATAATGTGCAGTAGAAAGCTGACAGTTGGAAAGCTACTGCTAAAAATTGGCAACTACCTGCATGTGCTTCACAATAAAATATAGTTTCTGTGTGTATACAATGGACAAAAGCTGTAAAATATGGCAACAGTCTTTATAATTATTTATACTGAATGTACAATAAAACTGAAACATAAAAAAACCCTAAATGTTAAAAAGGGGAAAAAGAAAACAATATGCAATTTCATACATTTTAATTTGAGTCTTATGAAGCCAAAACATACACACAGTATTTTGATGGTGGTGTTTTAAATTTATGACATTAGTGTTTAAATTAATGCTCTATAAGAAGATTCATATGATATGATCAAACCACCGACCTTCTGATAAGAGGACAACCGCTCTACCGCTCTAAGGGATTTATGTTTGACAAAATGATCAATTTTTTTCCAGTATTGTGTTTAGAGTTTGAGAAATTTAGCAATGGTAGCAATAGCTGCTTAGATATAAAGCTTCGGTTCAGATGAATTCAAAAATAGTCAAGACTCCATGCTCTATTTTCATATGATGTGGTTTAAAAACACTACAGGAGGAGCTACGTTGTTTTGCAGGTCAGTTTTAGTGGGTAAAAAAAAAAAGGCAGAGGTGAAGTGGTTTAGTAAAAAAAAAACAAAAAAAACATGAGTTACACTAATGACAGGGCAGTAAGTGCAGCAGCGGCTCTTATTGCATGACAGCAGCTCAACACTACCTGTCAGGTCTGTGCATGCCCAAAACACCAGCGATCCTGCAGCCATAGCTGTGTGTTACATATCATATAACAATATGGGTACAGTTTTCACAAGGCTAAAAAGCATTTATGAGCACATAAACCATCAAAAGTGTTCCCAGGCTCACATTAGCCTCCAGACATGTCAATCAGTCATTACACTTAATCCTGATATACTCGGGTATCAGAAGCCACAGTGGTGTATCTGTATATTCTTACATTTATGTTTGTGCAAAGCTTAAAAAAGAATTATGTAACATGTTAGTGTTTTTGGAGGTGCTGGAGGTTTTTAGCAGGGTCAGTGTGAGCGACTGTTTCCACCAGCTGCTAAGCTAAGCTATCAGGCTCCTTGGCTGCAGCTTCACATTGATCCTCTCATCTCAATCTCAAGCAAAAAAAAAAATAACTTCAAAATGCCAAACGGTGCCTTTCAGGTACGATCAGTCCAGATGGAGGCAGCGAGAGCAGCACCGAGCAGGTAAATCAAACATTTTACTGCAGACGGACACAACGAAGGCAGTAAAAACAGACGTTTATGATGATGTTTGAACTGCTGAGTGTCACACAGCGTGAGTCCGAGTGTGTGTGTGAGTTTATGGATAACTGGGTATGCTCAGGCTCCATATGGTAACCATAGCCGGTCCATGTCATTTCAGCCACAACAAACGTTTAGAGGATGACAAATCTGTATTTTCTTTGCAGGTCTAATTGTTTCCTAGAGACCACTTAACTTGTCACATTGTGAAGGGGCAGCGTGAGGAACACCACCCACGTCCAAACACTTCCAAAGGGAGACACTGACGTAGGCACACACACACACACACATACACACACAAACACGGTTCGGTAAGGCCCTCTCTCTGTAACTCGACCCTCCACTCTCTCTCTCTCACACACACACACTGTATACATTAGGACATGATAAAGATGAGGAACTGAGGTGAGCAGCAGCCTTGTGTACAAAAATGTCCTTTTAGTGAATTCCATATTTAAACAAAGCCGATGGCGAAAGCGGACACTTTCCTTTCTTTCATGCCCGATGACTTCATCCGCTTTCCTGGAGACAGATAGCTTTTAAGAGGAAGCAGCATGCAAACACACACATACACACACACACATACACACAGACACACACACACACAGTGTGATCCAGTACCTTCCTGTGTGGGGTGACATGTTGTGTCATGGCCATGGGGAAACTGTGAGCTCCTTTTAGCTGCGTCTTCCCCCAAAGAGAGGCGAGTTTCTGGACACATTCATCCTTGGAGCACAGAGGGACGCTGGACTTACTCTGTTCAAAAGACATGTTACACAAAACAGTTACATAAAACAGTTACACAAAATAGTTACAAAACAGTAATATGGCTCAGAGGGAGACAGATGACAAGTATGGGCAAAAGGAGGGGAAAAAAAGGATTGGGAAAACAAAGCTACTCTTTGTGTGAACATTTATTGGTTCGATAGGAGATTTCTCAACTATGAGCTGTATCGATTGCCAAATATCATTAGGAGGGGTTCAGAATCTAATCCAATTTGAAATTCATGTTTTTGTTTTTTTACTGCAGACAAGAAGTCAAATGTTTTCTGCTGTTTCAGTGAAGAACAAAAAATAAAGTAGCATCCAAATATATCAGAACCACATTCAAAGTTTTTGGAAGTTAAAGCTGTAATATTTATTTTTAGTCACAGTGCGGCTCTGGGGAGTCCAGAATAAAAAATAAAAAAAAACATCTCTGCAACTTTTCCATGGGCTGTCATAGACGTTCCCAGAGAATAAAAGCTGCTGATTGGGATGATTTCCTGATTTCTCCTCTAGCTCCACCATGAGGTGATACTTGTAGTTTTTAAGTGATATACTTCAACAAATATTGGATGTATTGCAGTTGAATTTGCAGATTTATGTTCCCCTCAGGATGGATTGTAATAACTTTTATGACTCCTTGTCCAATAATGTGTTTTATGAGCAAACATCTGAACACTGCTGACATTCACGTCAGCCTCAGCAGTAGTACTTTATTGTTTATTAGCAAATGTTAGCATGCTAAAGTAATGAACTTGTCAATAATTATCATTGTTAGAAAGTTAGCAGGCTGGTTTATTGAGACACACTGTGTCACATTACAGCCTCACAGACTGATTGCATGGCTGTAGTCTTGTTTGGTTATTATAAGTATGAGGTCATTCTGAGGCTACCTGAGGGGAGGAATTATTGTTTCTTCTTGTGTTCTTGCTCGATCGAGCCTACAATGGTCCTGATCTCACTTTCAGCATCATCTTTTATCAGCTTTGTGACAGCAGAAATGAGATTCTCGTTCTAAGTCTGGTCCTGTTTATAAGCTTGAAGAAATCTTGCACAAACATGTGGCAGGTAAACAAGATGGCACCATGGATCGATGAGCAACAACAGGACGTCTGATGGTCTATTTGTCATGATTTTGATATTTGTGGAGTAATTATACCATTTTTAATTGACAGAAATGTTATTTACTGCCATTACTTTAATAATTTCACAGAACAAAGACCATTTTAAAGAAGGCTACATGTTGTGTAATAGCATAACGTATGGCGTTTAAGGCTAAATCCGCATTTTGAGAAGAGAACAAATGCTTTTAGTAAATAGAAAATGGATATGTTCATTAAAGAAATACATTCCAGTCTTCTGTGCACCTGCAGATGTAGAAGCATGATGTGTATCCAAAGGTGAGGCTGCCGGCTGGTCAGGTTGAAGCAGGACTTGGCGTACAGACAATAGTGGCCCTTGAGAGGACAGGAGAAGGAGAGCTTGGCCACGCATCCTCGATTTGAATCTATCAGAAACATACAAACATAAACAAAAGACAAAAAATTCTTGATATTTAGCAGATGTTCAAAAGTTGCCCATCTTAATTTTAAATTCCCAAGAGAACCACAGTTGGCTCTGTTTCTCTGTGTTTCTCTTTGTCTTTTGCACATATGGATATGTGAAACCCTGGGAACATATTTACTGACTTATTCACAGCATGCAAGGACAATATGTGCCATAATAATTACAAGCATCTTCCCTTCCAACAACAACCTCCCATGAACATCCACATCTCAGGAGAAGAAAGCAGTGAAGGACTAACAGTCTCTATACTTCAAGTGGAAATCCTTGGTGATCAAAATTAAGTACTTAAAAGTGGTTTAGGATTTCTTCCGTCTTTAAAAAACAATAATTACATGACATTTTGATAATGTGCGTCTTCACTTTCTGGCGAAAGGTTACATAAGAAGACTGAAAACACAAATTAAGGTATTAAGACCCCAGTTCGGTACAGGTGCTGGCCAAAAAAACAGCAAAGCAGCACTTGATGCAACATTTTTTAACTATAAGGTCTTTGACAGACAAAAATCCACCAACAAAAAGGCCTACTCTACATATATGATGACAGCTCTATCTAAAATGGCGTTCCATAAGAAACTAATACTAAAACAGCAAACTGTTGTTATTTTTTTGTACTGATAAAAGACAGTTTCATAGATAAAAACTAGATTTTTTTTTTTTAAACGGTAGTTACCTCTGGACTAAACCAGGTTAGCAGTTTTCCCTATTTCTATTCTTTTTGCAAAGCTAAGCTGCTATCTATAGCCTTATTTCTAAAGGTATGAGAGTGGTATTGATCCTTTTATCTAACGCTCTTCCAGACTGTGCATGAGTGCATTTCACAATATGGTTGAAGGAGTCAAACTTTTCCTTTAACTTGGCTCAAAAGTTATGCTGGATTTCTGCTACAAGCGTCAATAACAGACATGGTCCATCACAAACATAAATCGGCTTTTGCAAATGGAAAAATCCCCAAACTGAAACTATCTAGGCTTCAGGTGACTGAAGTGATTCAAAGAGATTAAAACCCAAACTCAACCTTAATTTGTTATTCTGAAAAAATCTTACATGATCTGGTTCCACAACATATCATATAATATAGCTGCGACACGTCAATTCTTTGGTTATTAGTGTCAGATCTTTGAGGTAAACTCAAAAAACACAGAACAAAGATTATCTCAATTCACGTGAGCGTAAAAAGGAGAAACTATGAAAGAGAAATGTTAAAAACTTCATGTATGAATTAAAAATACATGCATACATGTGTATCTGCCCTCCTCTGTTTAACCCCCATCCAATGAGGTGGAGGCCAGCATCGGATGTGTTGGTCAGCCAGCAGCATGATGACATCATCCAGCTGAGACCAGCTGTGACATGTGAACGAATGTGTGTGTGTGTGTGTGTGTGTGTCTAATAATTTTATACTTATTTTCATTTTTCAGATTTAATTAATACATACATGTTTGTGTTTCTTTGTGTGTGTGTGTGTGGGTGTGTGTGTGTGAGTGTGTGTGTGTGGGTGTGTGTGTGTGTGTGGGTGTGTGTGTGTGAGTGTGTGTGTGTGGGTGTGTGTGTGTGTGTGGGTGTGAGAGAGAGACTCTTGGCTGCTTCTTAGATAAAATAGTATTAAGGCCAAAGGCGGATAAATAAAACATCAACTTCTTTCAGTCGAAATATCATCACCTCTCTGTTTGAGTGCAGTGTGTGGGTGTGTGTGTGTTAATATTCATTAAAAAAAAGAAAAAAAGAACCCATGTCCTCATAGGTAGAGTTCACTGCCTGAACTGATGGCTCAGACAAAGCAGTACGTAAAGGTTTGTATAATCCAATATTCATGCACTGAAGTGTGAGGTGATGTGTATTGATAAATGTGAGTGTGTGGACATCTACTGCACATGCCATCTAGGTGAGTAAGGTATAAGAGTTCTTCTGTAAACGCATCTATCCATTGTCTTCCACTTATCCGGGGTCTGGTCGTGTTGGCTTCAGTCCATGCAGGGTATTTCAGACGTCCCTCTTCCCTGCAACACTTCCCAGCCACTCCTGGGGATCCCATCCCAGGGCGTTCCCAGTTTAGATGAGATATGTAATCGTTCCAGCGATTTCTGGGTCTACCCCAGGATCTCCTCCCTGTTGGACGTGCCCAGAAAACCTCCAAAGGGAGGTGCCAAGGAGGCTTTCCAACCAGATGCCCGAACCACTTCACCAGGCCCCTTTCGGAGCAAAGAAGCAGCGGCTCGACTCCAAGCTCCCGTCAGATTTTGAAGCGCCTCACCCAATCAGAATTACGGATTTGCTCTTTGCAGATGACGTGGTTCTATTGGATTCAGCACCTCCAAATCTGAGGCCATGGTTCTCTGCCGGAAATCGGTGCACTGCTCCCTCTGGGTTGGGATTGAGTTGCTGCCTCAGTCTAAAGAGTTAAAGTATCTTGGGGTCTAGACAGTGAGACGGACAGCCGGTTTGAGGCGGTATCAACAGTAATGTAGAGAATGTATAAAACCAGAACGGAACTGGAAGCAAAGACTTAAACCTTGACCAGTCGATCCATTCAAACCCTCACCTATGGTCATGAGCTCTGCGTAGTAGCTGGGCTCAGCTTTAAATACATCTGTCTGGCAAACTATGTCTATATCTGAAATACAAGACATACAGTATTCAAAATGCATTTCAGCATGCTTTATGTCTGTGTTTATTGAATTTATGTCTATTTCTGGATTTAGATCACATTAAGTCAAGATTTATCATTTCAGGAGGCGGAGGGATCAAGTAAAGAAAAACAAACAGATTCAATATGGGAAAAGTGATGACAGGCACTACTAAAAATGTCAATGAAGTGATGCAGATGGAATTGTAAAATGGAAAATAAGCAGAAATCATGAGGCATGAATAAATATAAAATATCAAATCCCTGAATATCAGAACAATCAGAGGGTAAGTGTGAAAATGGATTACAGGGTTTTAGAAAATGAATTCGATTAGGAGACGTAAGAGGTTTCACATTTCATGAACTTCTTGACCTCCAGCTTCTAGTCTCTGTTAAAGCAGGCGTGCACGCGCACAACACTGCACCCATAAAAGAAAAAATTCTACTTCTAAATGTATGCATAACATTCATCTGTTTCTACTTTAACCTGGCTGTGTTGTACAGATGGAACTGAACTGAACCGACCCTTCCCACCTCAAAACAACTCTCTCCCTCTATACCTTCATTAATAGTGACATTTCCTACAAGAACGTTGTTTCACTCCAAATAATGAGTTCACTGGAGTCCCCAGATGAATGAAAGTATAATATATACTTTCTTTTATCTAATGTCAACAAAAGTTCTCATGTAAAGATGAAGACCAATCATACATTAATCATAACTATATGTATTTTCTGGATAGGCCTGTACCTCATTCTGTTAGGCTATGGTCCTCCATTGTTGTCCCAAAACTATTAAAAACACATAAGTGACCCACATATTTCTTTATAAGCAAAGACATCGCCGTTGTAGTTTTGAGTCAACACCAAATACACTGTGCAATAATCACTTGTGATGGTATCATGATGGATAGAAGGGGGAATGGTTCAGAAGAAAGGACGGAGTTTTGCACATGTAGTTTTCCACTTTGAGGAGATTTCACCAAAAGCAATCTATGATATCATCAAAAGATTCAGATGGTCTGTAGAAATCTCTGCATGTAAGGGGCAAGGACTTTAAAAACCTTTAAAAACCATCATGATAGTATAAAGGATATGACTACAGGGGCAAGGAGCACTTCGGAAAAACCATTGTCTACTCAATCTCATCTGAGATTGGACTGATTCAAAGTAGAAAAGTGTGCTGTGGTCTGACGAGTTCATGGCTCAAACTGGTTTTTGAAAATCCCGGATGTCATGTCTGCTGGGTTGAAGGGAAAAAAGGACCATCCAGATTTTTTCGAGTGTAAAGCTCAAAAGCAAGCATCTGTGATAGTATGGGGGTTTGTTAACTAGTAAAGGTTTTGGAGCAACAGACGCCGCCATTCAGATGACATCTTTCTCATCTTTTTTTTTTTCTGCATGTGTTACAACAATGCAAAAGAAGAAAACAACGCCATTCATCATGCTCACTTTACCTTCTATCACACACTGCTCTGGTGTGGGGATATGCTGCATCATGTCTTTACAGAACTCTCTGATCGTCTCCATATTGTCTCTTAAATGGATGAGGAGTCTGTCGGTTTCTCCCTGCACCTCCTTCTCTCCAGCCGTCTCCCTGCTTTGACCCCTCTCAGCCTCTTTGACCCCTCTGTCCAGGGCAGCTGTGGCAGGCACAGACTCGTCACCTGCCGCTTCCCTGTCAGCAGGCGGTGCTTCCTGGTTTTCCGAGTGCGACTTCACCGCCGTGTTGGAGAAGACGCCGTCTGGGATTTGCTCCAACCCCTCACCGTCCTCCCCTGTGTCTGAGTTGATGGAGCGTGAACGCACAGTGTGGAGGGCCAGGCTCTTTGACCTATCAGAGACCATGAGATGAAATCAATGGAAGTGCTGCAAAATGACAGATCTCAATTAAAATTCTGCCTGCTTCCTGCTTATCCAGGATTCATATGAAGTGACAGAAATAGGCTAAACCATCTGTTCTTCATAATAAGACATTCTCACTGATACTCAGTACTGACAGACCTGTTGAACCTCGTCTCTCTACTCTCCTCCCTGACAACTTGGCTCAGGCTGTAACGCCGCTGGGGGACGGGAGAGTCCTCCGCCGCCTCCTCCTCTCCAGCCTCCTCCGCCATTTTTTCCTCAAGGGCCTCGACCTTCACCTGCATCCGCTGCTCTGACCCTCCCCCGCTGCCTCCTCCCACTCCTGGGAGAGATGCGCAGGGAGACGGCGGGCACGCCTCATCCACTCTGCAACACAGACACGGGCAGAAGGTAAAGGGTTAACGGCAGGAGGGATGTGACATGAAGCTGGACAGACGCATTTGGATGAATTTCAGGTGCTTTTTGCTGCCGAATTCAAACTAAACATGTCTTCCCTCCCTCCATCTCTCTTTCCTTCTGTCCATACTTCTTTTTCCACAAGTGGTCCTTTCACTAACTAATCTCTATCTCTCTTCCAGAGGACCCTGAGAAAAGCCTTGGGAATACTCTATTCTCACGCACAACGTTCTTATTTTTGGAAAGTTGTGCGTGTCATTCCCACACTGCAGCAAGATGAATCCCAGTCACACATATGCACATACACACAAGGACGAGCACACACTCTCCTCACATGTTGCGCATGCACATGGCCTTTACGAGCACTTTTCTTGACATACCGTGTAAATATCGCAATTATATGGGAACTGCACGTAAGATCAGAATCAAAATAAAGAAAAAAGAATGAAGTAAAAAAAAAAAACTCTATGTACTGCGAAACTAACAAACAAATGGACACCAGTGATGATATAACCTCCTTGGTGGAGGTAATGATATACCTGATTGTAGTATGGCTTTGAGAGCATGAAAACAAACAGAGGTAGAACATAAAGAGGATCAAAATGCTGTAAACGCGTCTCTCTAACCTGCTCTCCTCCAGTCTTCTCCCCAGCAGTCTGGCTATGGCAGTGAAGGAGTTGCTCATCCTGTAGATGTCTTTCCCACAGCCTCCCAGTAAAGATGGGTATCGATCGGTCAGAGCTCTGATCTCCAGCAGGAGCGTGTGGTGAAAGCTGTGCTCCATGCTGCCGAGGAGGAACACCAGGTAGACCAAGGAGTTGTGAGCATGTGTCTGGAGAAAGGAGATGGTAGAGAGACGAGATGCTGTGATCCATGCTGACGTAAAAACAAGGTTTATGGTTTAAAACATCCAGTTTAGTGGTTATTTCCAATATTTCGAGAGCACTGAGGTTAATGCTTTAGGATGGTTTGAAAGGAATGCTTTACCTCATGTGTTTTCTTTCATAAAGAGCAGATTTGATCTAATTCAACACACATCGGTTTTACACATCCAAGTAGTTCAGGGGTTTGTTTTAACTTTTTTTTTCTCTCCATCAAAACAAACAAGAATAAATACAAACACATGCAGTTGGTTCTTGACAAGCACAGAAAATGTAAACTTCTACTTTTCCCCGATGGCTTTACTTTCCCCACTGGCCTTTGTAATAACACACATGCATATTTCTTCATTCTCAGCCTGCTTTTTGTATCAAAGGACAACTTATGCAACCAGCCCAACTCTGACACAGAAACACACTAAACAAGGTCTAAACCCTCTGATTTATTCCCAAAGAAAGGTTCATTTCTTTCTTTTATATGTCCTATAAATGCAACAACTTCTTCCATATAAGTTTTATCCTCACCCACTATTATTTATTATTGAAAAAAGAAAGGATTTAGTTGTTTACACCACATTTTCAACTGCCTTAAACCAGACAACACAGAAATAACCGTGATTACAGAAGAACTGACGTGACATGATATAGTAACAGCTCTCTGGCTGTGTTTCAAATTAGAAACAAAACCAGTAAAACCACATCAATGAACAAAAGAAAAACAGGAAAATAAAAAAACAAACAACTAAACTCTCCAAACTTGTAAAACCACACTGTTTGGACTGGAGAAGTGGACTTAAGACTTTCTTTTCCTTCTCTGACGACCAGACAAACTGATTGATTGATGAAGGGACAGACAGACAGACAGAGCCAACCTGTGCTAACTGAGCTGGAGCACACCTTGTAACGAGGAGAGAAGAATGCAGTTACTGCACAGGGTGAGCATGTTTCACAAGCCCTCTCTGTTAGATGCTGAATCTATTTGTGGATCCTAAAACTACAGGAAAAGCTATAACTTGACTTTATAAAGTTACAGCATGCAAAGTAGGTATTTAGGAGTTTGTGAGGTTGAGAAATAAAAACTTAAGCATGTGCTACATCTGTACCACATTTCAGGCTTTTATTGTCGGGATGATTTGACTTTTTTAGGGACTCGCTACAATACTTCCAAATACTGCAACACAAGCAGAACTTCATTTACAGTTGGCAAGTGAGATACTTTGCAGTAATACTATTAAAAGCCTGTCAGGTCATAGGATTTTGTTTTTAATTGTCTGGAAAAAAAAAGCATATGGCCTTGATTTGATGTCCCAAAGACAACATGTTTATGTAAAACACTGCAAAAATAGGACAGAATGTTTTAAAATAATAAAGAAAAACAAGAACTGTATTTAATTATAGCTGTTAATAATAACCGTTCAACAGATGTTCCTCCAAAGTAACAGGAACAATCTTTAATCCTCATGTGTGCAGCACTACACAAACAGACATACATAAACACTGATTAAACTTGGACCAGCAATTCCCCTCAAATTCAGTGACATATGCAAATCCAACCACACTGGGAGCGCCTTTGGCTGAAAGCATCTGTTTTTGTGAGTAAGAGATATCTGTTAAAAAAAATATTTAAAAAAATTATTTAGATATTGAAAGATGTAGAGTTTACACAAAGAAAAAAAAACTAAATCTGATCCTTTCTCTGCAAACTAACATGTTTTATGTTCTTTCTTTTCTTGGCTTGGTTGCACAGTTCCCCTGATTGTCAGCACAATGCTCTCTCCTCTGCGGCTGGGCTCACAGCCACTAACTCTTCTCCCTAAGTAGCCCCATGGAGATACTTCTGTGTCTGTGTCTGTATAAATATGTGCTTTTCCTCCCAGAGTGCATTCATTATTTGTCAAAATTATTATATATATACTGTTAATCAAGAGAGAGATGATTTTCTTCATGACGTTGCTCCTGTACAAAAACATCTTCTCTCAGTAAAGGTTGATCTTAATTAATTGACTAACTTAATACCTGATGTTAATGAAGAAAAAGGAAGGAGTTAAGAAAAAGAAAACCTCCCACGAAATTCATCCTTTAATGTCAGTTATCTCAGGGATTAATTTCATGACTAGGCATACTGTATGTACTACTGTGCCCTAATTACTAGTTCGCTCAGGAAATGCCTCCACTAATTATGATCAGTGTTATCATCTACAGTCGGTGCCTTTCCACATTTCGAAACATCCGAACAGCATGTCATGTTCTATCCTATGGTGCTCCTACTCTTTTTGGCTCACAAAAACAAAGTCAACTTGTGACCCCTTTGTTGAAGGTTTTATATTTTCATGATCTATGAGGAAGGGCTTATTTTTTACCTTCTCCAATTATTATCCTGAATGGGTTTTATAGGCCCATCGAGAGACGGAAATTCCAGTATTTCATATAATACTGGAAAAGAATGATCCAGCTCTGTTTAGTTACCCCTTCGTGGGCTGTACTGTCTCTGGGTTGAGAACCACTACTCCATTCTTAAACAAGTGGATAGTCATCAATATCCCCTGTCAGATCACGCTTGTTCCTAATGCTTTTGTAAAAAAAAGAGACAGCATTTCATGAATGAAGTGAAATTATGATGATAGATATGTAAATTTAAAGTGTAATAAATGTCAGGTCGGCATGAAAGCAGCTAATATTAGCATCAATAAACTGAGCTTCAACTAAAGCTTCAACTATGTGCAAAATCTGTGTCAAGGGCCAGAACTCCAGTAAAAATAGTTTGTCCTGAGAAAACTTGTCCAGTTTAAAGTGTGACGCACACACTTTAACACACACTCACAAACACTGACAGACAGAACCCATTCCAATATTCACTTCATGGCAGGGGATAAACATTATTACAAAATAAAAGTACTGTTTTATTGATTTAACTGTTATTATGTCAATATGGGGACTCTGCACAATGTTAACAGCTTTAAAATAGCGCAGCATCTGATCATCGTTATGGCTGATAAAACTATTGTTTATGGAGACCATAAACTAGAACTAGAATCCACTCAGACAGCGCAATCCTCCGCCAAGCCCATTGTCTCTACCTGAACAATCTGGACCTAGTTTCCAGCTCACATCAAAACAAAATCCTACAAAATTTCACACAGTGATATTCCTGTATCATTGCATCCAGGGAATAGCACACGCTACGTGATGTCGCCTTGATGATGTTGCTTCACTCAGATCCGACTCACGCCAACTAAAATAACACCACCAAATGATTTTAGTGTGCGAACCTGTTCCTGGCATTTGGGATCATGTGGTTATCATCAGTAGTTCACGAAGTATCTACAAAAACGTGATTTTCCAGATGCAGATTCTGTTTTTCATCTACATATAACTTCTCACCTTTCACAGATCCATGAAATCCATTTGAATCACTCTGAATCTGTGTTATCTCAGCTAAATATTGATGGCAGTGTCTTGTCTCTGTGTCTGCTGTGAGCCAATACATATCGGTCCAATCGCACATACGGTGGAGGAACATCATGAGTTTTTATTTTGACTGGCCTATTATTATTTTTGATCCATCCATCCATCCATTCATCTCGCAATGTTGGAGAAAGTGATCCAGAATCTAAATCCGTACCCTGATCTGCCTCAAAATTCCATCAAGTCTTTCACAGGTCAAGATCCATCTATATACAAAATTTGATCAATATCTGTTGATGACTTTTTGAGACAAACAAACCAACCAACCGGCCGACCGACCGACTGACCGACCAACCAACAAACAAACAATCAAACACAAGCACACAAACAAACACATAAACATACAGACAAACACATAAACACACAAACAAATGTGGGTGATCACAGAACCTCACTATAAAAGCAACCAGTAAAACAGCAACATATTTCCAAAACAGCAATGCCTGATGTCAGACTCAAATGTCAAAATGTTAAACTCTGTTTCCAGAACCAGTCAACTCAGTGGTATGAGTGCATTTGAATGTCTGGACTGAGGCATTAGACAGCTTAAAAAATAATACAGAAAAGCTGTGGACTGTTGTGTCGGACAGCCTGCAGGAGCATTCTATGGCAGTGTATTTTGAAAAACATGGTTCCACATACTGGTCGAAGTCATTTTATAGTAACTTCAGGAGGTAAAGGAATCCAGAGAGACTATTGTGCAATCCTGTAACAATCAAATGCAAATGCATCCCTGTGAGAAAGTCTGTGTGTAAGTGACTTTGTGTGTGTGTGTGAAGGGCACAAACACAAACCCACAGGAGGCACTGTCCATTGCCATCACCAGGAGGCCTCTGTGGAGGCATTTCCCAGAAAACACGGCTTATTTTCCAAATGGTTCCAATGTGAGGAAAGACAGGACACTGAGATCTGACCAACCGCATGTGTGGGTGTTTGTGTGCATGAGTGTGTACTTGCATCGGTGCTGAAACTACAGTACCAGTCAATAGTTTGGACACAGTTTCCCATCCACTTGAATGAGAAACTGTGTCCAAATTTTTGACTGGTACTGTACGTTGGCAGGTTCCTCCACCAAAAGACTGAAAAGAAGGGAGCTTTTGGCGGAAAGGTTGCCCTGGAGTAAAACAAAACTTTATTATGATTTCCAGCTCCATGATCAGTGTGGGCATGCATCTATCTGTGTCTTTGCTGGTGTATCTGCATGTGTGCATTGCCATATTTCCCTCTTTCCATTTGTTGATTTTACCAAATTGATGTTATACTACAGTAAATAGACCCCGATCAAAAGAGACAAAGACGACCCATGAGCTTGTCCTGCAATCACCTTCGTCGCTCTGCACACATTACAGACTGCGACCTAATTCTACCATCATTACAGTGTTACGCTTTACTCCAGCACAACCCGGGTAGCATACAGCTCCTGCTAGGAAGAGAGGAGTGGAGCCATGTTAGTTCTGTTTTTGAAAAGCTCAGCACACTTTGTACTGTACAAGATTCTTTCTCATCCAAGGCAGATAGTGAACTCCTATCACAAAAAAGGGATGATAACCTTGAGAGACACAAACAGTTGTCTGTGACCGACTTATAGAATGTACTGAATGTACTGAAGGTTGTGTGTGGGGCTAATGTCAGACATGCTTACCAGATGCTCTCGTTTATGGAATATTATGAAGCAACACAACATAGAGTTTCTGGTGTGCGCTTCGTTTCATCCTTGGTCTTGTTTTGACTTCAAGTCCTTGCAAGTTTGGAAAAGCATTTACATGCAAGGTTTTAAAGCCTTATCAACAGAAGTATCTATTCTGAACCACTTTCATATGGTGAGAACTGCGTGTGTTAAGGTTAGGGAAAGTTTTTTTTAAAATTTCCTCCAACTCTTCCTCGACTGCATTACTGGTTGTCTTCGGTGGCATTCTCGTTTTTTTGATCATGTCTTCATTTCGTTCAATTTTACTCAATTTCTTTACTTTGTTGCTGTTGGGGTAGCTGCATAAATGTTTCCATTTGATTCACCACACCAGATTATAACCTCAAGTTGATTTGCAAATGCAATCTCTGACTTGTTGATGGCACTACACGAACAGCCAAGAGATGACCAAAAGTTGTAGGAGTCATCCTCTGGGGATAACGAGTGCCAGAACAGCATTTCATGGCAATCTATTTAATAGTTCTTGGGACATTCCAGTCTGGATCAAAGCAGTGATCCGACCGAAAAAAAACATCGCTTCAGCCACATCGATAGCTTGTCTAAAAACGAAGGCGTGCTGATAAAACAAGACTCAGTGACTGACCTTCCACTGTGTGTTTGTGTATGTTTGCAACGCCTACATCACTTCCTCCCTCTCCATCAAGCAGGAATGACACCTTACAGTTTTCTCCAGTTGCTAGCTTAATTAACCTGTAATCACCAGCTCAAGTGTTTTTGCAGAGAGGCCCAAGGGTCAGCAGTCAGTTAATGGCTGAAAGACCACTTTTTACAACAGAAGAAGTGCCATTAGGGGCAAATGAGCAACCCAATCTAAAGGGTAGCCAAGTGTTTAAACCCCTGGCTTGGCCAAAATGAGGCTCATGGGACAAACATAACCCATTCCAACACTAATTTTGTTATTGCAAGTCTTACGAAAATGCTCATTAGTTTGGAGTTTGGAGTTTGGAGTTTGAGCATTCATAGGCCCATTGTGCTACATCAAATTGATGTAACCAAATACTTAAACAGAAAAGCAGGCAGGGGGTTGAGACAATCTTAACCAAAGATGCGGGTCAGTTGAGATTGTCCCGCTATGAAGAGGACATTTTCTCCTCTGTAAATGAAGCTGCTGTGTTTGCTCAGCTGTAGAGAGACAGAACTCTCTGAGAAGTCTGCATGTGTTTGTTCAGGACAGACACACAGTGATGTAGGTGTTAGACAGCAGTCACAACCTGCGGGTCTGCCCACTGTGGGAGTGTGTGTGTGTTTTACACTTGGCAGGAAAACAGAGAACAAGTCATGTAAGAGACAGCCAATAGATCCCATCTCATTAAAATAATCACGACTGCATGTTTCAGTGTGTGTGTGTGTGTGTGTGTTTGTGTGTGAATACATGTTACCAAGCATGCTCATGATGCACTCTAGTTATTCGTATGACATTTTTCATGAATGTGCTTATGCAGCCTGTCTTTCTTCCCTACATACAACCGATGCAACGACAATGCAGACACAAAACACCACCTGTTTGTGATTTTGGGGGATTTTTTTTTTTTTGCATTAAAATGCTCAACTTAGGACTGATTTCCAGGAAGTTCACTTTTTATTTCCTTCAAACTCGTTCTTTTTCTTCGTTTATTCGTAATCCTTGGGAATACTTGTACATTTTTCTTTATGGGAGATTTTGGGAAAAATTTGCGTCATTGCAGAGAAATATCGATTCTAAGTCAGAATTCTTGGAATAAAGTAAGAATTCTCAGAATAAAGACAGAATTCCGAGAACAAAAATAAGAATTCTGAGAATAACATCAGAATTCTGAGAACAAAATAAGAATTCTACATTCTATTAGAATGCTACAGTCGTCTAGAGGTCGGCACGGGCTCGATTCCTGTGGCCATTTACCGCATGTCTTCCCCTCCATTCTCACTCCCATATTTCCTGTCAACTCTCTTTATCAAATAAAGGCATAAAACGGCCCCCAAAAAATAATTTTAAAGTCAGAATTCTGATTTTTTTCTCCCTGTGCTTGAACAAGGCACAATTTGCAAAATATACCTAACTATGTGTGTCTTTTCCCAAAAGCTATAGAGCCAATGGCAAACAAGGAAGTAAATGTATATAGATCTTACTGAATAAGGATAGGTGCATGGATGTTGGACATATACTTGACCGCTCTGTGTAAAATGTGGCCCCCCCGAGTTAGAAAAATCTTAGATCCGCCCCTGGTTTGTACCAAAATTAGTGCATGGTATAAAAAAGACAATTTGCCATTTAGTTTTCTTCTTGGATGAGATTATCATCAGACTCTCCACTGGTTACCTGGAGAACTGTATTTACACCCTGGACTTGAATATATGATGTGTTCATTAAAGATGAAGCATTTTCACCCTGGGTGGAAAAATCTTTCCTCGGAATTTGTATGCAATCATACTGGAATTTTGACATTTACATTCTACTGATACGCACACTTGCACTGTCTGCATCAACTACAAATCACTACTGCAAACGAGTGTAGATCTGTTGACTTGTGTGTGTGTGTGTGTGTGTGTGTGTGTGTGTGTGTGTGTGTGTGTGTGTGTGTGTGTGTGTGTGTGTGTGTGTGTGGAGTATGCATGTGTTTGTACCTCATTGATGACACCCACGGCACCGTGGATTTTGGCCACGTGACCCAGGAGAACAGGGCACTGTTGTCCCACAATCCTCACAGCTGGCAGAAAGCTGACCAGTGAGGAGGGGCTGGCCTGAGAGACGTCCACCAGCGCACCCAGCAGGGCCTCCGTTAGGGATTGGTCTCCTAGGTAACTGACTAGTGTGGGCACCTGGGGGCTTAGCATCTTAACGGGAGAGAGGAAACACAGATAGAGACGAAGGAAAGTAAAGCATTGATCATTATTTTTAATCATAGCAGTAATTCTGTGGCAGCGTGAGCACCGCAACCACTCGCTAACAAACGGTACCAAACTGAGGCTGGAGGTGAGACTGATACACAAATGCTTTACTGTGTTCCTCCTCCTCATTACTTGATCTGGTTACACTGGACTTCACAAGACTAGACATCAGAATCAGACTAACAAAGCCCAACATTACCCTCTTGAGACTATTTTATACGTCTCTTGTCCTGAATAATCATGTTAATTTAAAAAAAACATATTTCTCCTTAGGGAGATGTTCGACCCTATAAAATAAAGGATATGTAATTTCAACATTGCTTATAATCTTTTCAATACCACATCACTTCCAGTAAGTGAATATCAGGGCGCAGATGATTTGGTAACTATTTGGCCCTAACAGAAATATCCGTTGTGCCTTTGTGGGGGGTGGAGATTAAAATAACTCTGGTTGGCTGGTTTTGTGTCTCTTGTGGTGCTCATATGAGTGAAACTATGTTTTACCACCATGTGCTGTCTTGTTGGTATGCGATATTTTCCCCCTCGTGGTTAACATCAGCAGCTCGACTCCAACATATGGAGGATTATGGGAATTCCCACTGAGAGCCGTGTTGTCCACATGCACTCCTCCGCTTCCTCACTTCAATCTATGTTCCAGTGAATTTCGACATGAGCCCTAAAAGGTCTGATTCAGCTTGACTGGCTGGAAGAGATGTGTTTCCACACCACAAAAGCAACAAATATACCTCACTGTAAAGCCAAGTTAAACATAAACGTATGACAGACACTTAGTTTTGATTTAGTTGGATAGCGCTTTATTTTCACATAATCTCACAGCCTAATATTGTAACTGCCTCATCATCATTTTGAATAAGTATATAATTAATGTGTTTTTTATCTATGGTTTCTAGAAACAGTGTTGCCAAGGCTGATGAAGACAGTGCCAACAAAAAGTTTATACAACATATGACCAAATAATTCGCATTAAAATCCCTGGGAGAGTGACAGGGCTCTAGGTGGGGTAATTCACTTTGGCGCATGCCGTTATAAAAATAACATTCTGTGTGGGTGGGGGGTGGGCTGGGAATAGCTTGCACAAAACTGCACGATAAACTATACAAACACTCACAAGTGGATGTTTTTCTGCAACTATTTGAATGAGTCTGATCAGGTGCTGTTGCTCCGGTGACTCCAGCTGTGACATCATCGCAGTGAGGCTGCCTAGGTGACAGTGGATGGTGTCCGGTTGTCTGGGGTAGACTGAGGGCAGCACACGTAACAGCATGTGGTTACCTACCAGAGAGAGACAGAGAGGCTTTCAGAGAGCGGCAGTGTACCCACACACATTATTAAATACAAACCACAAATTGGATATTAAAATAGGTGGTAGTTAGAGATTAAAAGTAAAAATTTAGACGTAAGTCCATCGTCTAATAAAATGGCCAAAATGTGACAAGTTAGAGATGAAATCTTTCCTACATTTTAGAAGTTTCCTCCACTTTGAAAGGAAGAGCTTAATTAAACTTAACTACGCTGATAAGACTTGATATGATATGACATCATTTTGGCATCCTTGAAATTGCAATGAGCATTTTTTTTACACGTTTTTGACATCTTATGGCCAAATATTCTTGAAAATAATCAGTTATATAATGAAAAATAATCCTTACTTGCGGCTCTAATACACTTAATAACCTCGTAGTATAACCTTGTCGAATAATGCAATACCATTCAACAGCATCGCAAACTACATCATCTAAAGGGGAGAACTTATTCTAAGATGCATTTAGCGATGCGTACAAAAAGTTCGGCTTCCGTCAGGTTTTAAAATTGCGACAAATATCTGACTGCTTGTGTTTTTAACACATCTAATTATCAATATTCCCCCATTCCTTGCGAGAGAATTGATAGCAAAAACTATGAATATTAGATCCAAGTTGTACAAAACTGGAATCTTCCTTTGAGCCATTTGTGGTGTAGCCCTATTGTGACATTACATATATTTAATCTAAGTGTTACTTAACACAGAAAAACACACGACCCCCTGTCATGATACAACATCTGTGTTCAGTAAATCAAACATTCTCCATTTGTTGTCAATATTCCTTCTATGACGTCGATGCAGGAACTAAAAAAGTGAGCACTGACGCATGAGTAGGCATAGAGGCATTTGTAAATCAGCACGCAGGCCGACAAAACTCACAGCATTACCCAACAACCTCACGTCAACATCTTTAAATAATTCAATCGCTGAACAAAGACTCTTGTTTTCAAATGGTAGCTTCATTATTGGTGACATAAGATTTCAAAAAGATGGCATCTGTGTCCTACATTAAAACAAATAGCAATAATAAGAGATGTTGTAAATTTAATGTGCGACCACGGTCAATTTTGGAGCTAATAATAAAAGTTGTATGTAATAAAAGTTTGTGGTATTGGTTACTGGGGATTGATACTAATACGCTTTTATTGAATTTACATTATCTGGAGGACAATGGGAACATTGAAAGAGGATAATTGGTCCAACAATGACAGAGTCATTATTATTATAACAAACAGTTTTATCGTAAAACCAGCACAGTTCAGCTTGAACCACAACGTTTTCAGGTGGCGCCCCAAGTTATAATTAAATTAGATTAGCTGGAATAAACTTAATCTATTCATGGTGGACTGATTTCATGAGATGCAAAAAGAGAAAGAGAAGCAGATATGGAATAAAAAGTAGATATGTTGATTTTAGTTAGTTCAGCATACAGCATGTTAGTGTAAACACATTGGCTAATCTGCTAATTATCTGTTCTGCTGAGAGGGAATGTCATTAGTTTTGCAGGTGTTTGGTTATAATTCTAAATATTGGACAAAGTCAAATTGTGAACTGATGGCAGTGTTAGATAAAAAAAAATTAGGGGAACACCAAAGTGATTCTTGGGGTGCAAGAATGCCTCAGCCAAAGTTCTGTATTTCATTTTAGCATCCTACTTGAAACAGTTCATCTCTGTATTCTTGTAAATGTACAAAACAATACTGGTTACAGTTTTGTCAGTAAATTACTGTATAGGCCTGTTTAAAGGATGTAAACTGTTTGAATCTACTGCATGCAATACGCCTTCAAAAATGGTAAATGGACTGTACTTTTATGGCACCTTTCTATTATGACTGACGACTCAAAGCGCTTTACAACACAAGCCAGCATTCATTCATTCAAACACAACGGCTTCCACGCAAAGGGAGGCGCTGTCTGCTCATCAGGAGCAATAACCATACGCACAATCCACACGCTGATGGAACATGTAGACTGCAGGGTCCGGGAACGAACCACCAACCTTCCAATAACTATAACCCTTAAAAATCTCCTACTTTCAAATGTCTCTAAAACTGTAAAAAAAAACAACAACAAAAAAAACAAATTGAAGCAATCAATTATGAGATGCACACCTTTAAGACCCTTACAAAGCTTGTGTGACATCTAATTGAATTCTGTTTTTGAGGAGATGATGACGATTTGGATGATGTGGATAGACCATACCCCCTGTCAAATGTGTTGGGTATGCACATACCCTATATACCTCATATATAATACAAATGGTGACTTGTGGTACTCAGTGGAGGCTGCCTTATCAATGCAGCTCTGGACATCTGTTTCCAAAGGCTGAGCAGGCTGTAGTGTGTCTGTTTCACTTTCAACTTTTAGTTCCCAAACTTTTCTTTCACCTTCCCATGATGCTCTGCTGTTTACAGTTAAGTTTAACCTACATTCTTGTAAATAACAGCATTGTCTTAAAATTTCTGTAATTTCCCCCAGATTACATTGTAGTTTACAGCTTGTCACTGCAAGACATAAACACTGCAGAATACTGTTCAAATTTCACTTTAACCTTACAAAAATGCTTTACAATGTGCGTCACATAAAGCCAAACCGCTAAGAATTTCAATTAGGGTAACAGCAGGACTGCCTTCGCTCTGTCAAATTACAACATCTATCAGTATTGTACATATTTATGGTGTTTAAAGTATCTATAATGAGCATCTGGTCTATAACATCACAAACAGCCAGTTTCTCATAAATCACCGTAACCACACGGTTTAAACCTTGACCACAACTGGCACTGATCAACAGGCAGGACTAAATGTCCTGTACTGTTCCGTGCAAAGGCAGAGGTGAGGAAGAAGAGGGCACATAAATATCTAGAAGTTTGTCTTCCCTTTAATCATAGATCACACTGTATACCATCCTGGACATTACACCCACCTCTACACTGACACAAATCACCTTAAAAGGGGTGGATAAATGTACGTGTACAGAGACAGAAAACTGATAATAACCATGAAGTTTCGGCATTTACAGGTCAGTACAGAGGAATGTTGAAAGGGAGGAGGAGGTGAGCGTAAAACACACTGAGGAGGATTTATAGAGCTGTTTGAGCACAAATCTAAACATACAGGGAGTCCATGTGAGCCACAGCTTGGAATGAATACACGCTTTTTATTAGCAATTAGATTTATCTATATGTTTGTGACAAAACCACACTATTAAACTCCCAACAACTTACTGTATATGTGTGTGTGTGTGTGTGTGTGTGTTTGTGTACAGTATCTGACCTTCATAACTATCATTCCAGCACCGCAGCAGATCATCAAGACAGAAATCTCAATGAAATGTCCTGTAACAACATAACTGACACTCCTCTGACATTTTCCAAGAAATCGGACATCTGTCTGATCGAACGATTTGTAAAGCTAATGTGGACTTTATGCGAAGAGGCAGGACGGGACATTTTGCTGTGATGTTCTCCTGAAGTCACATTAAAATCCAAAGATGAGTCACAAAAGAAAATGAGAAAATTTTGCTTCCAAAATACTTCCATAATTCCCCTAAGCTGACACTTAACTGGTCTGAGTCATGGGAAAATGATTTTCAGTGATATGGCATTGATAAACAGCCACAGCCCACGGCAGTGAAAAATCATGAACTGATGGTATCATTAACAGACCTGGGATCTGTGCATCTAAATCACTGAAGCTTTCTGAGATACCAACTAAAAATGCACATGCAGATTTCATTTCATACATGTCAAGCAAAGACATTTTAGCCCCCAATGTTGGTACAACCAAACCCTGAGAGGATCAAAAAACTTTAAATTGACATATAACTGATGTGCAAAAACAAGGTGTTGTAAATTTCTCTAAAACGAAGCTCGATTTCCTCTGGTGTATATATTAAAAAAAGGTTACATTTAATTTTATTTTAAATTATGATCTTTCGAAAAAACACTACGTTATACTGCATGGACTCCTTACGATATCGATATCCACGATATGTATGCTATCTTATGTTCAATTGAAAATCTATTTTAAAAATTGCTAAATAAAAAAAGGGTTACAAGCCCAACTTTTAAAAAGGCAAAAAAAATGCAGATAAAGGAATGCAAATAGAATCGATTATATTGTCTGGTAGGATAAAGGTGCTAAAGATGTTTGTTGTCGTAGCTCTGGAGCAATTAGCCATTTTAGACCAGGGCCGCAACTAATGATTGATTGAGTAAGTAATTTAAAAGTATTTATCCACTATTTATTGTCTAGATGTCATTGAGTCTTCTCAGTTTAATGCATTAGCATGCTAATATGTGCTAATTAGCAAGGCAACAAATGTCATGAGTTTTGCAGCAAGGCCTAGTTGGTCACAGATAAAAATGTGGGATCACAAAAGGTAGTGGGAACCATGACTGTCTGGAGACAAGATGTGGCAAGAAGGACACTCACTAGAAACGAATACCTCTGCAAAGACTAAACTGAATCCAAGGCCTAAATCCAAATACAGACAAGACACGTGCACCACCAAAATGACTGCCCTCAGGGTTCTGTTCAAGTAAGTGAAAAAAGAATAAGAAAAATCATGGATCCACCCCTTTGTCCAGATCTAGACAGACAGACCAATGCTGGCAAAAACATTACCCCCCTTGGCTGAGGTAATTAATTGGCTATTGTTGCAGATCTATTTTGGACAAAGACAAGAACATTCCATTCATATCAAACAATGTACATAACCTTCCAAAGGAAACTCCTAACCACTGATGCAAGGGGGGGATTATTATACAGGGTAAAAATGTAGAGAAATCTCCATAAATGATATCCAGAGGGTCGTTTCTGGATGTCTTTATGACTTAAACGTGTTTACTTTGTGTAAGCATGTCCCAAACGTCTTATTCCATGCAGCTCAACTAACCTCGAGTAGGCGAGGGCGGGAGAAACTGTCAAATCCAAATGAAAGAGACAGGAGTCAAACCTCTCCCAGAGAGGCCATATCTTTGGGATTCTGTGCATTTTTATTTCATGAGTGAGGGCCCGCCATCACCCCCTGCAACACAGTGTAACTAATTTAAAGTATTCGGAACCATATGAAACATGACTACGCAGCTGGAAGGGATGAAGTCAGCAGAGCGCAAAGAAACACATGTAAGGGTTTTCACATGTACAGGTACACATGACCCGTAATGTTTCATGCATAAAAAGTTTTTTTTTTATGTTTAAATCATAAATTCTGCAACATAAAAGCAGGCCACATGTGCACCGCTTCAGTATATTAGAAATGCACAAAATGGATTTTTTTGTCTGCTTCTCATGGTCGACAATGATAACCAATAATTTTACATTTTTTTTATTTTAAAAAGAAGATCATAACCTGTAGTTTAGCTAAGATGTAGCGAGCGAAAAATGGATGATTCTGATTCTGTGGCTTTAATAAGATTAATTGTGTTACAATGAGATTTTTCTGTTGTGTCATCTTCCTCTTAAACTGTAAAGAATGTCCACACCAACGATGTCATGTTTTTCTTTCCAGGTTCTACGCAGTTGGAGCGGTTTGATATCATGAGACATCATGTTCTTGTTCTTGTTCTTCTTTATGTTTCTCGACAAACCAACCCAGAAGGTGCACGTCACAGCCGACTGTATCACAGTGTGTACATGCTGTCCTTGATCAGTCAGTGAAGGAAATTTGACTTCATTTTATCAGCTGCATTTATTCGCTATAATGTTATTATCAGCCTTTTGCAATAATATAAATGTTGCCATTATTTATCTCCATAACATAGAGTCAAGAGACAGATGGGAAGATAGAAAGTATCTCCTGCAAAGTTTAAACTCACTTCCCTTTCACCTACTGTAGATAAGTCCACACACAGTCTTTGACACATCTGCTCGCTTGATGTCATATGATGTGATATCCAGTGTGTATGTCGCTTCAAGTCTTAGCAAAGACAGGACATATGTCCTTTCGAGTTCGGAAACATTTTTTTTTTTAACTGATACAGCTGTGGTTGAGGTATTTTTCAATTTTAGGAAAGGTTGCCTTCATGGTTGCCAGAAAGGAAATGAAATATAAACTTTTGTCAAAGCTTGCAGAGGTCAAATACTGTCCGTCCCGTCCAGCCCAGGTCCAACCTCTCCAAAAGACTGTTTGTTGTGCTTAAGTCTGTCTGTGCTGTTGGAGCATATGGAGCATATGTTGGAGGTGTATTTACCAGAAGATATTCTCACATCTAAACTAAACAAATAAAAAAAAAAAATTAAAAAAAGCAGTTCATGAACTGACCAGATGCTCTTAACTCTCCTGTTGTGTTTGTTTCCTGTTAACTAGTTTGGTGTTCCCCGTCAAAAATGATCGCTCCATTTTAGCTGATTATAAATCCATAATAATACGTATATTATCACCTAATGTTGTGTTTCATCTCTTTATCAACTCAAGTTCTTGTGAACATTACAACTTTTGAACTTCCACTTCCTATGTATGGCCTGTAGGCCTCATTAACCTGACCTCATATCTCTTGTCCATTGTGCTGCCACAGAATAAACTGTGAGCAAGGCCTCAAAAAACCTTTGTATACCAGAGCTGAGAGAAAGTTGTATAAATCATTGAGAGAATATTTCGGTTGTTTTTGACAATTGCCATCAGGTGTGGTTCTCATGGGGTAAAAATTCTATTGGGCATAGGTTCCCATGGTGGTTGCCATGGAAGCCAAAAAAGGGTTGTTTTTAATGACTGGTCACTTTTTTATGCCTTTATTTGACAGGACAACTGAAGAGGTGACAGGAAAGGTGGGAGAAAGAGTTGGGGGGAGACATGTGACAAATGGCCACAGGTTGGAATTGAACCCTGGCTGACCGCGTAGAGGACTATAGCCTCAGTTTGTGGGGTGAGCGCTCTAACCACTGCTCCATCTGCGCCACCCCATGACTAGTCACTTTTGACCGGGAACACCAAGGGTGTACACAAGTTCAATAAAACACCCAAAATTAAATAAAAATTCTCCAAATGTATTTTGTGTGTTCAGATGCCATGTGTGAACAAAGTCATGGAACCTTATGACAAACAGATGAAATTGACTACTTTTTTTTTTTTGGAGAGAAAATCTGTAATTCGGCAGATTTGAATGGAACATAACAGAAGGTTTAAACATGTAAGCAACAACAAGTCACTTCCCCAACAGACATGTGCTGTGACTGTATAATTTGAGCACAAAAACATCAATCTTATAATATAATATTGACAAAATGTTATTTTTTTTCTTCCTGTAAATGTATGATTACTTTTTATCTGAGAGTCCTGCGTTACTGCATATCTCTTATGGTCTTTCATACATCATATGTCAGTCATCCAGTTACCCCATTTGCCTGGGTTTTTTTTACGTTCAAACGTTTTATTGGCTTTGTGCTGTAATGTACATTTCTCCCGAGAGTGAAACAGTAAAAACACCTGATATATGGTTCTATTGAGTTCAAATATGCAGCGGAACCAACCGTACGATCTGATAAATCATGGATACATGGAGGTTTGGAGCCCTACCCGGTAACTTTATCTCCAATCTTCAACTTTCTGAAGTAAGACTTAAGCTCAAGTAAAATACACTCCTCTGATTCATGCATATTATAAATGAACACACACTGAAGTGATTTCATTGGGTCTGTCAGAGAAACTCGTCTGATGTGTTTCCAGGTGGCCTCATTCCCACCTCAGATGGCAGGCATAAAGCAAAATGTGGAAACATTTACGCAGCACATATTCACACATACTGTGCATATACTCACATGTGCTTGTGTCATTTTCAATTTATGTATTTATCTTAAGAGTGTGATCTATGTCTAAGATAAAGCATTATAACGTTCTAAGCTTTGTTCCTCCTGGGGTCACATCCTTACCCTGTTTAATGCCTGTTCAACAGAAATGTAATTTATTCTTTTCAAAATTTTTGCTGTCAGCTTTTTATCTCTGATTTCTTATTTCCAATGGTACAACTAAATAAAAGCTGTTTTTCCTTTATTTTACTGATTTTTTTTTTTTTTTTTTTGGGGGGGGGACAAAATTCCAGGAATAAGTCCGAGTCTCTATTTGATCTACAAACTTAAATGTGTTTATTATTGAAAGATTAGAATCCACACTTTCATCGTATTGCCACTGCATGTTTTTGAGCTTGATTTAGGAGACATAATGAAAGTCTTTCCTCCCTCGCTCTCTAGTTGACGTTTTCACAACTTCTAAAACTGTGTCCTGAGACGATAATGTCTGCACAGTGTGGTTACCGAGTCTTTCAAGGAAACAAACGTTATAGTTGACCCCTGTAAGAATAGAAACAGATGCCCTTAGATCACAAGCTCCCTGAAGATTCTAGCGCCAAGGCCTTTCTGACAGACTAAATATCAGATATCATCTGCTGCTATGAACAATTTTTGTTCACGTGTGTCTCCTGATTGAAATACTGCATTATATTTATCCTGTTAATTTCAAAATATGTGGGCATTCCCCATCTTTGCACTCGTAATCCCCAAAAAGAATGAATTTCCTATTTTTATTTTCTCCACACAGATGTTTTTTGGCTGGGACTTGCCCCTCTTGGGTAACAAGGCCTGTATTTTCAGTTTCATTTATGAGCCTTACATTTTCACTTTTTATTATGCAATTGAATTTGTTCAACACAAGAATCGTTCTTTTCAGTGCAGAGTCAGTCTTTAAATCTTAATAGGTATATCTTATGTCAACAAACACATATTGTCACCTCATTTCTGTATTTTCACAAAAGTTCCTCTCTCTTTTTTTTTTGAGGCCACACCTTTTACATTGTTATTCCTCTCTGTAATTGCTTGCTGTGCGGCTGTTTGCTATGATTGTTACGATTAAGTTGAATCACTGGAGGTCAGTAAAAACAGTCATTTCAGCTGCTGACGTGTCATTTATGTTTTGCAGTATTACCACCAAGCTTTTGATTACTGTTAAATATTATTTTGAAGTCTTCTTGTTAGAGATGCCGCTTTTTTTCCTTCCTCAGTAATTGTTGGCATTTGGTGCTCATGCAAATAGCTCATAAGTTTATTACATGAATTACAAACAATTTACCGCAGCTGCTAAAGGAAGCGTAAAAAGCTAGCAGACAGCAGCAGAACATGTCAAAATAAGTATTGTAAATAAAAGCAGACATAGTAATGGGTGAAAAGGAAAAAGACGTGTCCTAAAAGGCTGTTGAATTCATCACCATCTACCATAAAAGATTTAAAAGCTGTAACAATCTGTAAACGGTTAAAACAATATTGTGGTCATGTGAAGAGATGTTGCTACTTTTCCCTTTTTTTTCTCACACTACTCTCTTTCTCTCTATCTAGCTATCTGAATGAAATGCTGCTCCATAACACGTGAAGAAGTGTGTGTTTCAGTGGGTGAGTGAGAGAAAACAGACACAATGAAAGAGAGAGACAGATGGAAAGATGGCGGGGGGGTGAGGGGGTGGGGGTGGGGGGGGTGAGATGAGAGTCGGGGAAGGGGGAAAACCCTAAAATCTCATGAGGAAGTCATTATTTCCATCTCCTTGAATAACACACAGGCACATACAGTTTACACACACAAATATGCACATCGTGAAACTGGCAAATAAATAAATAAACATAGAGAAGCAGGAGAACAATAAACCCATTTAGAAACCCCTGATGTCTGGGATCCATTCAAACTTCCTCCAACCCACACACACACACACACACACACACACACACCGTCTCTGCATGGGGCAAAAATCAGGATAGTTTATGTTCTCTGCTTCTTCCCCCTTCCATTACCTCTTTTCCCTCTCTCTCTCTCTCTCTCTTTCTCCTGCTCTCAGTGAGTCACAGGAGTTATATCTGATTACGAAATAAAGGCTACCTCCAACGAAGCATTACTCACAGCCTTGCCCACAGGAGTGCTGCTGCTGCTTTTACATTTTCTATACTTGTGAGAGCCAAATGTTTGTTTTTTTTACAAGGATGGAAATTGTGATATGAGAACTGATCAAACATTTACTCCAAAAAGCATTCCTTGGAGTCCCATTCAAAGATAATATAAGTGTTTGGGGTCAGAGTTAAGATTAATTTAAGAATGAATGATTATTCATCACAACTTGGATCTTATTTTTTGTACATTTGGCTATTCTTTGGTAACAAAATTGTGCTTGTCAAAGACATTTGGGATTTCTGGGGTTTTGCAAGCAGATTGAAGGTGTCGTATTTCACAGAAGATTACTGGCAAATTGCAGGAGTATAGGAAGAAGTCTCTCAGGCCTCTTGCTTCCTCATGAACGCGTCACCGGTATGGAGTTTTTTCTGATGACTGAAACATGTACGTATTAACAAAAGAGGAGATTGTAGCATGTAGTAAATCACAATTTGCATGTTGCAAAGGTGGTGAAATGAGCTCCTGGCGGTAAAAAGAGCAAGAGTTAAAAGCAGTCATAGAATCAGAAACCCATATTAGCTCATTTGATTTGTATGATAAAAGGAAGTCAGTGAGATTAAGTCAAGACCACAGATTGCAGATGTCCTGGTTCAACTCTTTCTTATTAGCAACATTTTATGTGAGCTCTATTACGTGTTTCCCTAAAAGAAGTGGTTTTGATGGCTCCATAATGTTTGTTCATAACCTGATCATGGAACTACTTGTGCTCCCGTCCTGCCTGATTTTTCTGTGGAGATGTTGCGTGTTCCCGATATTCGTTTTTTTACGATATAAAGTTATCCAAACAGTAGTAATAAACTGCATTTATCCTCTAAGACTCTCTCTCTAAGTATACAATTACAACAGTATACACACTGTAAAGTGATATAAATGTCAGTCTGTGAGTGTGAGTGTGGGTAGACCCAGAGCAGCCCCTCTCTCTGTTTGGATTCCTCCACGCTGCTAGGCTTCCTGCCAAAGGATTGCTCAGCATTTAATGAGAAAGAATGAGTGAGCGAGAGAGAGAGAGAGAGAGAGAGAGAGCGAGAGGTGGGGAGTCATTAGAGAGGAGGGGATAAATACTGTATAAGAGTGAAGGGAAAGCGAGACAGGCAGAAACTAAACACACATACTGTGACTGTAACCTTCTCTTTGGAGACACTCGTGCAGCAGAGACAGAAAGGCAGGTAGACCAAGGAGCTGACCTGAAACTCATTCATCATCAGTCGGCAGCAGCAGCAGCAGCAACAGCAGCAGCAACATGTTTCTTTGGAGGCTCCCCCAAGCAGTGTGCATGCTTTCAGCATGTTTGTGTTCGGTTCTCGCATATGGGGATGATGATATTGGGGTCAACTACAACTACCCCGACAACTATGAAATCTTCAATGAAATCCCAGACGGAGACACTCCTGATCGTAAGTGTTAAAGTGGGCATGTTGTGTGTGTGTGTGTTTATTTCTTAATATATCTAGTAGGATTCATTTTGAGAGGTGAACATCAGATTGATTGTAATTAAACTGTACCTTCAGTCTCTGTCAAATGTTCCTTGGAGTGAGAAGGATGCACTGGGCATCAGTCACAAATATACTGTATGAGTAGAGCCTGGAATAATATTACCTCAGGATGAAAGAGTGCAGAAAAACTGAGAGATGGAGGAGAAATAAAGAAACAATTGGGATCCAATAGCTGCTTCACAGGTTGCAAAAACAGAGAGTAAAAGACAGATGGAAGGAAAGTCTGGATTAGTGTCTTTGAATGTGTTCTTCAGTTGTTCTAATGATGCATTTGTCTCATATCGGTGTTTATGTTGCTGTTGTTAATGTGGCAGTGTCTTAGCTTAGAATTTTCATATCCAATCTGATCATTTTAATTCAGCATGTTGTTGGTTTATGTGCTGAAAGGCTAAAATAATCCTTCACTTCACAAAAAAATAGAAACCATGCAAAAGTAAGTAAACCTTTAAAAAGGCAGCTTTAATTACAAAGAAAGAGGCGGATAAAAGGGAGAGTATCACAGTGTGGTATTCAGTTTATGGGCTGTTGACAGTGTATGAGACAAGCAGCATTGAAAAATATGCTGAGCCAGACTGGGAGAAGCCGACTGTGGGACAGACACATATTACAGCATGAATGACTGGTCACAAAATGCGGAACATATATGACTAAGCAGTTAAAGAAAAAGGAATTTGCTCAAATGTGTGCATGAGAGGCAAAGTGTGAGCTTGCACATGTTTATGTGTGTGCAACAGGCTCATCACAGCTGGTTCTTTGCATTTGCTTGTTGTTTTAAAGTTGGCAGAGGGTGTAAATGCAGCAGTAACAGTTAACAGGCAGCAAGCTCTGCTCTGGGCACAGCCTGCAATGTGATTAAACGTGACCACAGGCAAATAGAAGGGTGGCTTATAGACTGAGCATAGTAAAATAAAAGTACATGAATTGGAGCTTTTTAAAAAAAAGATTTTCAAAAAAAATGTGGGTGCAAAAAACACAAACATTCATAATGCAACTTTTCTGAAGGAGGAAGTCAAACAATGTGGGTTGAGTATGTTTGGAGAGGTCAAAGCCTGGAGGAAAGCACAGGTCATTTCTTTCAACCTAAAATCTCTGAATGTCTTAGTGGAATTTGAATTAATGAGGACAACATAAAAGAGGTCATTTGGCACATTTTGAAATGAATGATGCATTAAAAATCATATGCAGCAGACAAGCAAACCCAGACTGCTGGAAAAATGGAAGGTTGCATGTACTTCTGCTCTGTTCAGTATTTTTCTGTCTACCTGTATTCGTTTGCATGTTAATTATGACATTGCATGTGACATTAGGTCCTGCATTTGCAACATAAAACCCAGAAGAGGTGGGTCATCCTTTTCAAAAGTCGGAGTAGCAGATTTGACTTTATGAGCCCTTAAACTCAGTAGCTCCAAAGTACCACAAATCATCAATGTCCCGGGTCGTTTTACACCTACTTACTCCCAGATCAATCAAAATCCCTTATAACCCCCTGACAGACCTGGGCCTTTAGGTTGGTGAGTCAGAGAGTGCATGAACCTTCTGCCTAATTTACTTTGAACCTCGAGGACAGGCAGCCAAAACAAATCCTGCAGTCCTGCGATAAAGATTTTCGGGTATAAACAGCCTTTGAGAGGCTTAAACGTTAATCAGAACAGTGTGTCCGACATATATCGTCCCTCCCGGATTGGTTTACCCTCTTTCCTCTCTGTTTCTCTCTGTTCTCAGGGTTCATTTTGTCCCAACCTGTACTCCTCATTTTTTTTCAGCTATCTATCTCCACTGCGTCCTTGACTAAAGAGGACTTCTTTAGTCAAACTTTCTGCAACATGATTTCATTTTTCTGCCTTTCTCCTTCGATTAAGGCCAGGAAGTTTAATTTAAAGCATGAGGGATCCTTGAATATTTAACTCTGCATGTCTGACAGTCAGACATTTCTGGTCAGTAACACATAGTCCCTTTTTGAAAAGCAGAACATGACTCCCACGTCTTGATGTGGAAGGCTCTTAAAAACCCTCACAGCCCAATAGCCACAGTTTGAGTCCAAATCTGTACTTGAAACACACGTTTTAAAATTCTGTGTGACATTCTGTGAATTGGCATTTTTAAATCAGCAAGGAAATCACAGAAAAAAGACATTTCTTTTCTTATAACTCTAATGTGCCTTTGGTATTAAAGCCCCAATGAATCCTAGTGCATTGTAAATTACCAACAACTAATTTGGTCCTCTAATTATGGTGCCTATTTACCAGAATGTAGAAAAAACTGATTGCATTATATGTTTAAATCTATGGGAATGCTAGTTTTCTAATCAAAGTGTGACAAATAATAACAATTCAATTAATATTATTATGATTTACTTCCAGACATTAGTGTAGATGGGGGTATTTGGAAATCCTCCTCTGCATACATGCTGTAGAAACCAACCTGATGTAATCTGCTCTCAGTTATCTTATCTCTCCCTTTTCTTTTTCTACCGTCCCGCTCTGCAGCCACACCAAGCCAAGGCCCTTGCGGTTCTCCCGACCTGACCAAATGGGACAAACTCTTCTCTATGCTTGAGAACAGTCAGATGAGGGAGAACATGCTGCTTCAGTATGCAGATGATATCATCAAGGTGGAGATGACGTCACTCCGCGCAGAAATGATGAGGTTGGTATGACAAAGGCATCAGGACTGATTAATTAAATGTCAGTTGATTATTTTCTTAATTTACCAATCATATTCTCAATAGGTTGACTAATCATTTGGTCAATCAAATGTTGGTAAATGGTGAAAAAGAAAAAAAATTCTTCAATAATGAATTAGGAGCGCAGATTGATTTCTGGTACTAAAAGAGCCTCTGTTTGATTTGACTGTAGGTCTTACTTGAACAAGTTAAAATCTTTTAAATTGGTCTTTTTCGCTCAGGACGGTATCCGAGTACGGGGGCTCCTGTGGTACTGCAATGGAGACAGCAGGAAGACTGATGTCCTTGCAGCTGGAGAACCGCCTCAGAGAAACCCTGGAGCATTCCAGAAAGAGAGATCAGACTTCTGATGATGCAGGGAATACTGCGGGGAAGTCAACCAACCTTGAGGCTATGCTACACGAGCTCCTCTTAGCGGCAAAAACACAATCTTCCCGACTCGGCAAACTGGAGAGCAGCGTCTTCACCAGCCCGGGAGCTGGGACGAAGACGCATTCACCAACAGGATCCGAGCATCCAGAATTTGGAAGCGCTGCGAACCCGGAGCGAGATATGCCATCGCATGTGGTGGTTTTAGACGTAGCGCTGGCTGCTCTGGAACAGGCGAGTTCAGGACTGAACGAGGTGCTGAGGTCATCGAGGCAAAGATACATCCCTGCAGGTAAGATATCCATCTTACCACCAGTTATCTCTGTGACTGTTTCTACCTGTTGCAATCTGTCTCTTTGTATTTGTCTTCACCTTTCTGAGCATTGCCATCCAAACAACCTTCAACCTTGAAATTTTTTTTCTGCATTGACACATTCAGGTCACGCTTCAAGTTAAAGAATGAGCCCCCCCCTCTGTCAGGTCTTGGTTTTCAACATCCAACAACTAATCATGCAGCTTGTGTTTGTCCTAAATACCTTTTCCACTTCCTTTGTCTGTCTCCAGGCATATTGTCCTCCACAAGTAGCAACCTATCCTTTTCCTGTCACTTAGTAACATTAGTCTCAGTTGATATGGTACAGCTAAACATGAGGAGGTGGTCGGGTATGAGGTGAGCCATAAAAATAACAAATTACTTCTGTTTATTTAACATTTATTGTTAATACATCGCAGAAGAAAAAGAAACTTGTCCATCAATCCGAAACTTTGCCTTCAGTTGTTTCGACTGACAAATATTTAATGAGACTTTTAGATGTTTAAAGATGCATTAAAATGTATTAAAAGACAAGACGATATACATATATTTCTGTGTGAATATATATATCCATCTCAGACTTAGGTCACTACAGCATGTGGTTCCAGTTAGCAGAGCTACTGCTCTTGTTTGCTGTCCATCTTTGGATTAAACACTGAGTAATAGCAATGTAACTTTAGAGACTTAGTAATTAAGAGTGAGTAAGGAAACTTGGATCAGGACTAGTCCCACAAAGGCACCATTCATGTCATGAGACAATTTAATTTCCTGGAATTAATCACATAAAAACGGCCAAACAAACCTTGTAAGTTGTGTTACTCATCTAATTCAGACAAACACACATCCTTTCAGTCCAGAAATACAAAGCTGGCCTACAGACAGACAAGAGGGAGGTTTAATCATTGGCCAGTCTCCACAGAAACCACAGCAAAGCAAACTGGGAAAGTAGAGCTAAACGAAAAACATCATGAACAGACCACTAACATGTTCAAAAGGTCTTTCTTTCACCGTTGTTTGTGAGTCGAAGAAACCCGAGACGAATGTAACATCAGTTTTCGTGGTCTGCTAACGAGCAACAGGATACTGCACAGTGTTTCTGTCTGTGTTGTACTTACTACCCAGGAGGGTGTCTGAGAGTATGTTTATGTTGATTTTGTTTGTTGATTTTTTTTTTGCTTTCAACATCATGCATTTTCCATTTTCCACTTTTATTGTTAAGTTTCGTTTTGATTGACTGTGTTGTTAAGGATGAAATACACAAAAAGTTAAAGACAGGGGTTGAATCAACAGTAACCTTTCGACTATTCTTAGCCATGAATTTGATCCATAACTTCAAAATTTTCTAAATTTGATGAATAATAAAAAACAGCACATGTCGTCTGTCATGTCACATATCTTCCAAGGTTTGGTGAGCAGCTTTAGGGATACTTGATTGTTGAGTCCCGTTCCCTGGTCATCAAATACCAGCTGAGCTAGGAATACAACAATCACCTTTCTTTCTCCAGAGTCCCTCACCCTTCTTCACCTATACCATCTTTGACATCTACATTGTTCACAGCAATGAAAATATGAAATGATTATTCCTTTTCTTATAGACAATGACCACTATCCCATCTCCTTGTTGTTTAGGTTGTGAGATGGCTCTCCTCTTCCCCATGCGTTCCAGTCGAATCTACACCTCCGTCACACCAGGTGTCCCTCTCTCCCTCTCCTCCTTCACCGTCTGCATGTGGGTGAAGCCGACCATTGTCTCTAACAAAACCGTGCTGCTCTCCTACGGAAACCGTCAAAACCCCTTTGAGATCCAGCTGCTACTCGGCCAAACCTCCGCACTCTTCACCGTCGGAGGAGAGGCTCACCTGGTGGAGGCCCGGGGCGTGGTGAACCCAGGTGGCACGTCAGAGTGGATTCACTTGTGCGGGGCTTGGTCGTCTGAGCAGGGCATGGCGTCCCTTTGGGCAGGCGGGAAAAAGGTGGCCACCGCACCCGGAGTGGCCGAGGGACACGTCATACCCAACAAAGGCTCACTCCAGCTGGGCCAGGAAAGGAACGGCTGCTGCGGTGCGAACGGGATGCCAGGGTTTGAGGCAGGGTTTGATCCCAATCTGGCATTCACAGGGAAGATGACAGGGGTGAACATGTGGGACAGGGTGCTGTCAATGGACGAGATTTCCCAGCTGGCTTTGCGGGACAGCCAGGGCTGCGAGCAGAGGGGGAACATAGTGGCGTGGGGCGTGACGGAGATGGTTCCACATGGAGGCGCTCAGTTCATCAACTAAGATTCAGACTCTTCATGGTGGAAGTTGCCACCAGCGTCATCGTCATCATCGGGAAACAAACAACATCTTTGTCCTTAAAGTTAAATGTTTTAACTATTGTGTTATTATCACGACTATTATCATCTCCATCACTGTCGTCATGAACTCTAATGCTGCAATGAACTATAGGGGACAGGTTCAAATGATAGAAAGTCAATGCTGGGAGAGACTGAAAATTTATTTTTGTAACCATTTGAACTGCTGCCATATAGCGCGTGCACACAAACACACACACACACACACACAGACACACACACACACACACACACACACATGCACAGAGTCATACAGCCATGCAGGAGAGAAAAATAAGAGATCCCAAACAAATATAAGAGATTTTCTCCTAAGTGTAGAGTGTAGAGTTATACAGCAATAATGCATTTCTCTCTTTTTATCAAGATTCCTGCAGAAATAGAAAGTGCAGTTAATCAGTTATCAATGCAAAAAAAAAACTATTTAACATTATATAATAAAATATTTTCTTTCCTATTTTTACAGTGTCGTAGGTACAATTATTAAAAGTTGAAGACTGACTGTCATCTATCCCCATTACAATCCCAATTACTACACTATTGTGTTGCAGTGCAAGGATGTATGAGATACCTGTGTGACTGAAAACTGCTGTACTTGCTTTCGTTTCAAGCATGGCCAACTAGCAACTCTAGAAATAGCTTAAAAGGCAATTTGTGAAAACCTCTGCACACTCGTAACCGTCTAAGGATTTAACTTCATATGAGTTATATAATTCCAGTTGTACTTTATTAGTCAGTAGTTCTCATTTAATTTTAGGGTAATAAATGTGTGTTTTCTTTTAAATACTGCATAGACTAATAAGAGTGAAACTGGTATATTTGTAATGTGACATTGACATTGTTTTTGGATGTGAAAAAAAAGGAACTGTGGACGATGTTTACACAATCTAACCTTATATGAACTGTCTTGTACTATACTGTAAATTTTCTTTTGTCGTTCTTGAGAAAAGTTGAAACTGAATGTATTTTGTATATAAAAATAATTTGCATAATATGACAGAATGAATGGAGAGTAAGTCTGAATAAACATTTCAAGTTGGCTGGATATGCTGGACATGTGTGAATGTTTTTCTGTCATTTCATCTTATCAAGATATTTGCTGATGGCTAATATTTGGGCAGCACAATAAAACAGTTATAACAGTATGATAATGGCTATTATTATTTATTACTTATTATTATTACTCAAGATTTTGAAGCAGACAAACAATCATATCGATCACCCAACACCCTCATTGCATCAGATATTATTGCTCATATAATAAATGAACTCTAGTGTGAATAAATAAAAGGAAATGTTGGCAGAACAAATCATGAATATCAGACCATAAACATTTCAAAATAAAGGTCTACATAATGTGTAGCTAGGTTTGTTTACTTTTGTGTAAACCAGTTGAAACCAGGAAGAGACACACCACAATGTAATGCAATATTTCACAATAAGAAAATTCAATGCAACACCCAACCTTAGTATAATATATACTCAATAAATAGTGCATATAGACAGCAAAAACACCATTTGAGATGGTTAATAAAGCACTGAAAAAACTGAGTCTCACCACATGTAAATCTTATGTTGTAATCTGGATTATTTTAATAGATTTTGATGGGTTGATGAATCCGACCTAAATGGTTTGTTGGATTTACTTCATTTTATTACGCCAAGTGGTTTTATCTAGATCCAGATACATTTTTTACATTGAGTTTACTCATGTTTTTAAGTTGAAGGTGCTAATAATCTATTAATTAATTAATCAAAACAAATACATTTTACTCAAGTGAAAGTAAATAGAAAAAAATATGTTCAATGATTAATTTCCACAGTCTGTCCTGTCTGCATATGAGCAGGCGGCAGTTTTTTTTGTTTTTTTTTTACCCTTTTTGGTTAGAAGATGGGCAGCATGGTGGAGTATGATAAAGTAGGCCTACTCTCTCTGGTGTCCCTTTTGCTGAATAAATTTGATACTGCAAAAACTGCAACAGTGCTAAAATGTTCATCTAAATGCATGTTTAACACTGACAACACATCTGCAACTGTATGGAATGCAAAGCTTGCAAGGTAATGTAAGATTATTTGAGCAGCATCTTCCAAACATAAACGTAATTGAAGTCAAAAGGCAAAGAAATGCATTAAAAAAAAAACATCTGAAAACACATGTTCAGGAGAATAAAACTGTTTTGAGCTTTCTACCTATTGTTAAGAAATCATTGCTTTTTGATACATAAGCCTTGGATTTAAATATTTTGATTGTCATAAAGTTATCACTTCAACACTACATTTGTCTTGATAAGCAAGGTTAATTCCCAACAGAGCGGAAAAAGTTTGAATCACAGGTGATGATATAAACCATATAAACTGAAAACACATCTGTGACTGCAGACAAGTTGTTTTTTTTCCGTTTTTTTTTACTGCTCACATATGCTTACAGTTTACTGTGGCACATCCTGCCACGGCCCCATTAGCGAGACAGTTTTCTCCTGCAGCTAGAACCTCTGCACAGTCTCCAACTGTTTCGGCAACGGTGACCTGTTACGAAACGAACGTCACCTTTCACATTCAGGACTTCCACTGAACCCACCCGCCCCAAACTTTCCTCATTCCGCCGCCTCTGAAGATTACAAGTCGGAGTATTTATTGTAACTATACGTTTCACAGCAGTGGAGCCAAAAAGACATATAACTTTGAGACATTACAAAGTTCAGTGTTGACTAAAGAGCAGGTTTTACTTCAAGAAGGAACTCTTGGATCTATGATCCCCATGGCGACAAAGCAATGCCACATGTTTCTATGTACTGGTACTGGTTACTGTAGCGGCTAATAAAGCTTCTTTCTATATCCTGCTGCTGGAATCCTGCAACTAGAAAAGACACACGCATTCTCATAAAACTTGCCATACACCGAAATAACACAGATATATGGTAGAATACATATACAGCCATTTATTGTGCCAACACATTGTCATCCAATAGTGAAACCCTGCATGGGACAACCTCAGGTTTCACACGTAACACACACGTGTTACCAACCCATCGTATCTCCATCATCGACATCAGCCAAACCCTATGACATCATCTCACTTCTCTGAACAGACGGCTGCAGAAGACAGCTCATCTGTCATTGCTTCTACGAGCTATGTATGTGTGTGTGTGTGTGTGTGTGTGTGTGTGTGTGTGTGTGTGTGTGTGTGTGTGTGTGTGTGTGTGTGTGTGTGTGTGCGTGTGTGTGTGTGGGTGGGTGTGTGTATATGTGTGTGCAGTCCGGTTGCTTATTGTACGTCAGATCACCATCTTGTGTTTATGTTGTGTAGTGTTTATGTTGAGGTTTTCGTGGGGGAGGACAAAAGCAGAGGCTTGTTAAAAAGGCAACATGAGGTTGGAATGAGCTGAGCGGATGGATGCAGGGGGTAAAATTTTGAAACCGCCTAGGCTGCATTAAAAATTGCCCCAAGGAAACATGAATCTTAACTCACTCCCATCACCCCCCTGTCCGGCTGGATCACAGCCACAGGGAGCTTTAGTGTTTAATTGCATATACCTCTCTATGACTCCCATCTTTTCCTCCCTCTTCGTCTCTCCTTTTATTTCTGCCCTGTCTGTCTAAACTCGCAAACAAGGCCAGGTTTCAGTGGGTGTTAGGGTAAACAAGAGTTATATTGTGTGTGCTGCCAGTTGTTCTGTTCTTGGCAAGATTTAAAATCGTAGCTCTGGAAACATGAGATTAATTATCTTCTTCTTTTTTTTTTTACTTTTGTTTTAGACTGGAACCAACTTATTTTAAGATTTATTGACAACTAAAATCATCTTGCTTCACGGACAGATCATTTCACTAATATTGAGCCATTTTCTCCTCAAGTTCAGTCCTTATTTCTTGTCATTTAGCCACTGTTTTTTGCAGTGTGATGACTGCTAGAAAGAAATCTAAGAGTCAAAGTTTTGAAAAAACGTCAGGACTGTACTACTGTATATCTCCCCTGAGCAGCAGACAATCTAGGCTTTTTATATTTATTCACAATGAACTGAATTTGACTTTGGAGTAACACAGAACGCACAAATGTGTGTCAACGCTGTGACGTTTTCTGGTGAACTCAAATAAAATGATTGTTTACATCCAAAGTCCAAAATGCAATATTTGTATCAATGAGGTCTTGCAGAAAACTTTTTTATATATATTTCTTTATAAAAGAGCAGATTTTCTTCAATATTTTATATTGTCCATTATTTAAATGTATGTAGCTTCTGCCACTAGGCATGTCAACAAATAAAGCAGTTATTAATGAAGCCAACATAAACAAGCATTGTCGGCCTTATCCATGAAGTTGGACGGATACATCTTGTGATTGCCCCTATCCCAAAATGGTGAAGAAGAATTCTGGATCCAAATGATGATCCGGATCACCACCTAATGATTGTTCCTATACCTCTATGAGAAAGTTAATCAAAATCTGTTTGGAATCTTTTGAGAAATCCTGCTATCAGACAAACAAACCAACACTGGGAAAAACATGTCAAATGTCCTCCAACTATTCAACACACTTTGGTTAAACTTCACTTGTAAGATGAAGCAGAGAGCAGAGATGTTTCATGTGCAGAGATGGTGGCAGAAATATGCTCCGTGGTAGGTACCTCACTGTTGTGCAACGTGACTTGATTAGCATCATGTGTTTGTGTTTGTGTGTGTGTGTGTGTGTGTGTGTGTGTGTGTGTGTGTGTGTGTGTGTGTGTGTGTGTGTGTGTGTGTGTGTGTGTGTGTGTGTGTGTGTGTGTGTGTGTGTGTGTGCAGGGTTGATTCAACACGTTGCCAAAAGTGTTGAATGTTTGACAGACACACCCACACACACAACCACAAAAAAATCACAGTCACAAAATATGGAACTGAAATGACTTGGAAAGTAAACTGTTCAGTGAATAGCTGTCCTTAACCACTGATCACAGATCAGCTCAGCTCCTCTCGTTTAGCATAACTGTTAGGATAGGACGCTGTTGATAATACTGATCAGACTAATCCCTAAAGACTATGTCATCCTAAAGCACATTAAATTCTGCCTTCAGAGGCTATGTGCACTTCCTCATTCATATTAGATGGTCATTGGAAAAGCACATGTATTTTTCTTCAAGTGTTCAGAATTGAATTCCTCACATATGTTCTGTTAGCTGTGTACATTACATAATCTACGTTTGTGGAAAAAGTGGCATCTGCATCTTACAACGTGATGAGAACACGTTGGCTTGGAGTTGCATCATCACGTGAGTGTAATATGTGCTGACAACAGAAATGCACACAGCAATGTGGCAAACTAGTGAAAACAATGAACTTGTTTAATATCCATCTATTTTTCTACATCCTAGCTGATAATGGGCGAGAGGCCTGGTGCACCCTGGACACCCCGTCCCAGTTCATCACAGGACAGACAGCGACAGCGCTAACCACTGTCACGTGTTCGATCTGAAAATGTCTCAAGCAATAATTCAAGTGGAGAAATTTAACAAATGTTTATGCAAAAACAAGATAAGCCACGGAGGACAGCAGAGTTATCCTTAATTATCCTTTTTTCTACACAATAACCATGATTACGGGGCCATCCGGAAAAGATGATTGGCATTTTATTATCCTCAATAATCTGGCAATCGTTATAGTATAATTGACTATGGCTCATGGTAGCATAGGATTGCGGTTTGCTCCTACAACTGCGGATAACATCAATAATTCATTTTTTACACTTCACTAAATCATCCCTATCCCTATTGTTGACAGCCCTCTCCGTATATGAGCAGAGAAGTCAAACCAACAAGTCAGCCATAAACAAATACACAAATATAAACAAATATAATATCGCCTTATTAGAAAATCCTTTCTATGATCATTCTTAAGCAGAACTTTGCTGCAAAGTTCCTCCTTTGTATAGTCTTTACAAAAGGCATCACTAAAGATGTGATTCAATGTGGAGCAGCAGGAGCTAAAAAGAGGAGAGCAGGAGAACACAGGTGACCACTTCATGCATCATCTCGTAGGTACAGCAGTACGATGATGGAAATGTGTTGTGAATGCATGAATGCATACAAAAGCATTCACTGTTTTTTGAGTATGAGCATGTGTTTGTGCGTCTTACCTCCCAGCACACTGAGTGTTATGGCCTGTGTGTGTTCAGCCAGCAGGTCAGCCTTGGCTATAGCAGCCAGGGAGAGATAACTGGACATGTTCCTGCTCAGCTCCCGGTTCCCTCTCTGCAGGAACCGCACCGCTACCGGAACAGCCAGCGCCATGACCGACGGGCAGCTGTAGTTCTGAGGAGACACGAGGAGAGAGGAGGTCTGAGGAGACGGCAGCAGCCTTTCATGTTAATGGAAACTGATTTTAAAGGGACAAGCGAAATGATGGACGCATGTAATAAATGTAATTAAGTGATAAAAAGGTTAAAACGTGCAAAAAAAATGAGGATGTTTGGCGTTTCTGCAGATGCAAGTGTAGTAGAGAGTTTAGAGACGATGCAAAGACAGTCACAGTGACTAAAATCTGTGTTTCTTATTGCTTACAGCAGCCCACATGCACAGGTGCCGGATTTGACAGTATGGCCAAACAACACCCTCACTGTGAGATATGCATCAAATATATTTTAGGTAATCTTAGACAAAAAGCAGAGGTGAGGTGTAGCCGAGGAACGTGTGTTGACACATGCAAAGGTTTGTCCCTCTGTGACGAGTTAAGATTGAGAAAGAGGATTTGAAATGCAATAGCTCCCTCAACAGGACAGACTGAGACAGCCTTTTTGAACGTGCACGTGTGTTTGCATGTGTATGTCTGCATGTATGTGACAAGAAGAGAGGGAACGAAGCAGGGAAAAGACAGCTAAAGGAGAGTGCTGCAGACCCAGAGTCAGATTCACATTATATTTGATCTCAAAGCAAAAAAATACTCAGTACCTCTGCCATCGAGAGTTGCAAGAGGTCATGTGATCACCTATGTTTGTTTGTCTGTCTAGATATCTTCAAAAGTTGGAAACAGGTTTTGATGACATTTTGAGTAGGGTTGGGTCTTGGGTGCTGTAGCTGGGATCACGCAGATTCAGAGTCATTCAAACGGATCTCATGTATCTGTCCGAGAGGCATGAAGTTCTATCTATGATAAAATAGATCTGCCATTATGGGAAATAATAATTTTATTGATCACTTGATAATTGATAAGCTGATAAACACATGATTCCACATAGGAGTAGGTTTCCATGGTCAAGGAATAAGGAGGCATGAGGCACATCCGAATAAAGCGACATCATCACATTGAATGTGCTCTGATTGGAATTGTGCACACGCACAAGTGTGCCCACTTCTTCTCTCAGAGGCCCGAACGCTGATATAAATGACTAAAAGGGTTCTTCTTTGAGAAAACTGTTTTCCATTTTAGTGATTGCCTTGTACTTATTGTATTTATTATAGGCTGCTGATTCTATTTATTATCTCATACTGATGGACTTTTATATCCTGTGCTGTTTTATGTAGTGTATTTGCTGTTTTGTGGTTGTTTTTGTCTACCTGCCCAGGGACTACAGATGTAAATTAGTTGCAAGCTAACTCTGGTGTAATTACTTTTAATGGTGGACTGTCCCTGCTGTCATACCTCTATTCTGCCACATGATGGCAGTGTCTACCAAGAATTGCTTATTCCATCATTCAAACTGATCAGTTTAGACAGCTTAGCATTCATAAAGCAAGAGATAATCAATCTAACTAGAAAGTATATCGTTAGCCTATTTGTTGATGTACAGATTTATTTATCAGTCCCATCTCTGTCTTTAATCTTATTAGATTTAGTGTGAAAACACAGCCTCCTTGGCAGAGATTAAAAAATAATAAATACAGAAAAACAAATTGCAATGCTAGTATTTTGTATTTTTTTTTATGGTCTGTTTAATACTGTAGGAACATGATTAGCTAATAGTTAAAACCAGTGTTTTAACTATATTCATCCATTCAGCCTTGCTCTGCAGGATGTGCAATGATACATATCTTTGGCTATGTCTCCTGTCCAAAGGTGAATATGCACCATAACCTGTTTTTAAGGACCATTACATCTCTGGCTACAAGGAGACACTGCTTCATTTAAAAGACCAGAAAAGTTGGGAACTCTTAAATAGTTGAGAGTGAATTCTTTTTTTAAAATTAATGGTTGTTAATCAAATCTTTTTTCATACAGGCCCAAACCCTGCATGGCACTGACCTGTCACATCATAACGAGTGTTAAATGCTCTGCATATCTCATTGGCAGCTGTGTCAGTCAAACTCGCACCACAGACAATGTGAGAGCACTCAAAGTGTTGACAGGTATGTGCAAAGGTATGATCTGTATGTGCAGGTTGTGCCTCAAGTTAAAACAAATAGAGAAGCACATTTCTGGATTACAACAATACAAAACAATGTCTAGCATGTGTGTGTGTGTGTGTGTGTGTGTGTGTGTGTGTGTGTGTGTGTGTGTGTGTGTGTGTGTGTGTGTGTGTGTGTGTGTGTGTGTGTGTGTGTGTGTGTGCGAGTGTGCATACCTGTAAGATGCAGCTCGTGATGTCAGAGGCTATCTTGGCATGCGGTGTGTCCTCCGTATTTTCACCTTTCGGGGTGAGGTTATGTTCCAGACACGACTCCCAAAGCCCCACCAGTGCCGTGCTGTGTTGCTCAATGGAGCCCGTCTCCCTTATGGCCGTGGTGATGCGCGTTATGCAAATCTCCACCACAGCCTGGTCGTTGTCATTGGTCAAATAGTCCTGTCAGCCGGCAGACAGCGAGAGGATGCAAATTTAAGAATGCAATGATAAATTAAGGGCATAAAAGATGATTTATGGATAACAGATCATGAACAGTGACATTGGCTCTGTAACATTTTGGATAAATATAATTAGCAGTGGTTCTGCCTACTGACCGGTGAGCAGGAGATGACCTTAATCTGATCCAGAGCCTGAGACAGACAGTCTTCGATTTCTGAGTCTTCCAGAGAGAAGAGATCCCCCGCTCTGGACAGATCCCTCTGCCCCAGCACCTGGCTGAACAGCTGGTGCATCCTGGTCCTCGTTTAGGACTCCTTTCAGACCAGTTTGGGGCTGGTGCTGCCCAGTTTAAGATCCTCTGACATAATGTTTTTCTCTTGGTTTTAGAAGACCATCAAAAGAGTCGTGTGCATTGGGATCCCACAAGAGTAGAACGTAATACCCTCTTAAAATTCAGGCACTACTTTAGGCATGATGGGTCCTGTAAATGTATTCTAATTGGCAAAATAAAGGACATTACTAATATATTGAGAATCATTATTTGTGTTGATATATAATTGTAAAAATCCTCTTCAGTTAATTCCAGGAAACTTCAGGCTGGCTGAGGGTAGATGAGTTCGGCCCAATGTTTTTCTGAGTTTGCCCGGGGCCTGTTGCCATGGAGACGAGGCATATTCTGGAGAAGGCAGTCTTTCTACAGCCAAGTCCTGAAAGAGAGAGGAAAACTGAATCAAGTAAAGAAAATCAAATTCTGGGACGTCCATTTTCAATGCAAAAGGGGATTTTTGGAAAATTCGGACAATTTGGACAAACAGACTTGCAAGTCAATATCAAAAATGTCTAATTTTGGGAAAATAGGATTACATACTTTAGGGCTACCTTCATCTCTAATCTGTTAAATATGAAGCTCCCACCAGCAGCCTGTTAGCTCAGCTTGGCATAAATACAGGAAAGAGGCTGAAACACCTAGCTTGGGCTTAGGGACACAAAAAATATATTAGTGAGCTTCAGATGAATTTTAGCTTCAAACTAGCATTTATAAACAGATATCTCCATTAAAATTTTGGTTTCAGAAACGTTCTGGTTTCTGTTTGCAGACTGAGTCATATTGACCAATCATGTTTGAACAGGCTTCGGTTGCAAACATTCTGTGTGGAGAGCAAAAGAAGCAGAACATATTGACCAACATGCAACCCCAGGATATCACCGATACCAACGATTTAGCATTTGTTAGCTCTTTATCTGCATTCACAAAATCTCTTTCCCTCCTTCTCTTTTCCTCTTTTTATGGGGGCAGCAAGTAAGTTAATATGTGATGACGTGAAATCACTGACTCCTTGGTAATGTGTGACACATCTGCTAGAAAATCATACAGACCTGCCATACTATACACACACACACACACACACACACATGCATGTACCCTGGGAATATGTGCCAGAGTTTCCAGTTCACAGACGTGTTTGTTTAAACTGTGCAGCCTCTGTGACATTTTGGGGGAAGTTCTTCTGTTTAGCTCATTGCTCTTTCTACATCGGGTTGGGCTCAAATTCAACTTCCATGTCACCGAAAATGCCAAACAAGTATTTGCGTAAATGATCTTACGAATAACTTTATTTTTTGCACAAAAATAATACATCATTTGTTATGTATTCTTTATACCGTTATGCTTGCATGCTGTAATACCCACTCTTACCCTATGTAGCATATGACAGAGAATTCAGACCTAGTTTAATTTGACAGCAGAATTAGACAGTTGAAAAATATGGGCATCACTTCAAACTGTCTAATATCCTCCAATAAAGGTTTAGATTTCCTTTTGTTTTATTTCCTTTCAACGGCTCACAAAAACATAATTTAGGGAAACATGATACAGATGCCTTTAAGTGAGACATGACTTTGACAATAACATTAAAACTGCTAGAGTAATATATATATATATACTGTATATCAATTGTTGTCATTGCTCCTTGGGCAATTCCGTACCTCTCCAAAGAGATTTAATCAAAATCCATTCATAACTTTATTATTAATCCAGCAAACGGACAAACAAACAAAGCAATGCTGGTAAACAAATAATAATAATAACCTAATTGGCAGATATAATAAAGTAAAAAAACAAACATTTATGCCTTTAAGTATTTATTAGAGCACAACATGGTTCATTATGACAGAAATAAATGGTATGGTTCAATGACTTGTGAATGGAGTCAGAGTTAAGGGAATTCAGAGACACTGTGTTAAACATTATCTCTGTTTCTGTGACCCTCAATTAAACATTAAAACATCCGGTTTACAAGGGATGGAGGGAAGTACTACACACACACACACACACACACATACAAACACAATCAATGCTTGTTTCTAAAAGTGTCTTATATCTCTACCATCCCATATAAAAAACTAGACACACACAGTTTGCTCCTTTTCCTTAAAATCATGACACACACTCTTCAGACCAGCCCCAAGCCTTGTCTGCCACCTCCTTTCAAAGGAAGAGCAGCTGAGCTCATGTATCGCTGTCATTGTTCCCTGCACCCGCTTCCCTCTACAGCCAGACATCATCTCATCCTCACACCATTTCTCTGAAAGTCACATTGGAGCTTGACCAAAGGATGGCACAAAGCGGAGCACTTGGGAGACCGTTATCTCTGCTGCCAGGCCGCTGACGACTATGGAAAGCTGCCCATTGCCGGGATACGGCATGAGGAATTCTTACTGGTCAAAGCCAGGCTGCTGGGACCAAAACAACAACAACAAAAAACTATAAATACAGAGCAAAGAGATTTATCTGTCACACACACAAACACCTATTATCCTTGTTATGTAGAGGAACAATCTGAGCTATTTCTGTGCATGGTTGTTAGTGAATGAGGGGGATCACGTACCATTTTTAACTCCACATTGAAAGGATTTGAACCCAGGGCTTTCTCACTGTGAGGCCGGGTATCTGCATATTTCTAAGTAGAAATTAAATGACTTTTAAGACATTTTTAATGTCTCTAACCTTTTTAATGTCTCAAACCACCGACCACTTATCATTATGGTCAGTTGTTTGATCCCCAGTTCCTCCTGTCATCATGTCGTAGTATCCTTGAGCAACATACTGAACCCTTATTTGCTCCCCGGGTGCCATAAGGGCTGCCCACTGCTCCTCAGGGATGGGAGAAACAAATGCAGGGAAACAATTTCACTACATTGTACTATGTGTAATTGTATGTGATAAAATAAAAAATAAATTAAAAAAACAAATAGGATGTTGTGGAAATCATATTTTGTGGGATGTGGGCTGAAATAAAACATAGAAATTGAACAGAAAATACACCTGCTCATTCATGCTGGCACAGATAAAAAATTCAAGACATTTTTAAATAACAAAAATAAAATTTAAGACTGTTTAGGACTTTTTAAGGATCCACGGATACGATTTAACCACTGCATCACCATGTTGCCCATATGTATTTACTATGTATATCAAAATTCTGAGGGAAAGATGCTACAGAAGCAGGGGGATGGACATGGAGAGGATCAGGAGAAGACACACCAAGGGAAAAGGGGGAATGTGCATGACACACACACACACACACACACACACACACACTCATGGTGAAAGGCAGAAAGCAACAGAGGAGCTGACAGAGAACCAGAGAGAGAAGAGCCACAGGTGGATAATGTTTCGGCGTCCTGAACTCGCATTTCTACCTGAATGCCTCACCAACACACTCTCACTCTCACACACATACAGTTTAATAAACACCTACACCGTCCTCTCTCTCTCTCTCTCTCTCTCTCTCTCTCTCTCCCTCCTGGTGAATTGTTATGTTTATTTACTGTATCCCTCCCTGCTCTCACCATGTCACCGCCTGACTCAGTGTGTGTCTAAAGGCAGGCAGGGGGGGAAAAAATGGGCCTGAGGAATTTCACTTCTTAAACAATCAGCTAGTTACTATTAATCACCCAGCTACGGCTCAGCAAGCTCAGGAATGCGGCCTTTAAACACACACACACACACACACACACACACAGACACAGTAAAAGACAGCTGTGGTACCTTGTTTGCACCTGTGTTTTGTGATACACACTTTAAATGCTGAATAAGATAGAATAATGACATCATATCTTAGATTTTATACATTCTTCCAATGAAATTCAGGTTATTGTAAGACGCCCAACCCTCATCCCGTGGGCCATTGGGTGAGGGGTGACAGGGGGTTTCTGCTGGGGGGGCCCGGTGAGAGGTTTAGGGGCTATGTGAGGACAATGTGACCCAAGGGCCTCTCTCTCTCGCTCGCTCTCTCTCTCTCTCTCTCTCTGTCCCTCTCTCGCTCTCTCTCTTTGCACCACCGCTGCCTCGACTGTCTTCGCTGGGAGAGAGACAACACTGGCTCTTTTGTACAACCTATAAGACATACCGCCCCTCCCTCCCCCATTTCTCCCTCTCTCTCTGCTCAGCCGGCCCTATACTTGTGTGTAATGTGCACCTGCCCGGTCTGCAAGATCTCTCTCACACACACACACACATACACACACACACACACACACACACACACACACACTCTTACACAAATAGTTTGGAAAGTAGCTGAATGAAGGGAGACCGAAAGGGACAGCAGGAGAAAAAAGTCCTGCATTCCACTGTTTCCTCTACATAACTTCTTTCTTTCTTTCTTTCATTCTGTCTTTCTCCCCCACATCATTACTTTCTACATTTGAAAGGGGGAGGTCTGGATTAGAGGCAGCCTGCTGGAAATCTGCTTATCAGAAACCTGTTTGAAGTTCCTCATCTCAGACAATTAAGATAAAGATAAATATGTCCTCGCCTCGATTCTGCAGGAGCAAACTACATCCTTTGGACTTTTTATGTTTATTCATTCTGGGGCTACAGGGTTTGATGTAAATTATCATCCATCACTTTAACTATACTTCAACTATGGCATATTAGCTTTGTAATGGCGGTGCTTGTTTTATTCTTTTCTGATAAAAGAAGCAGACTTCCTTCATGTGAATAGTGCAGAGTGATAAATTATTAATGCAGAACTACATGCTGGAGTGCTTTAGCTCAACATGTACGACACTTGTTGCTGGGTATCAGGAAAGATGGAGGATATCCTGAGAAATCAGGCCTATACTAAGTTAATAAGAATATCTCTGACGGTTTGTGCAGCAAATAAAATGTATAAATATATTGATACACTTGAGTATTGCAGTTTTATGTTTTGTGATAATGTATCAATTCTCAAAAACAATGTATCACTTATCAATTATTTTTTTTACCTCCACCAAGGAGGTGTCTGTTTGTTGGTTAGTTGGTTTGTTTGCTTGTTTGTTTGTTTGTTAGTTGGATTACACACACACACACAAAAAAACCTACTGGACAGATTTCTAGAAATGATCAAATGAGCCTGTAAATGTTAGATTTTGGTGTAAATCCAATTACAAGGAATCATTTTCTGCTTTCTTCAGCATTGCAATTTAAAAAAAAAACATTTTCCCTAATTATACAAAAAACTACTGAGAACATTTCCACAAAACTTTGTGGAGGGGTGGGACATGGGCCAGGCAGGCTAAACAGCACGTGTAGGATTGTCCAGCCTTAGCTATGTTCTCTGCTGAGTGCCATTCTTTTTAATTAATAGAAGCAGTGTTGAAATCTTCAGAAATTGGACTCTTGGACTCCAGTGTAACAATAATATCTGAATCAGCAAGAAGCACATATTTTTGGTGTAAACACAAACAACAAAGGCTTAAGAAACAATGTACCGTCTTACTTACAGTATCACAATATACCGAAATTTACAAAATCGCAACTAATGTATCGTGATACGCAATCGGATCGCCAGATTCTTGCCAAAAAGTCCTCCCATCCTGTGACTTGATTTGACTCTTGACGCACAAATTAAACGTCACAAGTATAATTTGTGGCATAAACATATATAGACTCATTTGATTAGATCCAGGGTTGCATCTGATAGTGCCAATTCATTGATCGGAGGGCAAAATGTGAGAAAACTGTGAGAATCATCCCTTATAGTTTTCCTGTTAGTGATATAAGAGAAAAATAGAAAATATTCACATTGGAGAAGCTCAAACCAGAGGTTATTTGTTTGTTTTTTTGCTTGAAAAATGACTTTTATCTGATCATGAAAATCAGACCACTCGTCTAATCCTTTGAGATCTAAACTACCAAAATGCATTACATACATTGGACAGTCAGAATATAACATATTGACTCATGTTTCAGTCCTTGTAGATCAAGCTGAGCAGAAAACCACTGTCCATATTAAAGGTATGATTAACTACTGGTTACGTTGGTAGCTACTCCCTGTAACTGGGCCAACCAGGTACATAACAGAGCCATGGATTTCATGAATAAGGAACATGAATAAGTCAGAAGAGATTCCCTGAAGTCCTCTTTAGAAATAGGTCCACAGCGGTGCAGACAACTCAGTTAATATGTCTTGAAAGATAGACCCCAGAGGTTTAGATTAGGAACATACTGGATGAATGTACTGTATTACACTATATGTGTGTGTGTGTTGGAGGACGGGGGGAAAGTTCTTCATTATTTATGCCCTGCAGTTATGTAGCTGTTGAGCATCGACTGGGTATTACAGTATGACAGGGAGCTGAAGAAAATAGCTACTGTAAAACACGCTGAAGCCACGGGGAGATAGAGGCATTCTGGAAGTATGGAGAGACACAGAGAGAGAGTAAGCAGTGGAATATATCACTTTATCTCTGGAGAGCGATCGCTGTGGACCTGCAAGGAGAAACCAGAAACAGACCACAGAAACACATAATGTGACACTTATGGACACCACACTGCCTAATGCTAACAGATAAGATGTGGTATGAATAGTAAAGAGATGAGATGAAACCATTCAGACACAATTAGACTGATATTGTGCAGCCTTTTAACCTGTTGAGGGACAAATCGATTAATTGATTCAGTGAGTTAATGCTGTTGCTGAAATGCCAAAGGCATAATAGTGGATAAAGGTTACCCGTCTCTCTCCGTACCTTCAAAAACAATGTTTTTCCTTAGAAACTCTTTTACTCTCTCTTTTACTCTTTTAACATGTTTTTTTTCTTTTTGCCTCTAAAGCATCTTTGAGAATCTTGAAAAGTGCTCTAATAAAACATATTAGTAGTAGTAGTAGTAGTAGTAGCATAATTAGGGGGGAAAAAACTGAAAATGCCCTAAAACGAGAGTAATAAAAACAATTTAATTCCAGGGAGTATACGCCCTTTTATCCAGATCTGCACCAACATTTAATGGGTCTTTGCTTGGCTCGTGCCCAATCCTTTCACCAAGTTTCGTGGAAGTCCAGTAGATATTGCATAATCATGCAAAAAACAAACAAGCCTGCAATTAATTGGATGCAGGTGAAACTACAAGGACACTTCCAAAGTGCATAGCTATGCAAAAGCTGCAAACTAATTCCTGCACCTTAATTTGGATCCACGTCTTCCCCAATTCCAAAGGCCATATCTCTGCAAAATTAAACTGAAATCCATTCAGAACTTTTTGAGATATTCTCTAACTGTGTGCGTGTCTCCTCGTCTCTGCAGACATAACTGTGTCAAATGACAGTGAATCCAACCTAATGTGAGGAGGAGGGGTTCCTCTTTGCTCTCACGCCCGGCTCTGCTTTGCTGTCAGACTCTCGACTGCTGAGAGGATTTCCGCAGCAGAAAGGAGAAGCTCTGGTAAGAATAGTGCATCACCGCCACACTCTACAGCTAACATTCACACACATTTTCTAAACCATTCATTATTCATCACTCCCCGCTGCTTTCCGCAGCCCAAACTCAAGAGTCTCACCCTGAGAGCGCAACAGAGGCATGTTCTAGTTTCAGCTTACGGTCTGACCCATGGGTGCAGGCTTAAAGGAATGAATTCATTGCATTAAACATTTGGATCTTAATAATGAGCTGCTTTCATATATCCTCTATACATGTTTAATGTGGTTCTAAGTTTAGAAATATCTTCATACCTTGCTTGCTCCACATTATCTAGGTTTCCTGTTTCCTGAGTGATTAAGTGGGTTTAATGCGATTCAACCTATGATGAATTACTGCTTTCACTTGCTCAGCACACATCATGGACAAACATTGCCCCAATACATCAAGTTGCTTCCTAAAAATACACCCAACTTCCTTCTCTTGACAGGTGAAAATCACAATCAACGCCATCAGCTCAATGAAAAACAAAGATGCTGAAAGATGTGATATAAGCCCAGTTAGGCCATTTTTATCTGGTGCATGTCTCGCAAACTGTAAATAGCAGCTTCACCAAACTTTCTAAATAATCAACCATGATATGTGATTGGGCCTGTTGACAATTTAAACTTTCTACAAATTTTATTTTTTGTCGTTTCCATGGAAACGTGATTTTTAAGGTGACTCTGAAGGATGGACATCTTCTCCATAGTATATATCCAAAAAAACATTATACACTAGGCTCAGCAAAGGAATGGAGGATATGTCATATATTGACATACCCTGTTGTAAAAAAAAAATTGGTGATGTCATAGGGATATGTCATCTCCAGATTACTCTTGTTTAATATAACTATGATTCCCAAAAAAATGGTACATTGAATAAATTCTGTAAATTAAACAGAATATAATAATTTACTAATCCTCTCTGACATATACTCAATTTAAGACAAAAACAACACATTAAATGTTTTACCTTATCAGATTTATTGATTATTGTAAATATATGCTTATTCTGAATTTAATACCAGCAGTGAATTTCAAACATGTTGGGAAAGAGGCAATCAAAGAATGAGAAAATAAAAAAAGAAATATTGAAAAGAAAAGAAAAAATTATTTGGAACATTCCCCTGGTAAACATGTTAAGGGTAGCAGGTGATCCTGACTGGGAATGAAAGGGCTATCCTCAGAAGGCTCACTCATGCACAAGGAAGGATGGGGAGACGTTCATCACTTTGAGAAAAACTGTGAGTGAAAATAGTCCAAGCAGTTTCAGAGCCATGTTTCTCAACATTCAGTTTCAATCACTTAAGAATTTTCCACCATTTCCAATCTATAATATCATTACAAGATTTAGAGAATCTAGAGAAATGTCTGCACATAAGAGGTAAGGCCGAAAACCAACAAGTAAGACACGCCGCATCTACAAATGCAAGACTTTACCATGCAAAGCTTAAAGCCATATTATCAACATCCAGACATGTCACCGGCTTCTCTGAGCCTGAGCTCATCTGAGATGGACTGATGCAAAGAGGAAAAGTGTCCTTTTGTCTGTTTCAATTTGTGCTCCAGGCTAAAGAGGATATGAAACATCCAAAGTGTTACCAGCGCAAAATTCAGAAGCCAGCATCTATGATGTAACCGGGGGGTGGGGGGTGATAGTACTCATGGCGTGGGTAACTTGCACATTTGGTACTGCACCATCAACACTGAAAAGCACATACAGTATAGGTGCCTGCAGTAAAGACCTTTCTTCCACTGAAAACGTACCACGAATTATGAAGTACAAAATATGACAACGGTGGCTGGAAACTGTCAAACAATTTAAGTTGTGTCTCAAGCAAGAATGGAACAGAATTTATCTTTCAAAAGGTGTCAAAAACTTAGCCCACGGACTAAAAAGAAAAGGTGATGGAACACTGTTTTAAAAATATCAATTTGAACATTAATTATCATGTCTTTGCACTGTATTCAACTGAGTATAGTATTTCAGTTTTACACAGGGTTCCATTGTTTTGGATTTGAGGTTGGAAAGTGCAAACATGTACTTTTTGTTGGACCCTATACAGTCATATGATAAATCCAGTGTATATCACAATAATAATAACACAATAAAATAGAAGAGTATTTGATTTAGATGTGGAGAGAGGCAATCAAGTGAACAAAAATGTGGTGGAGTGTGTGTCCATTCATCTGTCCTTCCCTGAGATATAAAAAAAAAAAAACATGATGGACTTGAATTATGGATTAAATGGTGTCATTTGAAGGGAGTTTGACAGGAGATTCTTTTCACACATGGAGAATTTAATAGCCGTTTATACCCATAAATAATCGGCTGATAACAGTTCAAGTTCGGGACAGTCCTTGTCGCGTCCTTGGGAAGTCAACATCTGTCTATATCAAAAGTGTGACCTTGAGGAATCCCCCGCTCCCTCCTCTCTCTACAACATTTAGACCTGGAGGGAGCATGAAGAGAAGAAATTCTCACAATAAATGCAAGTAATGCGACTGAACTTGTCTTTCAAGCTCTCAGAGAACATTGCAGTCGGATATTTTCAGCCAAAACACCGACAAACAGATAGAGGGGCGGATTACATCTAGGTAAAGCAGGTATAAGTAGTCTAGGATACCACAATGCTTACAGCCAAACATAAATGAATACATTATGATGTAGCTCGACATTTTAATTGTTTTATTTCTATAAGAGTATTAGCCAACAAATACAGTAGGGATATGCAATAATTAGCAAGTAACAAAATAACACCTCTACAATCTATACGCGCTCTCCTGTGCGTTCCTATTAACATTCCCTTTGTAAGGATATTTTTCTGTGCGTTCAGGAGAGACTGAGACTCCTCATCCACTCAACTTTACGCAGAGAATGCGGCTGGAATTCATACATTAAGCCGGCGACGCCGTTTCTGCCACCAATGACAGAATGCTATGCAACCAGACAAAAACAATGCTCGATTCAATCCCCAACACCTACGGCGTCGGACAGCTTACCTGCTGCGTGCAGGACGAGGACGCACGGACGCTGAGTGTGGAGCTTCGTTCAGCGCCTCCAAACCTCCGTCTACAGCGGCACATATCAACTCCAACTGCCCCCTGCTCCGCTTCAAGTTCCCCCACAGAGCGCGCATTGTATTCATCCTCGTCCGCCACTGGAAAGCGCGCCATCGTGCGGCTGGAGAGAGCGCAGAGAGACAACAGGTTATTTTTTTTATTTTATTACATTTTTATTTTTTATTTATTCATCCGTCACAGTGTCTTTTCACAGATGTCATATTGACATGTAGGTTGGAAATAAACATGATTTAGCTGTTTCCATTTCAAGGTCCTCCTATTGTTTGCTGGCTCACTGTTGCACTTTAAAGAGAGCCATCGTTGGTTATTAGCAGCACCTGTGCTTTTCCTACTATGACAGCACTGCTGTGGAACAGACCTTTTTCAAACAACTTTGACACAAAAACCGAGATATTTTATTATTTATCACTATTACTATAGTGATAGTAGGAGCAGCAGTAAAAGTGCTTATAAAATAATTACAATTAGAACAATTACCAAAAAAATGATTAAAAAATACGATTATGGCGCTAATTTTATTTTAAAAGATATGTGATTTTTAAACTCATGGTTTTTATCTCAGTAAAAGCGAGTAGGCCCTGACTCAAGTATTTTAGGTTTTTTCCTCTATTAAAATTGCACTCATATGACCAGTAGGTGACGACATTTCCTCAGATATCATCCCCTGTAAATGAAGATTGAAAATGTGTGTAGTTTCCAGCGTGTCAAATTAAAAGACACTTTTGCCTTCAAAATAAAAGCGTGTGATTTGCATGCCTTAAAGTGGATACTGGTGCAAGGAGGCTGGCATAGATCAGCAAAACAAAATAAACAAACAAACAAAAGACTTTTGTGGATATTTCTTTCTTTTTTTTTTAAGTGTCTTCAGATTCAAGACTATTCACAAAAATCAATCAAGAGTGACCAATCCTCTTAATTATAACACAATCTGCCGGACATATGTTTCTAAATTAGGCCAAAGAATGATATTTTTAGAAACAGAAGTTTAAATTTAGACTGAAATTAAGAAAACACCAAAAAATATATTAAATAAATAAAAAACAGTCCAAATTTGACACAATTTAATCTCTAAGGTCAAACACTGACCAAAACAGAGCCCTTTGAAACTGTTTACTCACCTTCTTGAATAACATCTTAAACATTACAGTTAACCAGCATTGTTACCATTGGCAACGGGTGCTCATTTTTTTTTATAACACAACAGTTTGAATAGAGATGATATTTCAGTGCAAATGATGTCAGGATGTAATTTAAATGTGTATTATAGCAGCTAAGCCTAAACTTAAAGCCTCTAAGGGTCTTCATAGGGTGATAATTGAAACGCTCGCCGTAACACAAATTAGTAGTGTCTAGTGAAATAAAACAGAGTCTGACTTCCACGTCTTTGGAATCTTTATAGCTCACGCTTCATATCTGTCAGTGTGTTACATGCAGGAATTCATAACCACTGTGAATTATGTCCAATCCTAATATTAATTGGTCAGCTAACAAACAGCTGTATTATAATGCAAATATTAGTTCCATGGATGAAATGAATACATCAGCCATGTCACCTGCTGACTACAGAGATGACAGCTGTTCTGTACCTGTGAGGGGTTACCATGAAAGCCAGAAGTGCGTCTGCCTAATGAGGCATAATCCAACTGAGACTACTACAAGAGCTCTGTTTGTTTTTGCTATTGTCCACTTGTGATGTCACTAATAGAGCAAAAATCGAATCTAGTCTGTTGTCTTTTAGTGTAAAACTATAGGTATAGACAATATTTAATGGAGCATCAGCTAATGCAGTTGAACAGTTTTTAGGGGGGGGGGGTGGAGGGTGGTTCTTATGTGTTTCTACACTGTCAGTTCTTCATGCTCTATGAAGCCTTGTGTTGAAGTGACTGTGTTTACATTACTTTACATTACTTCTCCTAGCTTTAGACACTCGGTTAAGTAGATTGTGTAGAGTGTACTGTACATGTTTCAATATATGATTGTGCAGGCGTTAGATTTCATATTTCCACATTTATTGGGTGTACAATACACCTTATTTTGACTGGATATTGTGATTTTGTGCCCTCATCAAATAGTCCAACTACCTGTAAATTAGTGGAAGTCACTGAATATATATGTGGATACCCAGCCTCTATCTTCTGCCTCTTCTCGCAGCTCTATAAAAATCTCAGTCACCCTTTTTTTGTGTGGTTCATTTGCGATGCAGAGTTCACTTCCTGTTTTACTGTAACAAGGCTTGCATGTGATCAGTGTTATGTTCCTAAGTAGAGATCCCGGGCAGCGTTCTCATGGTCGTATCCCAGAGGGCCCGGTCAGTGGAAAACAGCGCTTGTTGTTGTGTTTGAATAGGGAGGTGAGATTTGTGTGTTTGTGTATGCAGTATGTGTGTGAAAATGAGATCCAGACATTGAAGACAATGGTGCTGTTGTGCACCAGAATCATCCTGGTTCGACTGCAGCTTTTAATCACCAGAAAGGGGATCGTCTCAGTATGTTGTCACACACACTACTGACTATTGTAAATTGTTTTAGTCAGATTTGCCTCATGAAAATTCCTGCATGTTCAGGCATGCTTGTTTTTTTCACCAGAAAGCCCATACAATTTTAGTTAACTAACTAATCCAGTTTGGTGAGACAATAAAAAAACTATTATTCAGGATTACCTTCAGAATTACTCTGGGAAACACTTCTATGGTTAATATTGGATGGTTTTCTCTCCTTCCTGGTCACATATAATGGAAAGAAGTGTTGAACTCTGTTAGCCTGTGCACACACACACATGCTTTCTGCACACATCCTTCCTCCTGTTTGTGCCGAATGACACTCTGGTCAGTTTCTGCATTTAGAAAAACACTTTAATCTTTTCATTGTTCAGTGCCATGCCAGACAATACGGTGCTTGTTAGCAGAATGAATTCATTGTTGGTTATCTTCTCTTCAGTGGGGTTTGTTGACAGAGCACAAATACACAAAAAGCAAATTAATTATTATGAGTGAAACAGAAATCTACCCTGTGGTAAACATGATGAAATGATTCACAAAAAAGTTAGAATGCTGTTTAAATGTAAATAAGAACTAGGGCTGCATGATAATGGAAAAAAATAACATTGTGATCTAGTTCCAATGACAGTTTACAGAGAGCACCTCCTACCTCTTGTTTGCCCTGGCCTGAGGGGCTCCAAACAGACCATCATCAAATATGGGTCTGGCTCATTGGCAACCTGGGAGTCCTCGTACTGGACATCTGTGTATCATGTAAATAAATGGATTGACACACTTAAAAAACAACAACCTGACATTTAGGGGCAAAACACTTTCAATAAAGTGTGGCATTATGGGTAGGCTCTGTACTGTCATGGAATGAAACTAAATATGGAAACTACAACTATCCTCTGCTGCATTTCTGGAAGCAAGTTTTTTTTTTAAATATACAGTTTTTCCACTTTCCACAAAAATGAAATTATACTGGAGATGACAGGTGGTTTATTATAGATATTATAGGTGATTGTTTCGGACATTTATGCATCCAAATTAATATTGAAACAGGTGAGTAATTGCTTTTGGGAATTGTTTCTTCTACATTAAATTATAGCTTATGCTCTAGTGTAGCATCCTGTTATTTTTCAATACATGCTTAATGCCATGCATATTAATAATTAATATGATCAACATAGTAATTATAACAAATCACTCTTAACGGGTTTAAAAATGCACCTCTGATTATTTGCAAATTTGCTTGAGTATTTCATGTTGTATGAAAACAACCCATTTTCTGTTCCTTATCAACTTTTAATGATTTTCTTAACTTAGTCACAAAAATAAAGAGATAGAACATCTCTCAGGTGACACAACTGGAGTGTACAATATTTTACACAATCATTGATAAGTGTGTCCCCCATCAGCATTGATTACAGCAGTAATCCTCCTCCTCATTGAACGGCACAACCTCTGGTCTCATAGGGTAGCGGCCCACTCCTCAGTCAGAGCTGTCCAGAGTTACTGCGGAGTCTGTGGAAGATGTTCATGCTGTCGCACTCGCTCACTCAAATCAACCTAACAGGTTTTCAATGGGATTTAGGTTGGGGCTCATTATCAGGCCTGAGGTGTGACAGCACTCTCCCCCAGAAACTGGGCACAGCTCTACTGTAAGGTCATCATGCTTAAAGAACCTGTTTTGGAGTGCAGCAGGCGAATATGTCAAACCTGATTCTGAGCCATTGCATGTTTTGCACCAGGGTGTCTACAGCCTGTTGTTTTTCCTCTATACCTTCATGATGCTGGTGTAGACACACTGTTACAGAATGGTAAACATTCACTTCCCTCATGACTTGTTTGGTGGACTGCCCCGCCTGCAGCATAGCAATGGCACTATCCTCACCATGTTGGCCAAGCCGTAGCATTCTTGCAAATGTCATTTTCTCCCCAGTCTTCGTGCCTTTTTTTTTTTATAAGGATGGGTTAGTTTAACAAGGGAGTAAAGGCATTGTGGCTATTTCTCTAAACACTTGGTTCTCAGGCTCAAAACTACTCGCAGAAATCAGTGTGACGAAACCTCATATGTGGGAATTATCACAAAACCTATCCTACGTATAAATATATAACTAATTTTAAAATAGAGAAAAGGTTACGTGAAATTGGGTCAAAAAATGAGTGTTGTGTTTGTAAATCCCTTGAGTGTAATTTTATTCTATTTTTAAATTTGGCTGTGACTCAAAGGTGCTGCAGGCTATTTTAGAAAAAAACATAAAATTACTTAAAAAAACTGTTTGCACAGTTATCTCAAGATTACAACAGGTCTTTGTAAAGGGGGAACTACAAGTCTCTCCACCCTTAATGCGTAGCTGCGCTCTGATCGAGCACTCCGACGACCAATTAAAACAAATCTTCTACCATGTGGGCGGGAATAGGAAAATTTAGGAGTTTATCGGAGGCGGGACTTCCTTCAGAGTAGCAGTGGATGGCAGGCAGCTGCTGGGCTGACACGTAACTGAAGTTAAAGGTGCTATGGAGGCCTTGTCGGGATCTTGAGGCTTTACTTTTCCTTAAAGCGTGTTTGAATTGATAAGTTAAAGGTTGCAAGGGGAAAAGAAGAGTCGTCAGCCTCGTTTTGTCCTGCGTTCCAGCAGCCAGGAGTTTGACGTCAAGTCCAGCGAAAATCTGAGCGGCCACTTTTGAAGTCACAGGGAAGCGTCGCTGAAATTATGCATACATCGATAAACATTTGCACTTAACTCGTATTTCTGCGTGATAATGTTCGAGGAGTGAGGGTTAGAGGGTGTCCTTCAGTTTTCACTGGGAGGTAAAAAGTTGAGTCGGAAGTTTCCAGCAGGAGAGACGGGGGTTTCTCGCGCAAACTGCGGGGAGGGGCGCGGGTCCAACATGGGAAACGGGGTATGCTCGCGGAGGCAGCGGAGGATCTTCCAGTGTCTCATGCTGATCACCGTGGTCTGCGGGATGTTGTACGGGGGGATGGTGTCGTATGAGATGCACAAGCAGCTAAAGAGGACTGAGGCGATGGCACTGAAGTACCAGCAACACCAAGAGTCACTGTCGGCACAGCTCCAAGGTAAACACAGTGATGGTGATGTGATTGAAGGTGTCTCTACTCAGGTGACAGCAGCGTAGTGAATGTCACACCAGACTCCGTTTACAAAACCCCACATTATTGTTTTCGTGCTTACTGTCAAGCAGTTACACTTTTTTTTTAAACAAATCTGACTCCTTAATACAATTCATAACGAGCTATAGTTCAGTTCGGCATCTAGTTAGCGCCTCAAAACCCATCAAAATCCCTCACCAATTAATATGTATTGAGTCTTGAGTCACAGTACACAGAGAGGGGTAGACACATGGCAATACCATCAATATGTAAATGAGATAATGCAGGTTCAGAGTCAATAAAATGAATCTCATGTATCTGGCAAAGGTATAATGCTGTGTCTAAAAAATAGATCAGGATCTGCCATTATGGAAAATTATATTATGTAATTCTGTACTTTTATTGATAACACAAACTACTGATGATAAACACATGATTCCCAATGCTAGGGGTAGGTTTCCAGGGTCAAGGAAATAGGTGGTATTACTTTTTACTAATTTGGCATGAGGTAGATCCAAGTAAAGCAACATCATGGTGACATCAACTTTATTATGCCCAAAGGTGCAGTGATACAAGTGATGATCTCCTCCCTGTGACACAAAATGGAATACATGTATTGTGCGCTCTCACGAGCTCGCCCTCTACCTTTTTTAGAGGCCCACATGCATTGTTGAAAAGGCTCCTACATGGATGAAATTCAGGTTCTTCAGGTTCTATTGACAATGGCACTGGCAAATGTAAGCACTATATCTTAGTGCTTTCCAGTTTGGGTATGTGTTAAATGCAAGAACAACTAAACAGAGACACTGTCCACTTAAGCCGTCTTTCAGTTGAGTATTGTTTTAACAAGAGTGTGGCCTTCTAATCCTCTAATAAAACAGGTTCTGAGCAGATTGGGATTTAAAAAAAAAAAAATATATATATATATATATATACACAGGGCTCATTCTGCTCTTCCTTTTGCCTTGTCTTACAGTAAGAATGAAATTAGACACTGCACTATCCAGTTTACTGCTGACTTGAGGTTGTGACCCACACACACACACACACACACACACACCCGGTTGTGTGACCCCAGGCTCACGTTATCAGAATACAGATTATTGTACCTTAAAGTCTTGGGGTCAGCAGAACAGCTGCGACAGCCAGCCACAGGTGGAGGAACAGATGAGGAAAAAGAGAGCAAACTTCCCTTGATTTCAAGCCAGAGGTTTATGGAACACACTGTTACAGCGAGTATTAGCGTCTTTTTCACGGTTTTATGAGTTAGCTCGCTAAGTGCTGCACCAACCTGATGTTGTGTGAACCGCAGTCGTGTGACGTCTACCTCGGGGTTGAGCTCATTCCTGTCATAACAAAAAAATAAATAAATTGCGTGGGGCTTTATTTGCTTGTGAAAGTTATGGGAGTGTATGTTTTGTTTGGAAAGCCGGCTCACTTAGGCATGCCCTGGAACTGTTTGTGTCAAGCCATCTTCCTTATAAGGAGGACGTCAACATCATGACACGCACTGAGATTTTGCCTCGGCCACCATGTTGAGGGTGAAGGGTAGACAAGAGCGAGATAAATAGGACATGCATGGGTCATTTGCAATGGATCTGCATGTGCAACATAGTTATAGCTCATCTGAAATGGCCAAATAATTATCATGAGGAGGAGAAACAGCCAATCCTCACAACTGAGAAGCTGCTACTTTGACACGTTTAGTATTTTTACTTGGAAAAATGGCTGAAATGATAATCAAACTAAATATTTTAAATATTAATGGAGGAGTGGCCAATTTGTTTTTGCATTTGGATCAGAGATTGTTCTTTTACAGCATCCCTGTGTGCAATTCAGAATATGATGAGATACATGCATTGTAGAGATCTGTTGGCATAGAGTCACCAGTTATTTAATCACCATCGTGATACTTTATGACTGCCTGTAAAAAGTGGAACATTGACACTTGACAATCATTAGATATCAAGGCTACATATTGGCAAGAGTCTGGCAATGGGATCATGATACAGGGGTTATGGTTCAACATGTTGCGAAATATTGCAAAACTGTAAACATGGCAATTTATTGTTTCATAGGCTTTTGTTGGTTGTGTTTAGATTAGTGAGACGTGCTCACTTCTTCCTGTCTCAGCTGGGGCGATCATTAAATATTAGCTGAGGATTCATTGTCATACTAATAATTGCAATTAACAGATTTTCTTCTTCTTAATTATTCTGTTCATTTTATCCCACCATTATAATCTAATCTAATCACAGTTTAATGATACAAATACACATTATGAAGAAGAAGAACTTATTTATTCACGTTTAAATTTAGACTCTCGTCTGAAATTTTCAGTATTAGCCAATTGGTTGGATGGACCTGTGGCTTCAGGTCAGGAATTCAGGAGTAGTGGATCTGTGAATTTTTTTTTTTTTAATGACCTTTTTGCTGCAAATTCGTCAAATCTCCCCCTTTATGGTTCTCCTTTTTTTTTTAACTTGGCTTAAAAGCAATACGTGTCCACAGCGGTGGCTTTGCCACTAAATGACCTGTGATGTTCACATCAGTAAATGCTCTTGGAATATATACAGCATGCGTCTTGAGAGATAAAACAGAAAAGCTGTTAAAGCTAATGTAATTCTCCACTCATAAAAGAATAAACGCAACCAGGATAAGTCAGCCAAACATCAGCAATGTTGAAAGTGATGGAAATATGACATTCCTGTTTCATCCGGCTGTTTTTTATACAGATAATGCCAAAATAATTGTGAAAAATAAACACATTAAATTCAAAAACGGCTTGTCTAGTGTTTGGAGTTTAAAAGTATCACAAAATAAACCACTACTTCGAATCTTCGTATGTAAACCATTAATCAATAAATAGAGAGTGTTTTTAAGAATCAATGCCGTATCGCAAACATACGTTTTGCAATACTCAGATGTGTATTTTCTTACACCCTTAGTAGATATAGACACACCTATTTGCTTTATTGCCATTTAAAAAAAAAAAAAATGCTGACACACACTCACATTAGTCGACTTCTATTTTTCCCTGTATTACGTGTGTCTTTGATGGGCCTCCTCTGCAAAAGATGAAACAGTCTTGACTTCGTGTCCTGTTTTACTCCCTCCATATAAACACACTCAAGCACACAGAGCTGTGCTCACAGGAGGGGAGTTTTTTTTTTTGTTGTTTTTTTGTCTCATGCCATTATGAATCTAAAATTAACAGCTTGTACAGAGAGGCTGCTCCTTCCTGGTTAATCTACCCAGAACAAGCTTTGTGCCCACATCAGGGAGTCAGATCGTGGGTCAGGTATTTAGGAATCTGGACCTATTAATTATAACACAGCCTTTGATCCACCTAACCAGCAGTCATCTCTTTTTATCGTCCACAGAGAGGTGCAGCAGGCTGACCGTGGAGTTAAATAACAGCTCCTACGTTTCACATTTGTAAAAAATCCAGGTGGACAGCTGTCCCACATTTAACAAGATTGAACAACAAACTGCATCTCTGGTACTTTCTAGCGACCATTTTGCTGCTGTGACCTGCTGCAAATGTGATTGCATAGCCAGACACCAGCTTCTGGCAGCGTTCTTAAGGAATCTTAGCCCATTCCTCTTGGGCAAAAGCCTCCAGTTCTGTAATATTCCTGGGTTTATGTACTGCAAACACCTTCTTCGAATCCCACCAGAGATTTTTTTTTTTTATGGGATTCAATCAGTGGCCTGTGACGGCCACTCTAGAAGGTTCCAGGACTTCTTCTGGAACCAAGCCTTGGTGGACTTTAGGGTCTGTTTGGGATCATTGTCCTTTTGGAGCATCCAGTGACTCCCAAGCTTCAGCTTCTTCACAGGCAAGACGTATTCTTCTAGGATTTCCTGATACTTGATGGATTCGATCTTACCTTAATACGCGCTGCAGGTTTCCAGTGTCTGAGGAAGCAAAGCAGCCCCAGAGCATCACCGAGCCGCCGCCATGCTTCACTGTAGGTCGGGGGTTCTTGTGGGATGTGCTTCATTCTTCCTCCTCCAGACATACCGCTGATCCATAGGCCCCAAAAGTTCCAGTTTTGTTTCATCGCTCCACAGAACAGTTTCCCCAAAACTCTGTGGCTTGTCTAGATGGTTTTGAGCTACTTGAGATGACTTTTCTCATGCTTTTGGGTCAGCAGTGGTGAACGTCTTGGAGTTTGGTTATGGAGCTCTTATGTAAATTTAGGCCTTAACAGCAAAAGACTTTTGGACCCTGCTGCTAAAGTAAGTCAATGAATGTTGGTACACTGTTTTAACAACATCTGATTTGCAGATGTCTGCTTTTATGAGGGGATGCTGTTCAGGGCTTTGAATCATTTAGGGACTGCAGTAATTATTAAAAGTAGCGTTTTATGTTGAATGTGGAAAAAAAAACAATCTGTTGCATTGAGATATTTTAAACTTATCATGTGTGATTTGGTTATTGCAAACAGCTGATAAATAGTATATTTAGCTAATAAACAATGGGGGCTTGAATAGTCTTGCTTCCAACTGTAAGAAGCTTCTTGAAGACAGTTTCATGTCATCATCATACAAATAAATGAATCCTATTTCATTTTGTTTTCAAAACTCATGCAACTCCCAACTTGTGCGCCACACCGTACTTTTAATGTGAAGGGATGGATCATTCAGCCAATCACAAGGCCCGGACCACTTGGTATCCATGGCTGACTGTTGATTGCTGTTTTTCGTGTCCTATATTTAGAGATGGACCATAGCTTGGGGGTTGTCAGCCAGCCATATTGATTAACCGTCGCCCCCTTAAACCACAGGCTGGCCTTGTGGTTATACATGCCCTCTGACAAAACTCATTCACTCCCTGAAAGCTGTTGAACAGCATATCTGCCATTTTTTCTCAAGCTTCTCTGGCCTCTGTGTGACAGATATGTGATCGTGGATGAACTCGCGTGTGTGTGTGCGTGTGTGTGAAAGTGAGTTCTGGCCTAACAAGACTTGACCTACATGTAGGGAGGATTGACTGTTGTGAGTTGGATTGATGATTGATGACTGTGTACTTAGCTGTTCGATGCTCCAGGCAAATTAGATACGCAAACACGATTCTTAAACATTCATACATTGTGTGTGTACATAAAAGGGTGCGTGTGTGAACACACAATCACCTCTCAGACTTGGAACCTTATTCCCTTGTGTGACTGGCCAACTTCAACCAATCCAGTCGTCTCAACATCTAAACCAGCAGACCAGTAAAGGTCACCACCATAGGTAAGCTGCCTTGTTCCTGCTCGACTGCGCCTTAACCACACAGAGGAGTTTCATTGCTCTATGTGGAAAACCTCAAACAAAACAATAAATACTCATTTGCATGCGCATTGAGGTTTGAAGTAGCTATTGGGTCAAATTAATTGCCGTGTTTTGTAGCTCTGGGGAATGTCATTGTTGGTTTTTAGGAATAGTAGCCTGCGGATAACCCACAATTACATGCTTCTCATGACCGATCAAAATAAACTGATAATGTCACATTTTTGTAATTTTAAAAGAAGTTCACAACCTGTGGTTATTGCACACCCAAGGGTATTAAATTCTATGTCCTTAGCAAAGATTGATGAGTTAATGTTCCAGACTTCTAATAAGATTTTTTGTTTTAAAACCCTAAATTTAAAAAAACAAACATAAAACTTAACCACCTTGGTATCAAGAATGATCCGAAGTTATTAAGTCATTAACCAGTTCTGTGAGGCTCCAGAGAGCCAGGCCCCCCTCTCTCTCTCTCTCTCTCTCGCTCTCGCTCTCGCTCTCTCTCTCTCTCTCTCTCTCTCTCTCTCTCTCTCTCTCTCTCTCTCTCAGGTCCTTTAGGCTGATTCACCTGGTCCTGTTTCACAGCTGTATAAACTGGTGCCAGTCAACCAGTCTGTCTCTCTCTCTCCCCCCCCTCTGGCTTCCACACTGTCTGGGTTTTGTATATAGTTTGTCTTCATCATAAGTTGATTTTATTTGATGTAAAGTAAACTTACTTTGAGTTACAACTCATGTGTGTGTGTGTTCTCCCCTCCTTTGTACAGCCAGGTTGGGACAGTTTGAACTGAATGTTTGTCGTTTTTAGTTTAGGTAGCTGTCTTATAATACCTTAATACTAATTCTATCTCTCTCTCTCTCTCTCTTACATTGTGTGTGTTAACCGGACTGTCGCTTTTCCTTGAGTCTTCTGGGTTTTCTGTTTGTGGTTGTCACATGTGTGTGCGAGCTTTCCTTTGTTTCACCATGTCCTTTTTTTTCTTTCTTTTTCTTTTTGCTTATTCCTCATTTTCTTCCATTTCCTACAGTCACCTCTTTCTTCCACATTCTACAATTCTCCTTCTTCTCCCTCTTAGTTTTGCAAATTCTCATCAAATTATTAGAAGATTGCGTAGCTCACAGTTTATCCTGGAATCTGTCAAGTTGGTGCTCGGAGGGAGGAAGAGCCACGTCATCGGTTAGACCGCCCCGCCCCCCCCCAGGAACATGGGGAGAAGAAGAGATGACTTAATGTGAGGAGGTTATGTTTTTAAGATGCGTGAGTCAGCAGCTGGCCCAAGACCACAATAAGGGATTAGTGTCAGACTACATGGTATTTGAATGGTGACTTTACTCTTGGATATTTTCCTATTCATCGACTGAGATGATGCATTCTTTAACAGATGATGTTACAGGCAACTGAGTGTTTATTACCAAAGTGCTCATGGGAGTAAATATTACTCTCACTGATCCAAACTGGAAAGCCCTCACAGAGAACATACCTTCGCCAACTCCATTGTCTCTAAAAACCTGAACAATCTGAATATAGTCTCCAGGCTACGTCAAAACAAAAATCCTGCTTTAGTAAAAACGTATCACCAGCAACCACACAGTTAAAAAGATTTATTCTCATGACAGACAATTACATCTATCTTTACAGAGGAGTTGAAGGTTTGGTGAGAAAAGCCTCCTAAATTCTAAGACTCCCAACATAAATACATTTTACAATTTTATACATTTAATGACTCAGCTTTATTGGGGTCTGCTTCATGCCAAATTACAGTAAGTGATTCCTTGACCCATGAAACCGACTCCTAGCATTTGACATCGTGTCATCGGTAGTTTTTGAGTTATCAACAGAAACATGATTTTTGTACCAGCTTCAGAAGTCTCCATGATTGCTGCATTGTCTCTGCTGCTACAATGACCCTAATTCCCCAGAGGCATTATTTCATCTCGAATCTTATGAGAGTTACAAGGAGGACAGCCGGAGAGATTAGAAGGTGTAGTGTAAGAGCTAAAGCGGGATCTCGGCTCTTAAAAAAAGGAGCTTTGGGGATTTTTCTTACAGTATGTTCAAAATGATTTACTTAACGATCAGTTTGTGGAAACACAACTTCCTCGTGGTTTCACTGTTGCTTGTGGGAGACGCCACCCACCAGGCCCAGTTTGGCCTGAACGCAAACCACAGCTGTATTTGTGAACACCTTCGTTCAGACCATCAGTCTTGTGAGGAATGCCACAGCTTGCTGCCGATGGAGGAGCTGTCATGTACTGCGATCGCAGTCTGGATGAATAGATATCACACCCGGCTCTTGGATCAACCGTAAAATACACATCCGATTTCTGTCTGCCTCTCTTAAATAACAGCGTACGGGTTCATGAGTGTACATATCTGTATTACAGCTCTCTTTTTGTTTAGTTTCTTTTTTTTTTCTGTGTCTTCCTCCCTTCATTTACCCCCTTCTCCTTCCATCGGTCTCTGCTTTTCTATGTTCAGTGGTGTACGAGCATCGCTCCAGACTAGAGAAGTCTCTTCAGAAGGAGAGGTTGGAGCACAAAAAGTCCAAAGAAGGTGAGGAACAATAACATCTACGCTCAATTCTGACTCTTGAGGTATATTTTTGTGAGAAATCCTCATCTCATGCGGAGACAACATGTACCAGAACAAATATTAGCATTATTATGATGCTATATAATAATAATAAGAGACACAACATTCATGCTTATGTTAAGTATCATAGTTTTGTCATTTTTTTCCATCAAAGTTAATTATTTCTCAACCATTTTCAATTAAATTGGTTAAAATTAACTTCATCTAGTAGAAATAAATACGATTGACTTGTGTTCCTCCTGTTTTCTAGATTATCTATCATATAAACTGGATGCACAACAGTCCCTCAACAAGGAAAAGGTATTTTTCCACAAGCTTTTCTGTCTGCTGGCGTTAATTTGTTCAACTGTGAAGTACTTTGACTTTTGTTGTGTTTTGAAAAAGCCCTACAAAAATGATGCAGCTGCAGCTATCAGATATAATTCATCTCTTCACCGTTATGTGTTGGAACAGTGGCATTAAGACAACAAAGTCATTCATATCTTTTTTCTGTTTGTTCGTTTTGTGCTCCATCAGCAAGACGCCAACAGCAAGTTCAATTCACTACAAGTGCAACATCAGATGCTAAAGGTATTGGGATAAAGCTTATGTGTGCGTGTATATTTCACGATGTTATGCCTTTATGTAATGAAAAGCACAAAACATAGACCACATGGTGACAATATAGGGTTTTCTTCTCCGTCAGAATCAGCATGACGACCTGAAGAAGCAGTATTATGAGCTGCAGGACCAGCACCAAGTGGAGGGCGAGGACCACAGCCGGCTGCTGGACGAACACAGAGAGCGCTACGAGAAACTGCAGCAGGTCAAACAGGTGGAGACCTCCCAGCTGAAAGGTACTGATGGTCACAGTTACACACTCATGTACATACAGTATAGACACATGTAACCTGGCTCTCTCTCTCTCTGGTGTCATCATTAAACGTTCTTTGTCTCCATCTTCTGACTTAGTAAAATACTGCATGTCTGAAGTCTAATTGCTTTATGTGCATATTTCGGCATAAAAAAAATAAAACTGTTTCTAATTGTTTTAATGTTGTTATATAATTTTGTTCTTGTGTAGTGGCTTTCCTGTTTAGATGCACGCTTTCTGTTGATGGTTTTGCTGTTTGTGATGGCAGATAATATATATAACTTGAGGGAGGAAAATAAACAGCTGAGAAAAGCCCACCATGACATCCACACAAAGCTACAGGATGTACAGGTGAGACTAAATCTCTTCTATTTTTTCTTGTACTTCCTTGAAGTATGAAGAGATCAAATTTGTACAATCTGCCTGAAATGACTCACTCATGAAAATGAGGAAAAACAGGTGGACTTAACTGAAATTCTGCTTAAGGTTGTAAAATGTAAGCCTGACATAAAAGTAAATGCTGTTTTTGTTGCACTTGTGCGTTCAGGTTCGCCATCAGGACCTGAAGGCTGTCCACGATCAGCTCACACTGACACTGGAAGACCACAAGAGTGCACTGGCTGCAGCTCAGGTAGGACAGCAGCACAGAGGTGAAGTTTCATTGTTCACTCCAGTCAGCGAGCTTCCAAAATTTTCACTCCCGACCCCCAAAATAACGGCGCCAGAGACTCGTGACCCCCCCACTATCCCCCAGAGGTGGAAGCATATGATAATAATATACAACAAGAGCATACAGTTAATAACTGTTTATCATTTGTAAGAATTATGGCCGAAATAGACTATTTCTCATCATTTCACCCCACCATAGGTGTCTCGCGACCCCCTGGTGGGTCACGACCCCCACTTTGGGAACCCCTGAACTAGTTGATACCATGAAGTGTTGCAGACTTTATTGTCTGGAGACATTAAAGGCGCAAGAATAGATTTCCACATCTAGTTGATAGAAATACTGGAGAGTTGCATTTTAACTTATGAGAATAGGTTTGTCTTTTTTTAGCATGTTAGCAGTGAAGCTATAGACATAAACACATGAAATACACACATGCATATTGTATTGTTGTTGTTATTTCTGTGGTATTGTCTTGTGATAGCGTGAGGACACATCAGAACAAATTCCAATCAATGTTTCATTGACATGGTGATAGATTATTGAATCTTATAGAGACTAGGACAGTGTTAATGTGACGGGGAGTGTCTTTTATAATAAAAAATGTTTGTTGCAGTCGACTGTATAATCCCCAGTAGAGAAGAAATTAAGATGCCTCTGCTGTTGCTTGGTGTTTGGCTAATTAGATCAGATCTTGATGATTTTGCTCGAGACTGACCTTTGAAATGCCGACCGGTTTGTCGAACGGACAGCATGCTGTCGATTTGTTGGAAACGCTTCCCTCCTTTCCCCTCTGCATTCATGGATGCTCACTGTCTGTCTGCATTTGCTAATTTATTTTAAAGCTTGGCCTGTTTTCCATCAGTGCCCGTGGTTGGATGGGCGCACACAAACAAATGCATTCAAAACAACCCTCTGCTTTACTCCAGAGGGTTTGTTTCAGTCGGGGCTGTCAGAGCAGTGCATCTAAAACGTATTCAGGCCAATCAACCAGAAAGATATAATAGGGGCACAAAGAGAGGATTTAATAACACACCACTCATTTGGCCCAGTTTGAGAAAACCTTGTCTCGATTTTAAAAGTGGTTGAGCATCTAAATGCAGGTTGATGTTTTTTGTTTTTTTTCCTTAAAAACAATCACTGTATGAAAAGGAAAAAAAAAGGTTATTTTAATACGACGCAAACTACCCCAGCAAATCTGCACATAAACACAGTGTGTTTTTGATTGTGTCATTTAATGCTGTACTGGTCTAAACCAGATGTTTTTGCTGATGTAGTCTTTTCCTGATGCAGGTCAATTGGTAATAAAGTCATTTTTAGCTACATTTAGCCGCTTGGCTCCAGGGATGGGAATACCAATCAGCTGTCCGGATCACTTTTATCCAGTCTGAACATCTTTCACCTATTTGATGCATTGTCTCAGAATTCTGCACAGCTATCCATTCTGCCCCAGAGGATGAATCCTCATGACAATCCTCTGACTTTTATCAACCAGCAATATCCAGTCTGTTCCTTCACAAGTCCTTGAGTTTCACACATAAAAGGAGTTTTCTCTTAGTTCCTGTGGTTACGTGTGTTGTTCCCTCTAGGTACAAGTGAATGAATACAAGCAGCTGAAGGATACCCTGAACAGGGCGCCCAGTCAGAAACAGCCTGAGCAACACTCCTCTCAGCAGCTGCAGGTAGCTGCCGTAGCATCCGAGGCCCATGTTCACGAAACCCAGAAGGCCACGGTACAAGAAAACCCTCTCAAAGTGGAGCCCGACCATAGGGAAGATCATCAGGATCACCAGGACACCAAGTCCAGGGTAATGTGGGATTCTTTGGGAAAACGTTAATATCAAGACAAAAGGTATAGATATGAAAAATCAGAAATCTAATTACTTCTTTGCCCTTAGTTGGACCATCAAGAGGAGATGGTTCATGTCCAGTTCCAGCAAAACTTATCAGACAAAGAGGAAGATGGAGAGGGAGAGGCTGAGAGGAGGAGGGAGTTGGCGGAGGAGGAGATGGCTCAAGCAGGACAGCCTCAGAAGCTGGAGGAGGACCCGGACCAACCACAGGATGAACAGCAGGAGGAAGAGGAGGAAGAGCCAGAACCAGACCAGCCAGACGAGAATGCACTGGAGCGAGAGAGGCGCCATCCACAGCCGGTCAGAACTAGTTTAGACCACTCAGTCTCACCTAACAGGGTTAAAGGAGGCCTTGAGCTTCAATTAATGAATCTCATCTGAGCATCACTAGTTGATGTTTGATTAATGAGTTGTTTTATGGTGTAATTTAATCTATTAAAGGATGGACTGTACCTTCCCTCTATGTTTATGTCCCAAAGTAGCATCACCTCTGTGTGGTTGCTGTGCTCTAATTTTTCTCTCCACTCTACATGTTGTTCCTTTTTCCCCATCCATCTGTCTTCTTTAAAGGACCCCCATCCGGTGCTGCATCCAGAGGCCCACCTGCAGCACGAGGCACGTGCCCAGGTGGAACGCGTGAAGTCGGCCTACGAGCAGCAGCAGGAGCAGCAGCGCCTGGAGGCTCAACGGGCCGAGGAGCGCCGGCAGCTCCAGATGCGTCAAGAAGCCTTGCAGGTCCAGAGAGTCAGGGTGCTGAAGGAGAGGGAGCAGAGGCTGAGGGAGGAACAGCAGAGAGAGCAGCAGCATCACAGGGATGCCGACAAACGGGAGCAGTTGCTGAAAGAGGAGCAGCAAAGGTCAGATTTCAAATTGGAATCACTTAAAATATGAGGCACAAGGACTTCGGTCAAATTACAGAAAATGCATATACATTTATCTGCATTAATAGACAGGCTTTTATTTCGCCTGTGCTCCTCTGACGGCTCTGTACCGCCTTTGCTGTCATTAGGAAGAGGAGCGAGTATGAGAATATGGACAATGATATAGTTCAAGGAGAAGACGATCATCACCCTGACGATGAAGAAGGTGAGAGAAGAAGATTACCTTTAAACATCTCTGGATCAGCAGTCAGATATTAAAATGTATTTTAATAAGAATCATTACAGTCTAGTAGCAAAATAGCATTGGGTGTGTTGTGTGTGTTAACAGAGAGAGATGTTCACATGATACGTGAGGAAGAGGACAAACACAAAGTGGGTCACAAAGCGCCGCTGCATCATCAGGTGACATCATCTGTCCAACCTCATTGAGGCACTTATCATCCCCACCATGTGGCATACATCCATTCATCTGTCTCTCTGCCCACTGTCCCACACCGGCACATTCATCTTCCACATATCAGTCAGCCTCTGTAATCCATTAGCTCTCCTGAATATCATCAAATCTGTTAACACACTTCTCTTATTTCCACGTGATCTATTCTTCTGCAGGGTGCTGTAGACGGCGAGCTGGACCCCGAGGATGACCCCAACAACCAGGGAGAGGACGAGTTTGAAGAGGCTGAGGATGAGCAGTCACACCACAGGGTACCAGAAGAGGAAGAAGAGGCGGTAGAAGAGGAGCCGGTAGCACCAGCCCAGCACAGAGACACACACCTAGGCCCCGGCCAACCTGCTGTGGAGAAGGAATTAGTGGTGAGTGGAAGGAGATACAGAAGCTTCAGCGTCAACATGACCGCATGCCAGAGACTTAGAGCAGGAAGAAAGATGGGATAGATGAGAGAAGCCGCTCAGGGTGGTATGATGAGACTGATCAGCAGCGTCTCTATGGGAACAGAAGAAACCTCAGGATATATATATTTTTTAAAAAAGATCTATAAGTGTGTTTGTGTTTTTAGATTGCTGGAAATCCGGATCAACAGGAAGACACACTGGATGACCAGTACCAGGACGAGGTAGAGGACGAGGTACGTGACACATGCTTTACTTAGATACATATATGTATAGTATGTCTCACACTAAACTAAACCGTGTGGAGATCATACATTTTATTTTTTATCCCCATGGCATATAATGCTGAGGGATGTAGCGACCAGCGCATCCATACGTCTGACATAACTGAAAAAACTTTCAATATATTTTAAACAAACTTTATAAAACACACCTCCCATGTACTGAAGAAGTGCCTTTTAAATATTTTGTGAAATTTAAAATTTGTATTAATTTTTTTATTAAATACTTAAACTTAGTTTCACTTGAGGGTGGGGTTTTCTTTCTGGAGCATATCTCAAAAGCTGTTCAGTATTTTTTTTTCTTGAAATCTTGCACCCAAGATGTGCTTTGTAATGTCCTCAGAATAAAATTTTTCCAAATTGTTAAAAAAAAATCTTTGAAATTCAAATGAGACTGTCGTTAGTCAAACTTTGTGACCATTTTTATAGTCAGGGAATTAAAAAATGTTTTTTTTAAACATTTTAGACAATAATTTTGACCTAGTTTGAACTAAAAACAGGTTTTCTTTACGAAGCATATGTCAGAAACCGCTCAATATTTTCTCATGACACATCTGTTACATTGTGTTGTATTCCCACTTGGTTGAGACTTGTATGACAAATGTATTTATAGATTATAATCCACTGCATCATCAGAAAATGACTTGTGGGGGAGAAAGGAGTTCCTATGAATCTACGAGGGCCGGGGGCTGTATGCCATCTTCTGATGATTTTAATGTCATTCTTTTGTCTAAATGTTGGCGTCCTGAAGGCTCAGGAGGACATAGTCGGTGGCCAGAAGAGAGAGGAGGAGGAGGGGGAGGAGGAAGGAGAGGATCCATATAACGAGGACAACATAGACCAGGTGGGTTCTTCTCTGGGGAACCAGAGTCAGAGGATTTCTAACATCTTGTTGTCAAGGCATCCAGAATCCTATAGTGCCATATTTTATTCCCGTGCTGCCGACAGCCGTAGCCATAGGGTGCGTAATGTTTCCAGGCTGGAACACATTTCTACTGAAGGATGAACTGACTCACTCACACAACACATTTTTGGCCATCACTCAAGAATTCAAACACTAATTCTGACAGAAATTCCACACAAACGTCTAATAGGATAAAATGATGAAGTGACAACCCCAAAATGTCACAGACCAACGTCACTGTGACATCTTTATGTTCTGCAAATCATTTCTCAGGCCATTATTGAACACCATAACTCAGGAGCAGGAGGGAAGATTGTGACCGTATTTCACGTTTGTCGGATGCTGAATAGGTGACAGTAATCCTGGATACCCAGCCTGAAACTGTGGTTACTGATCTTCTGTGCAACCTGGTCAAAGACGTGTGTGAAGCATCTGCATTTTATCTCTGCTGCAACATCCGTATTTGAAGCATTGTAGTCCAACACAAGCTCACCGTTTCTGGTGATGTTGAGACTCAGGGGATTGTCTTCCGTACTCCTCTGTAAAGAATAGTCTCTAAAATATGAAGTCGGCGTGTTTCTCACTGGAAATTATTCACTAGAATCACACATTTCAATGAAGTGATTACTTTTAAATTCCCTGTAAGAGTTTGCTACATTTGCATTATTATGAGTCTTGACAGCAGACAGCCGTGAGGCGGTATTCTTATTTTTATTGAACTATTACCTCCACGGTACCCAGGTGATGCACAGGACCCTTTTCTACAGCATGTCTATGGAATCTATTTTTATTCCCTGGGACCTGTAATTACCTCCTATGCCTGCAGAAAGCACCTGTTGCACCTGATGAATATGTTTTGATATCACAACCGGAAAGTAATACTTATAATTGGCTGTATTGGCGACACAAAGTCGTGTGTGTGTGTGTGTGTGTGTGTGTGTGTGTGTGTGTGTGTGTGTGTGTGTGTGTGTGTGTGTGTGTGTGTGTGTGTGTGTGTGTGTGTGTGTGTGCGCGCGCGTGCGTGTGCGTGTGTGTGTGTGTGCGTGTGTGTGTTTTGTCTCTGTAACTGGAAACATGCCTGTGTGTTCCTGCAGATGAGGGAGATCAGGTGTTGAGTCTGTTTAGGTTTCATGTTCCAACCTGGACTTGGTTTATTTAATCAAGGAAATATGTTTAAATTGGAGAAGCTCTCATATTTTAGAACTTTTAAAAATCAGTGGAAGTTATTACCTCCACCAACAAGAGATGGGAGGAGCTATGCGGTCACCCATGTTTGGGTGGATCCAGGTTCGGATGTAGATTCTGGATCCCTGGATTCTGGAGGCAAATATCCAGGAGCAAAATATTTGACTTCCTCCTGCTGTCTGTTCTGTTGCCGAATCCTGATCTCCTTGAAGAAGGACATTAATTCACTCCTAGCCTGGTTTGTCTTTTTGCTCTGAAGGCTATACAGTCAGAATACAGTCAGATTTGTTCCTGCAGTGATTGTGTAGAATCATTTTATGTCGTGGTCCCAGTTTGTGGCTATTATAAAATATTCTATATGTCTTAAACATACAATATAGTTATTATGCAGATGAGGTGGTTTAAGCTCACATACGTTTATATGATGGTGTGTCTATAAGGTCCTTGGCCTCCCCCTTAATTCCTTTACACACCTGTGACTCACACAGTCACCTAATGAGCAGATGTACTTATGTTTCTCTGTAATTTGAGCTCAGTGGAGCTTTGACTCCATTCAGCTTCATTCATCTAATGCTGTACAGTTGTTCGAGCAGAGTTGTTTCAAATGAACCTGCACTCTAGTGTCTCTGCTTCCATTTATCTGCAAAGGAATTGAATTCCTGTGTGTTATTATCCTATAGACAGATGAGCAGGAGACACATCCTAGTATGTTACAGAGTCACAAACCCAAGATTTTATGAGCTTTTATGGAGTTCTAAACATCTTTTTCCATGTCTTTGTGAATCTAAAAAGTGAACTCTAATGTTTTTTTATATTTGTAGCTACTCCTAATCTAAAAAAAAGCATGAAATCATGTTTGTGTCTATGAGTCTAGGAGCTAATCATGAAGACAAATACGGCAATACAATTTCCTCAAGTTAAATTTTGTCATGAATTTATTAAATTAGCTTTAGTGGAAAATGATCCCAATTTTCCATAAAAAAGGTCATTAAGTTTTTTTTGTTTTTTTTGTGCTTGTGATTTGCCTCAGGATGAAGTCAAAACCCAGGAGGGACCAAGAAAGGAGGCGAATCACAGAAAAGATGCTGAGAATAACGAGGAAGATAATTATGAAGAGGAAGAAGAGGAGGCACAGGACCATGCGGCTGGTCAAGACAAGGGAGCCAATCGGAGGGCAGAGATGTAAGATGGATGCAGACTTTGACCAGTTGCAGGGCATTTTTGGCTGCTAATGGAGCCTATTGGGTCTTTCTTACCCTCGTTTTCCCAAAGGAATAAAATCATCCGTTCATCAGAATTCCAGTCAGGAATTTTGGGATATTATTCCAAACACTGTGGAGATGGAACTGAGCAGCCTGCACAGAAGAAATGGATAGAATCTGATGAAATGGGATGTATACTGTTTATGTTTTTATTCATTTGTTTTTGTCTACTCCATCTGTTTTGTAATAGGAAGGCAGAGAATGTATTTTCACCATGTGCTGAATTTGAGTATGTTCAGGCTTTATATGGAAGTTTTATGCAAACATCTTTATTCTTTGTAGAGCTCCAATTTTTAAAAAATTGCATCTTGTAATTTCTATCGATCAAGTTGTTTTATGTTATTTATTGCTGATTGTAACAACTCTGACAATCATAAAAAGGTGTAACTTTTCCTTTTTGTTTCTCCTAACTGAACCCGTTTGTTTCATCCCGGCTCTGACCGACTTCTTGAAGCCTTTATACAGGAATATTTCACTGGATATTTCTGCAGATGCCGCAAGAGACATTTCTGGTGAAGCCATTCTGTGCTTAAAGTTTCACACTGACGTGCCTTTTCCATTTTGGAAACCTCTCCTCGGTCTCAAGATAAGAGTCTGCTAGTATGTGCTCAGCCTCTTGCCTGTTGGTCCAGCATAGCCTTAAATTGAGGACTCTTTGTTTTGTAGTAAAAAAATAAATAAATGCAGACAATTTGTACATTTTTCAACCTGTTATATTTGATACAACAAAGTGAGATTTTGATTCCTCAGTGGCGAGTGTGGAATAAAGAGGTGAAAAGGATTTCAGGTCATTGGGATGGTGTGGTCTGATTATGTTCTCTCACGGATGCTGCCACAAGTATTATTTACCTCAGAGTTAAGTTTTATTGGTCTATCCTTACCTGTCCATCCTGCCCGGAGAAAAAATGAATTGTTGCTATTAACGGTCTGTCCAAATTCTCAACATATGGACACCTTTTTAAAAAAAAATTCTTAGCCTTTAGCATAGAATATGAGCAAACTGTGCTCCAGAAAAAGTGAAAATTACTTGTCAAATTAGTTTAAGTAAAACTTCCATCATTAATCTGATACTAACTTGTGATTTTCTATCATATTTTCTTGACAGACTTGATCAAAATCAAAAGTAGTTATCAATCTGGATACTGAATATATTTGGGTTCTAAGCTGCTGTTTTTGAATTTTTAATGGACATTTTAAAGCATTTTCTGACATTTTAAAGGCTTTAAGAGCCATTTTTGTTCTGTGTTTGTGTGAACCTCCCACCACTTGGGGGAGTAGAGGGCTGTCAAAGACACAGAAGTCATCACAGGTCATTAAATGGACTGGTGTGATTTGATTTGTTCATTGGAAGCATGACAAGCAACCAGTTTTTTTTTACTTAATCTAATGACCCTTTTGCCATTCGAAAAAAAAGGGAAAATAATGCAGCTTATTTACAGCTCTCCAAACAGTTACCCAATATATACAAAATAAAGCTGAATCTTGCATCTTTCTTCACACTCATACAGATTCTGTCATGCTTCCAACAAACAAACAAATAAAATCACACCGGTGCGTTTAATGACCTATGATTACCTCTGTACTTTTGACAGCTCTCTACTCCCCCAACACAAAACAAAACAAAAGTGGCGTAACGATGAATCAAGCATTGGCAGATTAACTGTAAATTGAAATGCAATGTCTGAAGCTGAATAAAAATCATCTGAAATGAGTTCTGAATCTGTAGAATCTGAGATCAGCCGGAGATGCCATGAAGCATCCAGAGGAAGCTGTTGGGATGCTTCACAGCTGCTGTAATCCTGTTGCCTCACATGACTAAGAAAATAAATAGATGCACATATTCTTGACTCGCAGCGAGCTCACATTCTTCTGTGCAGTCCGATTTCAAACAGACAAGATTATTATAAATATGCATCAAGCAGTCGTGAATATTCATGTTTGAGTTTACAAAAATCATGCGTGCACATTTGATCACATCTGCTTTGCGAGCCACAAAATATTCCCAAATCGAAATCGTGGCAACTCCTTTCTTCCCTTCCTGCTGGAGAACGGAGAGGTGAGAAGATCGAGCGTGTTGAACTCGCTCACAGGGGAAATGAACCGACAAATCAAGATGAAATGAAAATCAAATGAGAGATTGGAAAAGGCAATAACCTCTAATGAACATTTGTCCCCGGCACAGTCTCAATCAAATCATCCCTCTTCCTCTCGGTCTCCATTCCTGCTCAGTTCTCCCCCTTTTTTTCCCCCTCCTGTTGTGAGGATGCTGATCTCCCCAGAGGGACCGTGGGATGCTGCAGGAGTACGAGTAACAGGTGTCTCATTACTGCGCTCATAGCAGGCCAAAGGGAGGCGCACACATACTTTTTTTATAGTCACCAGCAACAGCAGAGATGATAACTCCTCCACATTCCTCACATTCTTGTGTCAGTTCATCGTTTCACGGGTGAATTACCAGGCGTGAATAATTCCAACAAGTCGATCCCTAGAGCTGGAGTCTATCTTGAGATGCATGCCCACGCGACTGCCAACAATTCTCAAATCTTCCATTTAACACCAGTGTGAGATTTACTTGAAAGCTTGAGCTTCAAGCTAGGAAAATATATTTCTTATTCACATTTTTTTTTAGGGGAAAATCAACTCGAACTCCTTTCCTATTTTACTCCCATATTAGATGAGATGATAGAGTCAGAATGTGCTGCAGAGATAATTGACAGCATCTTGAAACCGTCACAATATGGCAGCATTTATATTTGTATCTCTGCAGCATCAAATAACAAAGTGTGTTTATGCTTCAGGCTGCAGCATAAACAGTTTATGCTGCAGGCTGAAAACGAAACCCCTGCTGAAGCTTGCTGCATGTTTAACCCTTGCACTTTTATGAATGCCAATTGCTTTATTATATTCTCCAAAGCACTTGATTGTAGTGTAGTGTGAGAGCTTTGCAAGCTTCCAAGGATTACTCTTTGTATATATGTTCTGTGTGTGAGTGTGCGTGACTCACTGCATGAGGCTCACGGGTCATTACCCAGTCAGTCAGAGGACACAAGAGGCGATTATCCCCGGACGCTAAATGTTTGATAAGCCTCGAAAGCGGATGTCCCGTTTCGCTTCTCATATATTACAAGACACAGATAAACCCATTAAAAAGTCAGAGATACATACAAAAAGCTACATTTTAGTTGGCTGTGATTGTGGTTCTGTATTTTTACCTAATAAAACTTCTCCTATGTATGTCTGGTGCAGCCTGTAGCAGACAGAGGAGTGTGAGTGTTGTGTGTTGAGACATGAAGAAACCTAATTAGCCTTCTTTCCCTCCATGACAGTCAAAGTTTGTCATAACTAGACAATAAATATCTCCAGACTGTACCATACACTGAAAACTGAATACAAATGGATGCAAAAAAATAGCTTCTATTTATTGTAAAAATAGGTATTTATATATAAAAATGTCAAAGGTATCAATCAGTATTAATATATATAATTGGTACTACATAAAAAAAAATAAAAAAGCATGGCCTTGGATTACATCATCACATTTCCTGTGACTTCAACTCCATTGCTCTCTTAAGAGTTTAGGCAACAGTTGTGACACAGTTTGTGTAAATGACACAATGGCGTAGCGAAACCTTTAGTGCAACTTGCGGCTTTGCTGAAGCCTCATCATCACTTCCAAGTTGTTGTAGGGTTGGAACACTAATCTGTACGCGTCCACGGAGGAATGTCATAAAATGTTGCACATCCTGGTGGTTTCTGGGAACTGTAGTCTTGTGGGCAGAGAGTCCTCCGACAGCTTGGGGATTCCATCCAGGATCTCTAGCTTTGGCAAACAGATGAAAACACTGCAGAGAGATGGAAGAAAAGGTAAAAATCAAGCTGGTATGATTCCTTTTAGAAACTCTATTCCTCTCAGTTTATGGTCTCTGTCTCTTACTTTTGTTGCCCGGTTTTGAAACCAGATGGCGCTCGGCTTGTGCTGCTCAAAGCAAGAAGGATGCCTGGAATCTACTCTAAGCTACCTAAGCTACTGCAGCTAATGTTACAGCTCCTCCAAGGAGAACACCATGAATATTTACATCCCATGCTGTTCATGTAGTAGATGCACAAATGCTTCCGTGTGGTGAAAACAATGTAGATCAGTGGAAAGAAAATGTTCCTTCATGAAACGGCTCACAACAAGGATCATCAGTAACCGGGTCATGATTTCCAGAAAGAGACTGTTTTGTTGAGATTTTATGTTCTTGAGTAAAGTTCAGTCTAGTTCCAACAATCTAGATGGTAAGAAGATAAATATGTATTTTTGATTTTGGGGTGAACTGTCCCTTTAAATCTCCGTCTCCTCACCGTGCACGGTAGTCCTGGGTGAAGGTCACCGGGTTGCGGGTCAGGTTGAGGGAGCGGAGCGGGCTGTTCCCCAGAGCCCCCAGTCCCCCCAGGGAGCTGATGGCGTTCTCAGACAGACAGAGGTGCTCCACTGCTGGGAGCTTTGGCAGCTGACGCAGACACATCAAGTGGTTACGCTGCAGGTTTAGCATTCTGCACCTGCACAGAGGAAGCACAAATACGACTTGGGTTATTTTTCAGGTTGTTGCCACCCTCTATATCACTATTGTAGCCTCCTACTCGGCTACAGTAGTGATATAGAGGTGTTTATTTTTAAATGTACCTTCATTTTAAACTATCTCCAGATGTGATTGTGTAATATGACATTACATGACTTGATTTTTTTTTTTACCCCTTTGAACTGAATCTAGATAAACATTAGGAGCCTCATACTGTATTATAAATTCAACAAAAATTCATTTCTATATCTTTCATCTGAGTCTTTACCTCCAGAACGATTTATTTGCAATTAGAACGGGAGTTGAGATTCGCTAAGATTGTTGAACAGGGGAGGGAGTTTTGGTGCATCCTGGGTAGTGTAGTTCATACCTTGGCAGACGTACAGAACTCAGATTGGTGAGGGAGTTGTCGACCAGCTGTAGTTTCTCCACTCGAATCAACCGGCGGAGAATCCGGACGAAATTCTCCTGCTGGAAGGGATCACCTAAGTCCTGGTAGGACAGATTTAACTCCTGAGAAGAGACGGGTGGTGGTATCATCAGGGTCTCCCGCTGTCTCCCTTCATTTCCTCCCTAAATCTCTGTCTCTTGTACACCTTACCAGACAGTTTTCCCAGTTCTCTTGCAGTCTCTCCTCCCATCTCTGTCGTTCTCCACCTCTCCTCCTCCTTCTCCATCCTCTCTCCAAACAGACGTCATCCCCCTCTCTTTGAAGCAGCTCCTCTTCTGAAGGCCCTTTTGAGGACATTGTTTAAAAACAAGGAAAAAAAACCCCCAACTATAGTCAAATCCTTATCCATCAAAAGAAAAAAATAATCCTAATCCTGCTTGCAGTTTTCTTTGTCACAGCATATTCTAAATGAACTGACTTGTAATGAAGGCTACACAAGAATGAGATACTAGAGATAAAGAGATACTACGGCTTGAATTCTTATTCATTCTTATTCTCATTTAACGCTCAAATCCTTTAAATTCATTTGAAATCAAGCTTTAATTTACTGCTGAGAAAATCCTCTCAAACAAAGACGTCAAAGTGCAGCAGTGCATGAAAACTGTGCAGAAAAAAATCTGCACTCTCTTCAGGTCACATCACAGGAAGGTCTTGTGTCACAATTCATTTCATGCAAAGGTCACAGTGGAGATTTTGTCATAGGGATCCAGACCTTCTCTGACCCTGGGGCAGGTCAGCTGGTCACCTTTTACATCACACTGCTCCAGGTGATGCCACGACGCAAACCGGAATCGACTGGATGGAAGCTGAAGAGAAGAAGACGGGATGAAAGAAGTGAAAACTCGCTGGGCAGATCAGAGACGAATACGACGTGTTCCAGAGTGTCTGTGACATGGAGCAGGTGTCTTTTTCTTTTTTTTTGAAGATTAATCAACAGGTGTCTGTGGTGAGATTTCCAACCATTATTAGCCGTGTCATCGTGACTGAAGTCTCAAAAACATCTTAAAAAAATAGGCTTGATATGATAGATTATCTCCTGATTCAGTATATAGCTACTATCACAATATTTGGATCTGGTTAAGATTTGATTCTCAATTGAATAAATAGATAAGGGGGCCAATGCCAAACAATTCACAAGTGTCCTCAGTCCACTGAAATACAACATGAAACAGATAATGAAGCAGAAATGATAAATATTCATTTTCAAAGTTAACTGCATTTATTACCTCCACCATGGAGGTTATGTTTTCACCAGCATTTGTCTGTCTATTAGCAGGATTACTCAAAAAATTAAGAACAGACTAGGATTAATAATCCAGATCTGGGAATCAGAATACCAGAATCTAATGCAGTGCTGAGATTTATAGGGCTCAGGGAAAATGTACTATTGTGAGATAATAAATATTAATGTGTGTTAATGTTGAGTTTCCCTAGAAACAAAACCTGGTGGGCGGGGGTCGCTAGTTGGGAAACTAACAAAATACTGGAGGTGTCACCAAAATAAAGAGGGTCAAATTAAAAAATGGGCCCCTTGGGTTCTAAAAGGTGGCAGTTGGACTAAATAACCAGCCCCAAATCAAAAGGAATCCGATTTGGGAGTCACTGGAAAAAAGTCTTCCAACACACACACACACAACTCAAAGTCCCACTCAAAACACAAACACAGAAAGCCAACTGGTGTCGTTGAATCTCTGGAGACACTCAACCAACTGAGCAGATAAAAAAAAACAAAAAAAAAACAACCTCCTTATATAACCTCCCAGCCAGGCTGATTGCCATCAGCTGAGGGAGAATCACAGGTGCATCCAATGGATCCTGACGAGCAAGGAGCAAGGATTGAAGCCTGTGACCCGGATTTTAGGATTACCTCCGACCATGACAAATGCTCCAGACTTCAACTAAGATTAAACTGTAGCTGGAACTGTTCTGATTCACTGAGGGGGGGTCAAATTTGACGTATCTTCAAAAGATACTGAGTTAAATCCTGAGGTAATCCACCATTAGTGAGACACCGTTTTTCATGAACAGCTATCAAACTAATAACGATACTGATGGGATTCCAAAGTCTACGGGCCGGTTTTCATGGTCAAGGAGTTTTATTATGAGGGTCAAACTATAGACTAACTAGACTGCTGCGATGCCTACACAGAGAACTGCGGGTGGGTTGCCAGGTTTGCAGTACATCGGCGGTGGAAACCCTGCATTCTACAATCCTGGTGCTCTCCTTGAATAAATCTAGGAAGTTACATTAAAATGCATTCAAATGTAATCATTAGAGGCTGTAAAAGGAACAGAAACACATGCAGTCAGTACGATTACAGAGAATTCAGTATAAATGCTGGAGACACCAGTGATGAGTCTTTACCAAAAGTCAGATTCTACATAGACGTGTACACAGGAGACACACTTAAGCCTAATCTACCGTAGCTAACATCAGTGCAGTGTAAACTCTATTCCCTCAGTGTGCAGCCAGAATCAATGGGCTGTTTGAAACACCATTAACCAATAAGGCTGTGTGTGTTAGCAAGGTGAAAGTGTGCAGTTATTTAATCAATGTTTTATCATCAGTCTCCTCCTTCCTCACCTATATTTCATCCAAGCCTTGCAGACCCATCGGACACTTTCATTACAATAAATTGAGCAAATTAATCTACATGCATCCATAACCCACGCAGACACAGGTAGAACATGCCACCAACCAGCAGTCCTCTCCTCCAAATGGCAAACATTTTACTCGCTTCATATCTTATTGATCCAGCTGCTAACACGCACTTTCTGCTCACGGGTCTTTGTGACTCCAGTGAGATGGGAGTAAATTCTTCACCCTACCTGACCTTTTCAACTCCCTCACACTCATCTTGTTCAGCCTTACTCGTAACTTAAAACCTCCCTCCGTTACTCTAGACACAACTCGACTTGACCAGCCCTCCTCCCTGAGTGGACACCCGTCGACACCTGAGAAATCCGACACTCAGAAAAATAATACCAATAATAATATGAGCAATACTAGTTTTTCAACATCATGTGCAATATTACTTTACAGTATTACTGTCATGTACATTAGTATGTTTAATATTATGTGCATTACTACGTTCATTATCAGGTGCAATATTGCTTTCTATGTCAGTGTCAATACTACTTTCTATTTCCATTTTAGTTCATTTTGTAGTTCACTCTCTCACTTATCTTGTTTATTATTATTATATTTATTAGTTATTTATTTTATTATTTTTATTTTATTCGTTTTTTTAAATTTTATTGTTATTCTATTAGGCACTGGTTCTTGCATTTAGTCCTGATACACTTTATATTTTTATTTTTCACTTATATTTAATACAGTTTTTTAATCCTGTATTCTACTGTTACTGTAATTTTTGAGCAAACTCTGGCACAAGACTTTCCTTCAGGATAAATAAAGTTTTATCTTATCTTATCTTATCCTATCTCATCTCATCTCATCTCATCTCATCTCATCTCATCTCATCTCATCTCATCTTATCTTATCTTATCCTATCTTATCTTATCCTATCTTATCTTATCTTAATGTGAAAAGCACAGCAGTTTAAACTCTGTGATCAATAAAATACAACGTGACAGACTGGTGCATCCTATCCGTTGCAAATGTTGCAAAAAAAAGTGCTTTATCAAATCAAATATACAGATGACCGAAATGACTATGTTTTACATACATTTTACAAACCAGTATTTTTTAACATTTGCTCATCACCTGACTACAACTATCATGCACACAACCAATTAAATGAACCCAAACTCAGTAGACATTTTATACATAACAATAACAATTTTTCATATTTTCTAATTCAAACAGTAAAGAGGTTTAAAACTCATTCTGCATTGCAAGGCCAGCGGCCAAAGGGTGAAATAGAGAGCAAAGAGGACAGACTGAGAATATCAGTTTCAGTTCAGGCATGGAGGACGGCTGAAATGGAGGGATTGGAAGATGAACGGACGGAAGAGAAAAGGTGGAAGATACAGTGGAGTCAAAGTGACGGATGTGAGGGGAGAATAAGGAGCACAAATGCCTAAAAGATAGCGGTGTGAGTGACTCTAGCCTAGAGGAAGACCTTATGATGAAGGTCATTAAGTACCAACAACTCCTAAATGCCATTTTAGAGCTTGGTTATAGGTGCAGAACACTGGTGGCTCTGGTCACCATGATTTGTGAATGTATTTTACTGCATCTTTACTATTCGTGTCCTGTTCTCGTCTATACATTATTTATTAAAATGTGTGTGTGTGTGTGTGTGTGTGTGTGTGTGCGGTCCACTCACAGGTGTAGATACAAGTCCAGAGTCAGGACTCTGGTCTGCGCAGAGAGGTGTGCGTGCGACCCCGAGGTCAGAGCACTGGGACGACTGGGATTTGGGAAAACTTCCGCTGAAAGTGTTCACACCTGAAGAACTGAGGGAGATGGAGAGAGAGAGAGTGAGAGAAAGAGAGGTGGAACAATAAAAGGAAGAAGAGGTTACAGGCTCCTCCGGGACACACATTAGCACATCTTTGGTCCCTGTCCCTGAAGGGGAGCTGTCTCTTTCGTAACGTAAGCCCTGGTGTGTGCTGAAACCCTGACCACCGGCCGAGTGGGTAGAGTTACGGTGAACTGGGCCTGACAATGCAGATTAGGACCCGTTGCCAGGGCAACAGAGGACACCTGAGCAGGTGCTATTGGTTTATAATAGTCGATGAATGCAGGGAGATTGCTGGACACTGGAGCTTCTATAATTGATACTGCTTGCACAGCAATGATTTGCAACAATGCTACAGTACAATATAATGGTTGAATAAATAATTAATACTTATAATATAATAGTAAAGGTTATTAATTTGAACTAACTTTAGCAACCTTACATTTTAGGGCAAGTAAACTTATCATCAGGCGTCTCTTGAGGCTGGTAATTATTATTAATTATTATAAATATTTAAGTATAAATAATGGGTTTCAGCTTACCTTTCTGACATGTCCCAAGCGTGCTGTGAGAAATTCTCCTGGCTTTCTTTAACACCTCGTGAGCAGCTCGGTTGAAGCGGTAGCTGTGACCCATGGAGGCCGGTGGGTTTGTTGGTCTTCACCGGGAGAAACTTCACCGTCCTGTCCGCTGGACTGACTGACACCGCTGCGGCCACACGGCTGCTGCAGTGCAGGTGAGACGCTTGTATGTCTCCACCCTCATCCCGCGAAGTCCCGCCCTAATCTGTCTGATTGGCTAGTTTGTTTGTTTGTTTGTTTTCTCATCTTTTTCATCGCCTCCTGCTCTGCTCACCTGCGATCAATCGGCTCATCATCTCCACCTGCTACCAGCTGTGTTTAACACCGGGCTCCTCATCCAGTGTTCTTCTTTTCTTGCACTTTTTATGAGTCTTTGTTGATTTTTTTTGTACAGTAAATCCACGTTTAAACATCTTCCCTCGTCACAGTCTCTGATTCCTGCATTTTGGGTCCTCATAACAAAAATAGTCCTATTTAGATTAACTTATAAGCAGCATTGAAAAGTTTTAATCCCAACATTCTTAAGTATAGATTTATACAATGCAACACCTTTTATGAACTTTTGTGTTTTGCATGAAATCTTTATTCTCTAACTAATATCAGATTCATGACATTTATTTTACCCATTAAAACTTCACAAAACTTGGAATACATTCTCAAAGACACACTGAAACACTGCTTTAGTATCAGTGCTCGCTGTCCACCTCTAGATGCTGATACTGTATCCTCAGCCAGGAAACAGGGTGAGAGGAATCCTTTCCTCCTGTTGCTGTTTCTGTCCTTCTGGATGCTGTCATGAGGGGGAGGAGGGATAAGGTTGATTTATATTTTCAGTGACGCACAGCGAAGACAAGGCAGAGCTATCATACCAGCTGGTGGAAGTAATTTAGATTATAACTTCCTACACCCTTGGGCTGTTGTTCCCGAACAATGCGGCTTATTGTGTGTAAGATATTGCCGCGCTGATACACACTGTGCACACTGAGGAGATAAAAAAAAAGCTATTAGAAGTTTGATAGAGGTAAATGTAAACCCCCTGGTACCTCAGGGGACTGTGGAAGTGATTCCCTCTGTGTTATTGTGCTGACTTGTGTTCAGTACATCTATTAGACATCCATTAGTTATCATTTGCACTAGTAAATGACTGTGTTATTTTGCTATTCATCATTGGAATGATTTTGATTGTTTCATTGTGTTTCAAGTAGAGCGGCAATCATTTTATAGATAGTGGATAGATAGGGAAACCTTTTTTTTAAATTTTAAACTCCACGCATAAAGGAGCACACTGATTTTTAATGGGAACACATTCATGTTTTTATTGAGTAAAAGACAGAATACAGCTGGTAGTACACTTTCTCCCTGTACATCCAAAACGGCGCAGTAGCCGTCTTTATAGCGGTTACGCAGGCCCCCTTTGCTCAACTGTGAGATGCCAAACTGGGCAACCACTCAGATGTGATAAGGCATATTAATTCATCAGCAGATTAGCCATGTGCCTACAGTGTAAAAATGACTAAAATACTGTATGGAGCAGATATATTTACTAAGATTCACCGTGTAAAGACAAAATATTTGCACATGTTAAATAAATACTGAGCATTTATATCTATATATATAGATATATATAGATATACAGTATATGTATATATAGAACACAATGTCAAATGTACAGGGATATAATAATAGCGTGAAACTTACAGTGTGAACATTCTGTTTCCTGGAATAAGAAAGAGAAGGGTGAGGAAACTGTTTTTGTGCATCGTGTGCGTAAGTGAGTGCGAAGCGACTGAACTTAAAGGGGCTGTGCGTGGATTACGTATCATGTGTTCTTCTCGCTCATATACAAACCATCCTTTATTAGAGACTATTTACAACTTCCCCTTCCTGCATGTCTTCATCCAAGAGTTTAAAGCTTCCAGTATCAAAATGCTGTCACAACATACGTCATAATTCAATATATAATATATTGTAGAATATTCAGTTTATATACTGTTTTTTTCTTTTCTTCCAAGAGTATAAAACACAGCTGAAGATGGCGACAGAGGACAGGTAGCGCTTATGATGTCAGGATCTGACTGGCTGAGACTTGAGCAACCTCGCGGTTACATGGAGTCAAAGTCGTGATCGTTGGGCTCGATGACTTCTGGGGTCATGACCCTGCCCATGAAGAGGAAGGAGCCTGGAGAACGAAGGGAGGGACAGAAAGTCAAAATTAGGGTTGGCCATCGGGAACCAAAACTCACATCCCATCGGAATCGTTTAGAAAATTTAATTTCGAGAGAACAGTCAAGAACCGGAACCGAATAGCAGAATCGGAATAAGAATCGTTACATATATATATTAGAGGTACATTTACATGCAGACACATACCTGTCTTCCTGTTTCTAATGACAAAGAAGAACGGGTGATCAGCCATGACCTGTGGGTACAGCACCAGAGTCCTGGTCAGGGCGATCATCCCTGAGAAAGAGTACAGAGATTTATTTAACTATTCATACAAAGAAACTGTTACGCATGCAGTCATGTGAACAATCGAGAAGACTATGATTAAGAATGAAAGATGAAGTCTACCTGACGCAACGGCTCCCTCCGCCCCCTCTTCAGTCACCTCCAGGTAAGCCTTCTGTACCGCCTTCCCGATGTACAGGTCCTTACCATCTGTCTCACACACACACACACACACACACACACACACACACACACACACACACACACACACACACACACACACACACACACACACACACACACACACACACACTTGTCTTTTCAATACAGATGAGACAATCTGACATGTGGAGATGGTGTTCCGTCGACTTTGAGGATGGCACTTTATCCGACTGTGCATCAGCAAAGCTTTCAAGCTCCGGATGTGTCCTGACTCTCTTATCTACCTACCAGCCAGAATAGACCATCTCCTCTGAGAACACGTAGAGCTGCAGACATCTGAGCGAGTACAGGATGTGCTGTACATCCAGGCGTCCAGCACGTATAATACTCATTCCACCTGACAGGTAGGTAGAAGCCATTCTGAACCGGAGTGAAGGGTCTTGCATTATTTAATTTCATATCTCTGCGTCTGACTTATTTGGCTCTCAGTGAGATCAGGTTCATTTGCTTTAGATGCAAATCATCCCAACACATTTATGTCTCTTCATTTCTCTGTCTCCACACACATCTGCCTCTTTCTGGATCTATTTTTACCAGCTGATGTGACAGCTCTGATCCTGCCCACTCCGTGCCAGTTACCTTGGTTACCTTATAAAGTACCTGAGGCTACTTCACTGCAGCCAAGAAGACGAAGAAGAAGCACAAGCATCAACTTCTCACGCTGAACCCATCTCTGAGTTTATTTCTCTTACAGTTTGCATCAATAACATGGCTATGAGTCACGCATTTCAGTGTTTTGCACCGTTTGTGCATGCAGCTGAGTGCTACCTGTCATGGCAGAGAGATCAGCATCGTTGGTGAAGATGTTCTTAATTCCCAGCTGCTGCAGAGTGCTCCTCAGGTCGATCTTCTGCTCCACTTTGAACCTGAACAGAGCAGTTAGAATTTAACTAAGTTGCATATTAATGCTCAGACATTTGTGGTGGATTATACATGAGATGATCCTGTGACTGCAAGGTCACAGATTATTATAAGGTGGGTATACACCCTACTACGGTAGCATTAGCTAAGATTTCAATGCTAAGATGTGATCACCACCAGCCCACTCCTTGCTTAAGTGGGAGTGTTTTTCCTCCTGTTTACCAGTGTGTTTGTGTCATGTCTCACCTAGGTAGGTAGACTTCCACCTTCTGCCGTTTGACATTGTTAGCCCACTCCTCCAGCAGCGGCGCTTTGATGATGGGCTCCAGGGTAGCCAGCGGCACCTCCTGCCGAGGCAGAACGATCATCATGGACATGTCCTCCCCCTCGTACGGCATCTCCAACACCTGGTACACACCGCCCGCTTCCTGCGAGCCGTCGCTGAACTCACCTGGTGGGGAGGGTGCATATAATGTCAACGCACACCTCTGCAGACATACACACATTGGTGTTTTGCACAATTTGCTGTGAAGTGACATGCACAGATTTAAGCATGTTAAATTGCATTGATTGACTGCATTGATTGCAGCATGCATGGTTGTTTCCCCGATGCACTAATTAAAATCCAGGGACGCTGTAATACGCAGGCTTTGGTTACACTTGGTGTGCATATGTATTCCATATATGGTCATGTAGTACTGAAATCCCAAACAACATTCAATTAGGCAGCAAAAGATGGTGATTTATCAGCGCGATGTCCTTTTTCCTCAAGCCGTGAATAAAATCCAGTCAATTCAGGTTTAAAAAAAAAAAAATTGCATGCATGGATGTCTATCTACAAACATACCCACACACAGTATGAGACAAACATGCATACAATTAAATATCTGAGAGCTGACATCTTTTTATAGATACACTACAGAGCCTAAGAAGTGATATCTCCATAGACCTGAGGTGGATCTTTCAATGATTTGTTGCTTCTATCTAATTACACAAAACCCACACAAGCCGACAAACATTTACGTGAATGAAGAGACAGTATTTCTTCATCAGGAGAAGTAAATCCTGTACATAAATCCTTTATCTCCACTTGCTCCTGCAATTAACACTGCCATACTTTATCCCAGTCACAACACGATTACATCAGAAAAGAATCAGCATCCTTCATTACCTCACATGTGGCATGAGTGAGGCAGCGCTGCAGCACAGAGCGAGGTGTGGCTTCCAAAAGACATTTTACTTACCAGTGGTTGTGCATCGAAATTGAGAAAAGCAAATGTGGCCTTCTCCCTAAGGACCTGTCCCTGTTCTGCAGTTCTTCAGCACACATCCACACGGGACTCTCTCACACACACACGTTTCCTCACACAGATTCCCTTGATCCTGAGTCTATAAAGATGGGAATATGTGCACCCTGTGAATGTAGGTGTGTGCAAGTGTGAAATCTCACAACACACATTCAGACTGCACCAAAATAGCTAAAATGCGTCAATTCATGTAGCAGTGCAGCAAGAATCTGTTGTGTCCTGGCAAAGTGTCAGATGAACAATGACTGGGTGCAAAATAAGACGGACTATAATCATTCAGATGGAACAGCATAATAGCCAACCTGTAGAGACACACTTGCACCACACAGCGTAGAATGAGTCCCAAGTTATAAAGGTTGGATAATGATATGGATTTAATAGCCAGAAAATGTTTAAGGCACCCACAACCTCATCAGGAACTTTTATCCACCAACAACTTATGCCAAGTCGATTAATCATTTATGTAATCTACTGAGCCAAATATTCCTTCTCAGATATGAAAATTTACTGCTTTTCTCTGTTTTTGATCACCGTAAGCTAAAAATCTTTGGGCTTTGGACTGTTGCTATGACAAATCAAGCACTATAAAGATGTCACCTTGAGTATTGGGAGTTCCTGATATACACTATTTCACTATTTTGTGACTTTCATGGACTAAATAATAATAAATTAATTACAGCCCTATATACAGCTAGACAACACTTAGAGAGAACAAACCTCCCAAGGCAGCTCAGTTTTTCCCCATTATGTCACTGCACCTACTGTATGAGTCCTGGACCATGAAAACCTGCCCCTAGAATCTGGAATCACACCATATCATTATTAGTTTGATAGTTAAAGTGCTCCATTTTATGGGGATGTCATTGTGTTATTTTTGTCCAGGCATTATCCATGGAGTTGAAGCAACAATCTCCTAATTGCCTCTATCCCCAAAATGGTAAAGAATCCTTTAAAAACAATCTGGATCCAGATGATGATCCGGATCACCACCTAAATCTAATGTATTGTTCCTCAGACCACACCCTAACTCTCCAAAAGACTTCATTAAAATATCTTCATAACATCCGAGTAATCTTGCTAACAAATAAACAAATTACCTCCTTGGTGGAGGTAATTGTTTAAGTAACTTGAGATATTTTCTGCCACGGAAACTAAAAATGTTTGTTTGTGAAAATGCAATGACAAAGCATAAAAATGGACAAAAGCAAAAGGTCTTTAAGAGAGATTTAGAATTTCAGAGTCACTTAACTCCTATAAAATGACTTCAAATTAATGAGTCATTAACACAACTGACAAAGTATGACATCCAGTAATGTGATTAGATGCAGACATTAATGAAACAGCCCATCAGAACCCAACAGATTGGTGCACAAAGTGGGAAATTAAATGTACAAAATCAGTGGAAAGACAAGTGCTGATTGGTTTACTGTCAGAGATGATGTAGCAAAACCTACATGACTTACCACAGACTGTTACAGTTCAGCTAATATTGTATGACATGAACAGAATAGCCTTCAAAATAAAACCACTAAATCAAACAGACATATTAAAGGAGTTTGTGCAAGTGAGGAATATCTCAGCAGGAGCTCACCGAACAGAAAAGAGGAGCCTTTCCTGGGAATAACGCTTTAAATATTGATATTTTAGATCCAAGACTGTCATTTCAAATAACCTCAGGATGTATGAGCTGAAATTCAAGGGAATAAAAAAAAAAAAATATATATATATACAAGTACACCCACACACATAAATAAAGCTCATCCCTACCGTAGTAGAAATCTCCCTGTTGGTACATCATGAGCGTCTGGACTTCAGAGCCGTCGTCTTTGCTGAAGGAGAAGGTTCTGGTGTTCTCTGGCCTGAACTGGTTTTTCCAGGAGCCCCTGAAGTAGACGGCGTTCACCAGGGTCAGCCGGGTCACGCTGCTGAAGTCCTCGGCTGACAGCAGCTCCCGGATCTTACCTGGACGGACAGATTTGTAAAGTTGATTACTTTACATTATTCTGAGGTTAAGAGTAGCACACAGTAATTATGCATTCATACTACTGCCCATGCCCATTATTGGCATCTTTCCCCCTCTTCCTCCCTCCCTCCCACTCTCACTCACTCTCTGTATGATTCTCCACCCAGCTGTTGATCTGATCGGCCACGGCTGCCGATTCGCTAAAGTCTACCGTTTCCACTTGAGCTCGGAAGTACTTCCTCATCAGGTGCAGAAACTGCGGGTTAAAGGTGACTCCCTCCTGCAGGAAGAGGCTGTTGGCGAATCGGATCATGTAGTGGGCGTCATCGTCCGACAGAGCCGCCGTCAGGTTCTGGAGCAAAGAGAACTCCCCACCTAGAGGACACAGACACACACACACTCATGTAGGTGTGCATACAGGGAACATCTTACATTTGCTGAAGACTTTCCAGAGTTTGCATGCAACACGTCTTCCATCACCACCTACTGACCCTGATGCTGGTGAACCTGTGTGCATGAATACGTCGCTCACCTGGCACCAGGTGGCTGAATCCTACAGCCTGTCGTATCTCCTCCAGTGAGGCCCCCCTGGCTCCCAGCTCCACCATGCCCAGGGCCATGGCCACACTCAGGGGGGAGAAGATGATGTTGTCCTGGTCCCCTGCCGCCTGCAGCTGGTGGTACAGTCTGACTGAGAACTCCGATGTAGCATCCTCCGGTATGTCCGCCGCCTGGCAAACGTAGCTCGGCAACAGGACGGAGAGGAGGAGCGCTGACAAAACATCCAAGATCAACATCGCGAGGAGCTGGATGGAGGGGGGAAAAAAATGAAATAAATTTAATATTACGATGGAGCAAGAGAGGGGGGGGAAAGGAGACAATGTGAATGAATGAGACAAAGGTGTGGAAGGAAGGGAAACAGTTGAGGATGGACAAAGGCAGCCAAAAGTAGAGAGAGGAGGATTGCAGAAAGAAAAGCAAGGTGAAGGTAGAGAGAAGAGGATTGGAGAGAGGATGAAGATCAAAGTAGAGGAGATAACTGTGTAAGGGAGAAACAGAGATGAAGGACAGGAGGATGTTGGAAGGGAGACAGCCGGAGATGAGGAAAAGAGAGCAGAGGAAAAGGGACATAAAACATCCGTCAGTCAGTCATTCTGCCAATTTAAATTGTGATGGCAAAAAAGAAAAAAGAAAAAACCCGTAACATGTTCTACTTGTTAGTAGAGCCGAAAAAGAACTATTCCTCATTAAGACGCTGGAAAACTTGTGCCGTGAAGTGAAAGAGTGGGAGAAAAGGAGAGAGATAGAATAAAAACAATATTGTTCAAACCAGTATGTGTATAGGAGAAATAACAGGTAGGGACGGATGGAGAGAGAGAGAGAATGAGACACAGGGAGAAGGAATGAGCGACATGAATGCATGGTAACTACAGCTGTACTGCAGTCAGTATTGATGTTCAGAGCACATCTGCTACATGAGCTCATACATATTTTATGACCGTTCTTATCATCTCCAGTCAAATCAGGTTCTTTTCTTCAGGATCTGCTTCGCTCAGTGTGTGTGTGTGTGTGTGTGTTTGTGTGTGTGTGTTTTAGCCTCTTTGTATGTGAGCCGATTTGGCTTCTGAAGCCTCCAACACCCCCCTCTCCCCCATCCTCACCCCCCATTCTACCGCGCCGTGACGCACGTTGTCGCCTCCTTCATCTCCACCTCGTCCATATGTTTTCCCCAATCTCCTCCTCCCTTGCATCTCTCTTTGCCATCACTTTTTTTAAAAAGAGGAGGAATGCACACACACACTGTTGTTGCCGGGCAAAGTTGTTTTTTTTGCTGACATGATATGATATGTAGCATAAAGAGAGAGAGAGAGAGGGAGAGAGAGATGGGAAAGATGTGGTAAAGTGTGAAACAACACGTGGCCATTTGTTTTTGCTGTTTGTCTTTCTCCTCTGCTGCTGTCATTATACTGGACCGGCTCTATTAGCAGGGCTGGAATCTGCTGGTGGCTACTGTACGTGCAGGACGACAGGTGACTGTGCTCATAGTGTCAACAACAACAACAATGGGCAGCAGCCAGAAAAAAATTAGTGACCCCATCCTGTTGTGTATAGCGTATGTTGCTCTGCTGCGCTCCGGCATTTGACAAACAATTTATAGGAAGTAAATAATAAAGCAGTACAAGCTGGGTGGGATGTGGTAATGTCAAATCCATTAAAAGACCTGCTTTTTTTTTCTTTTTCTTATTTTCAACAAATGGTGTGAAAAGAGCAAAAAATAAATAAATAAAAAAATGGACTGATGGTAGTATTTTCATGTCTGTACTGTAAACCTCCATTGTTTTCTATCAAAACCCATTAAAGAGCCACACTGTTGCTCTGGGTAATGGGCAATGTGGTTTATTTTGACTGAATAAATACACTGAATAACAAACTGTCCAGGGCTTTTATGTGAAATATTATTAAACCTTTCTTGAGTTTTTTTAAAGACGTACATCTTTAAAAGGAAAAAAGGGGGTATTGGTATTGGCATTTTTATATAATTTGTTAATAATAACAAGAGAGGCACTCAGAGCGCATCCGCCAAGGCCCAACAGTCGTCTTTAATTCAATAAAGCCTTATCCAAAATCAACTAACAACTAACAAAACTACAGTAACCAGGTAGGAAACATTCTTCACCCACTCAGAGCTTTTCTTAATCATTCAGTCATCATCATGTTGACGTTCACAGACGTGGTTAAAGCCTCACAAGCAGCCTTGTTGCTCCAGAGAGGGTAAGGGAGGCTGAGGGGACGGAGGGGGCGGCTGGCAGAGATGTAAATGGAGGTAATGTTCCTGACCTTCTGAGCTGTGGGAGCTGAACTTCTCTGAGACAGCCAGCCCTACTTTCTGAAGGGAAAGACCCAGCCATGCAATTAAGCCGGGAAAAGCAGTGCTGAGCATCACTGTGTGAGCACCAGTGTGTGTGTGTGTCTGTGCGCAAGTGGATAACAACACCATGGGTGGCTAGCTTTTACTTGTAATGGTGACACCAGTCTGACCTTTTGAGCTGTGGTACACTGTCTGCAAGAGGATCCTGCACTTTGCCGGTTTCGGCCATCGGTGACAATGAGCCCAGCGTCCGCCCTGCTCAGGTGGGGCTCCCAGCATGCCTCCCAGGTAAGAGGGGAAACCCAACACCCAGCTATAAAGCTGACTCAAGCAGTCAGAAAATCTCTCATGGTTTAAGTTGCAAGAGTTTAATCCTGACAACTTGATTAATTCCGTGCAATTAAACTCGCTGGCCTTTAAATGCAGCCTCTAATCTCTCTGTGTAAACCTTAATTCTCAGACAAAACAGATCGGCGGTTGACATTTCCACTATTAAACGTGACGTCACCCCAAATCCGCCACACGTATGTTAATCCTTATTGCCATTTAAACCCAACACCTTGAGACGTCATGCTTTGAAGGCCAAGGTAATTTATTAAACGTGTATTAAATGCACACACACACACACACACACACACACACACACACACACACACACACACACACACACACACACACACACACACACACACACACACACACACACACACACACACACTTTGAAGTACACATCTCCACTCACACTTCCAACCCAGGGTTACCAAGGCAACTGTGAGTGATGGACATTTTTCGTTTTGCAGAGCAGACAGAGAGATTTTCTTTTTCTTTTTTTTTACCCTTGAAAGATATCTTCCTCCGTTTCAGATAACTCTTTCCTTTTTTCCACAAACAGCTCAGCATTTTCTTTGTAAGAACTCTTCACACCAGATCCAGTTCTGTCACTCAACACACACACACACACACACACACACACACACACACACACACACACACACACACACACACACACACACACACACACACACACACACACACACACACACACACACACTCCCCAGACGCACAAGCATTGAACCGTTTGCACATCATTTTTGCAGAAACACGGCAAGCTCCTGCTCATCTTCCGTCCTCTGGACGTGATCACAACAGAGGTGCCCCTTAACGGCATCTCCCTCTTCAGCCCACCTCCTCTGCTTCAGCTCAAATAACAGCAGACTGGTTCACTTTTGCTTCTAAGTACGCTTCCAAACTTCTGAAGATCGTAGGCGCTTTGACGAATCCTGTGAAATTGCTAACATCCCATTTCATCAAGGCCTATCCCAGTGGGATTTAACTGCAGAGAATGATGTCTGTGATTATCTCTGGCCCCCCGAAAGACCTCGAGTTCCCGCGATGGATGCTTTGTTCGAGACGGCAGGGTAATCTGGAATGATTTCACCATGAGTATGTCTAACATATAAAGCGTCCTGCAGTACAGAGATAATGGAGTCTGATTATCATTCATGAGTTTCAAATTTTCCTTGGAGGCGCCATCGCAGCCACTTTCAGCATATTCCACTGGAACTGAGTAAAAATGAAGAAGATGCAAACACACTTAGAGCGAAAAAGGATTAAACCTTCATGAAACCTTGCATCATCAGACTCTTGCCTCTTTGAGTGTCTCACCTGCTCATGTGGAGACTCCCAATGCAGATCAGAAAATTAACAAACAGAGGCTGCAATATTGCCCACCAGAGCCATTGCAGTCCAGAATAAAGGAAGCACCAAAGTCCAACGGCCCATAAAGTGGACACAATTCATTAATCACATTGTCCTTAGTAGCATCTACTGTAGACACCATGGCTACAGCGGGCCAAGTGGCTGGGACCATCTCTCATCTGGGTGAAAACACTGGTAAAAAGAATTTAAAAAATAAATAAATAAAATAATAAAAAATATGTTTTAAGCCATTATATTACTCTGTGTGGACACAGTAAGTCCTGTCATTGCGTCATTACTTCTGCCAAGGTTATAGTTTTGCCGCTATTGGTTTGTCCGTCTGTTAGCAGGATTACTCAAAATGATACCAAAATGATGAAAGAGGTAGATTATGACCAATTTTGGTGGTGATCCGCATCATCATCTGGATCAACAATTGTATTTTTTTTTAAGGATTTTGTGCCATTGCAAGATGAGGGCGATTGCAATATTTTTTCTAACTTCATGGAAAATGCCTATAATCTACCACACCACACATCAAGTCTGATCTGGATCCAAGTTATAATAGAAACTGAGCTGCCTTGGTTGAGGTTTGCACTCTGAGCCCTTTCTAACTTTATAATTTTCCATGCATGTTCATGCAAGATAGCCCACTTATATCCAGTAGCCCAATATGGCTGTCGATTCGCTCAATTTAGATAAAATGATATATCTCGAGCCTCCATCCTCAGCTCTTAGCTAATTCAGCCCCTTGTTAGAAAATGACATAATGTGCTATGGAACCTGCCTGAAGTCCCAGGATGCTCGCTGCACACTCCACCGAGGGCAAACAGAGGTTAACAACCCTTTATTAATCCCTGCTAACAGAGAGACCCTGAGGGAGAGACAGAGGGAGAGATAGGCCTGTACTGTAAAGACCGTTTCATAGTCTAAGAAAGAAAAGAGAAAAAGGACAAACACAGACAGAAAAACCTACAAAAACAAGTAAGATGAAGGTGGAAAATTTGCAAAAGAGAAGACGATACAGATAAACACAGATCGACCGAGACAGGAAGTGCACTGAAAGCTGAATAGAGGTAGCTTCCATGCTTTGATTCAGAGCCAATGATATCTAACGACCCCATGCATGGCATGACAAGATGGTTGATTGCTCCCCACACTCTGCCACACTCATCATTATGACTCTTTTCTTTCTCCATATCAGGAAAAGGCAGACACACACACACACACTGACAGCGACGGCGCTGTGGGAGCGTATAGTTAGGAGGGCTGAGCTGTAATTGGTTCGGCCTTTATTTGGGGTCAGTGGTAAAAGTGAAAAGACTGGAGAGTTTTTCAAATGGACTAAAGAGCAAGGAGACACCGGAGAACAAGAAAGGTCACAATCAACAGGTCCAGTGGGGGGTGTGGGGGTGGGTGTCCATGGGTGTGTGTGGTGGTAACAGAGGGAGATGAGGCGGGTGATGCTGACTGAGAAGTGAGGGAAGGCTGAGGAGACGGGAGCAGAAAGACGGCAGGGTGTTTGAATCGCTCACATCTCTTTCATCCTCCCTCTACAATCAGCCCATCGCTTAATGCCACCAATCAATCAGTAGATCAATTCCAGGGTGTGTGTGAACCAGAGAGTTAATGTGAGCTGGACAGATTGTAAATGATTGCTCTGGAGTCCTCTTGAATTTGAATAAATTTGTGTAGCGTTTACCATGACACATGAATATTGAAAGTCAACTCAGTACAATTGATTTTTTTAAATTTATTTTACAACATGTATATATATGATGTTTTATTCTAACATGACTGTATTTAATTTTTGTTATCAACAGTTTGGTGCATTAATTAAAATAGACAATTCATTCATATCTTTATTTTTATTTTTTTATTTCTAATATTGTAAATACAGTTTTTATTATACATATTTATCTTACTATTATTCATCTTTTCATTATCATTGTGGGTCTTATCTTACTCTTTTCTTATGCAGCTTCCCAGCAAAAGTGTTTCACACGATTGCACTTGTGTAACCGCTGTGACAATGAGCGTCTTGAATCTCCAATCTTCTCATTCTTTTGATTTCCTCTCTCACTCTTTAACTCCTTCACACAACTCTCGACCTCTCCCCCTGTGAATCTCTCTCTCCCCTGTGTCGCTGCTGCAGCAGAGTGCTGAGGGACAAACCTGCCACCTGAGTGCGGATGTGCAGACGGTGTAAGAAAAACTGCTGAAATTGAGTTCACCTTACCTTTCTTTATGTTTTAATTACATCCCATAAAAGTATAACATCACTTTTTTTTTCATGCGTGCCAATTCCATTTGTGGAACTACTGTAGGTTTTCCTGCTTATCGCTCCCCGACTTTTGTTCTGCTGCATTTTTAGTAAATTTAAATTCAGCACCCATGGGCGTTAATATATTTCAGTACAAAAAAAATGATTAGACTAGACTGTTTTCTCACTTCACACTGCAGCACATATATAACAGGTTCGAAGCTAGAGCCTGAGAGGATGTATCTATGGTCAACTGCAGCACTTCTTGCAAATATTCAATGATCATAGCAGAATATGTAACTGAAAGAAAAACTTCAACACACTGTGGAAACCTAATCAGTTGCTTCTCCCCTTCCCAGCTCGTTTTGTTTGGCTAGGCCGATTTGAAAGACATTTAATTATTGAAATGCAATTAATGCAGCGCTCAGTGGGAACAGGCAGGACAAACACACACACACACACACACACACACACACACACACATACACACACTAACACCATAGGAGGGCACATGTAGGAAACAACAGGCTGTATATCAAAATAGACCAGTGATTCCGGTGCATATGGGATTAACATGTTGAGATTATGACTGAAAGCATACTGATTTTCTGCAAATGGAGCTCCTGGAATGGCCTGAATGCGGATTTAGGAGGTCATTATCTTAGTTGCAGAGATTAAGAGATCATAGGTGGATTGAGAGAATGAGACATCAGGAGGAATTTTCTGAATCATTGACCATGTTTGCCTATTTTTTCTTCATCATGGCATCACTATAAAATACATTGGATTTAATCAAAGCTGGATTTTCACATAAAGTATAGTTGTTGTTTAAAATAAAATCTCTCTCATGTATCTGAGCCAGCTGAATCAGGGGGCTCTGTTAAATAAAATTTCACCCAAGCTACAATAAACACACACACACACAGACCTGCATGATGGAATAACAAGTGGTGTGTGTGGTTGTGTGTGTGTGTGTGTATGTGTGGGGTGGGGATAGGGTAGGAGCAGCCTCGGCTACTACAATCTGCCTCGTTGATGCACACATGCATTCACTGCGCCTTTGCCTGTAATTCAAGGACAACAACCGCACTGCAATGCCTGAGCTCAGTGAAAAAACATACAAACAAAAACAAGCACTGCAAGACCAACGGGGAAAAACAGCATTGTCTGATGGACAAAAGGATTTAATAATAGGCTGGAAGAAATATGTTGGTACCAATGTACACATGTTGATTAAAGCTTCATACTATTCGGTAAAATCCCCCAACACAACAGTACATTCCTACACCTTCATAAACAATAATTCTATGGAAACACTCAGATATAGGCTATTCTTTTCTATTTAGCAAAAGCCAAGCAGTTCCGGTTTATTGTCCTTTCAGACAAACCAGTTCAAGCTCTTGACTGAACCAGTAGTAGATTATTGCATAAAACGGCTCTTACCGATAAACAGTGTAAGGTACGGCAGGTGGATTGATGTGTGCGGTCTCTCTGCTGTTCTCCTCCAGCACCGCAGCTCCCTGCTTCTTCATTTGCCGCAGACTCCGCCCCTTCCATATCGATTGGTCCAATGACTGTCCGCCAAAGAGTACCGATTAGAAATGAAATAGATATCTCTTATATGTATCCGTCTTTGCTTAAACTCGTTGAGGTTATTTTACTTTTATCATATAAATAGTTTCGAGAGTCCTCACGACGGCTTTTGCGAGTCATCGAACGTGTATCACTTTCGTATTGCATTCACCAAATTAAAAATTTTTTCGGACAATTTATCTCGTAATTACGAGAAAATATCTCGTAATTATGAGATCTGGATCTCGTAATTATGAGATCCTGAACAGTCATTTGTGCTATATTGCTGCTCAGTAGGATAAATAAATGTTCATATTTATTAGTTTGATATAATGTGGAGGCTAATTGTCTTTTTATTTCTAGTCGGCACAACATTGGTTCCTGTCTGCTCACACTGTGCTTTGTATCATATTGTTCAATTTGGCGTCATTACCATGGTAACGGAAATGCAGGAAAAGAGCGACTTCCAGCGCGTCAGACTGGCTGATCCGCCTGGACAATCCAGCAATTTGAGACGCCTGGACAGTGTTGACACACTCATAATAACGCCATTCTCATTTTTAAGTAACATTATATTACAATAACAATAACACTATTTCCCAGTGTCTCAGACCGAGAAGGAAATAAAAGCTGATTACATTTGATAGCGCCATCATTGATGTTTTATCATACGGCCACTGACGGGATGACATATTTTCCTCATAATTACGAGATCCGGATCTCATAATTACGAGATCTTTTCTCGTAATTACGAATTAAGTTGTAGTTGCCCCAATATTTTATCAAACTTAAATTAAATAATATGCCTAAATTGTCAGGGCCCCTAAAAACGTGTCTGGCCTGAATTAGCCTGCCACAACGATTAGCAGAGTTTGCTTTTAACAAATTCACTCTTCTGTGATTAAAATCTTTACATTAAGCGTGTAAAGAATATCTATAAAACCTATGGGAACTTCACTAAATGTTGTTGACAGTCCTACTACTGTTAATGTATAAAGCTAATTTACAATAGTTAGGAGCACAGATAAATATCTTGACGTACAGTGCAGTAATTAACTATTTTTGCTGATACAAAGCATATCTGTATTCATTGACAGTCTAAATGTATTTCATGCTGACAGAATTTTTATACTGACTGCTCTCTAAAAGTGGGAAGGTGCTAGATTTATCAACGAACATGTTACAAAGGTTAAAAAGATAATACGCCGCCCATAACTTTATGGGACTTGTAGTCCGCTTCGGTATCCTTTATAATGACGGGAGATGAAGGACACTTTCCGAAAAAACTACAACCAGCCTCTCGTACGATACCTACGGATGGCACTGAACACCGCCCACCCCGTCTCTCGTCTACAGCATAGTCAGGCTGAAAACTTCCTGAATGATAAAAAGAGAGGGTGAGTAGCCTGCCAGAGCGAATAACGGAAGCACTCGTTTATTTTATTTATTTAATGTTTCTGCTGTTGTATCAGTAAACAGTTTGCGCTAGTTAGCTAAGGGCGGAGTTGTTCACCTGCTCTAACCTGCTAATCTCATGATAGCACGTTAGCGCTACCTGTAGTTTGCTGTTTAACATTAGCCACCACTTGTCATCATTTGGCTGCTTCTCTTCATTGGTAGCAGAATAGGTAAGTACAACTGTAAACCCTCTACACCTGTACTTTTATTTAGGTTAAGTGACAAACCTGTTAGGGTATTGGCAGGAGCGCTCCTGCACATAAACCTCCACTGGGGCGCAGGCCCCTATTAAATGTCTACTGTGTTTACGAAATGTGCTATAGGTTGCTCAACCCACTATTGCTGCCATACAGCGGTGTTGTTGCTTAAACTGCACTACTTGTTAAAATGAATAGATATGAATCTTTATGGAAATATATATTTCAACATATGTTTTGAACTTTCTCATGCTCTATGGTGTAAAAGTCATCTTGCATATGTAAATAACAATGTGGCTCAAGTTACAGAGATGACGTTAAACTTGTTGAATGCTAGATTAGTGTCATTCTGATGTAAAGCCACAAGTTCAGTGCTGGCTTGGTGGCAAGCCAGTTTGAGTGTTTTCAAACCAGCATTTTTTAGAGTCCATAGGTCTCCACAAATTCATATAATCTGTTGATCTTTAACATTTGCCAGACCTTCAAATAGGTTAGCTAATATATATTAGCTATATTATCTAGCTTGTTTTTATCACCAAAATAAGATAATCAGTGTTATTTAAACTGATTAAACTGTTAGCATTTCTTTAGTCCTGTTGTGTTTATCGTACTGCAATCCTGTTCATTGCTGTGTCTGAACATACGAGTTGTGCCATTCGGACACTGATCCCAGGGTGCACGCCTCAGATTTGTATTTGGTCGAAGCTGCCACTGCCAACAATAGCAGGCTGTTAAATCTTGATTGTTCGATTGTACTGGGACACAGCAAATAACTACTGAGGCGTGTGCGCCAGTAAAATGTGTTTGGTGACGCCCTTTGGGTGCAGTGGTGGTTATGGCACCATAGCATCACCTGTAGTTGCCTGCTACCTGCTGGTGAATGGTGCGTTTAACGAGAATAGAAAAGGAGCCACCCTGTCCGTCAAATAGGGAGCTGACCTCAGTGACTCATACACATAATGACTGCCAGGGTATGTACCATCAAAGTTTAATAATAAGCAATATAGTCTGGTGCAGAGTTGCCACTTCAGCAAAATAAAGTTGTTTGACATTTAAATGGCACAATGATTTATGAACATTATCTGTTCTAATCACCATCCAGGTAAGGTAGGTTTACAGGTCAAGGGATTAGGTGATATTACTTAATTTAGCATTAGGCTGATCTGAGTAAAGCAATGTTATTATGATGACATCGCCATAGTTTGTGCTATGCCCTGGGTGCAGTGATACAACAATTGTGTTGTTTGCCACTGTGGCATTAAAGTAAATATATTAAAGTAAATATTTTCCAACATTTTTCACTTTTTTAAATCTACATGAACTACTCTCCACAGTGGCATAAATTAGATCTATGGCACATCACTCATTTAATAAGATGCAACACATTTTTTTAATGTAGTGGTTAGTGTATGATATGGATTATTTCCATTGTCCTGGGCAGCCCATCAGCCCACCAGGCCAATGGGCCTGTATAATTGTAGGAGAAACACTGGTTTTCCTAACATTATACGTTTTCCCTAACATTTTTTTCCTCTTCAACTGAAAGCGTAACTTGTCTTTGCTGGCCTCTAGTGGTTTGAACTCTCACTTTGCTGCAGATATTATGTAGCTGTTGTGCTAACATCTCTCCTTAATTCTCACACTGCCGTTTCTGTTAATCTTAGCTCCTCCTAAGCAAGGATGTGACAAAGAGAGGGATGCTAGGAAGAGATGCCAGGAGGGGTTGAGGTTGAATCTCTATGCGTCCCCTTATTTAAGAACAATATGAAAACCTTACAATAGATAGAAAGATGTGAAAATATATCTTATAGGCATAAAAAAGTCTTACATACACAAGGTGCCTCTATTAATTTATGTAGATGTAAATGGTTAATGGTCAATCATCAGTAGTATTACTGTTGCCTTTAATCATAATTTCTTTTTGCTTTTAAATCTTTTAATTTATATATGCATCATTATTTAGGCAATAATTATATATATATAATTAATAATTAATAATTAGGCAACAATTTCTTATTGTTATCTGCACAATAATACACTACACAGGTGTGTTCAGATGTGTGCATTATAAAATAATAAAAAGCAAACTGCTGCTTTATGCAGGACAGATGTGTTGGTGTTAGAGAGAGAGTGACAGAGACGGAGCACAGGTCAATCAAAGAGGTATAATTGACATTTTCTCTTAAACTAACCACTCCTTCCTTCTATGAATGAGGTATGACATTTACTGAATATGTATGCCAGGCTTCTGTAGTTATTGCCGTGATCTTTTTATTGCAGCAGTAACACTGGAGAGGGTGTTCCTTATTCAGGTATGACTCATGTCTGATATGTCACCATTGCACCCAGTGGAACAGTAAAGTGCCCTTTGGCAATGTGGCTGCTGTGTGATGATCACGTCTGTGACTGAAGGCGCCTCTGGGAAGAAGTCCACATAGAGTGTTATGACACGTAATGGGAGCGAATAAAGATGGGTCATTATTGGAATTATTATTAGATTTATTTTATGCATTTATTCCATATTATAACCACATTGTCTGTCCTCTTTTTTCCAATACAAGAACATTTAATTTCCTCTGCGCATTTTTCTTTTAATCCCCTGCTCTCTCATTTCCATCCGCCACCATCAATCTCTCCCTGCTTGTTCACCTGTCCTGCCCTCCTCTTCCTCCTCCTCAGGTCCTCGCCTGCTCCCATTCTGTCAGTCTCTGTGAGTGATTGAACGTGGTGGAGCTGGCATCAGTGGACAGGCACACATACAAAGGTGCCAGTGATTGGTCAAAAATGACCATGGAAGACATGAAGAATGAAGCTGACACCGCCTCAACAGTCTCTATGGCTCTCTACAATGTGATGTATCCTGTCTTAAACCAGGTATAGAATGCAGGTTTCCGGGAGTCTATCCTGGCTGACTTTGGGGCGAGAGGCAGGGTTCACCCCGGACAAGTCGCCGGTTCGTCACAGGGCCACATAGAAAGACAAACATCCATTCTCACTCACATTCAGTCAATTTAGAGTGGCCGAATTTCAAATATTACAGTGTAAAAAATACCCTGGATCCGCCCCTTTATCTGGATTCACACTAAACTTTAATGGGCTCTTTTGAGACAGATGCCCCCGTTCTTCCACAAAATTTAGTTTCTGTGCAATCCTGCTGAAATTCAAACAAACAAGTAAATAAATAAAGCATGAGCATATGGTGCTGACCATGCCATCACATCATTCCCCATTTATCTCTTCCCCCCCATTTCTTGTCTGTCCATTCTCCAATAAAACACCAACAGTTTCCCTCGCCAAGCTCACCTGACATCTGATTGTTACGACCATTTTTATTTTTTTAATTATGCTTTTACCGAAGGGCTCATTAATTTGGTGAAGCTTGATAGGATATCCATTATGAAGACACTTCATTTGAAACGTGTGTGAGTACTCGGTGTGTGGAATGACAGACAGAACCTGTGGTTTAAAGTAGGGATGGCGTCTGTAATACCTGAATACCAACTCAGAGGAATTCTTTTGAAGCTCTGATGGAGAATATAGATGAATAGACTTTTTCACTCTACAATAATACAGTGTCATCCTTTTTGATATTGCAGGACGTCTGGCTTGTATGTACTTCCTGCAGAATTCCATTCCAGACAGAAGAGAGGCCATGATAAGAGCCAAGCTGTGTGGGTGTTGTGGTTTGTGCCACTGTCTCATGCTTGTGTTATTACTTGCAGTTGGAGAAAATCAACTTATCAGCAGCGCAGATGTTGAGAGCAGCTTTCATAAAGGTAAAAAAAAATAAAAAAATTTCCTTTTGTTAGTTTGCTTACATTTCATGGGATGAACAATCTTCCCCGCAACAACTGCATCCAAACCTTTTTCACTTTGGGAATCATTTTCTGTTGATTTGTAGGGTTTGACTCTTAATTGCTGCGAGTGACGCCGCATGTTTGTGTGTTTAAAGGCAGAGAAAGAGAACCCAGGTCTGACCCAGGACGTCATCATGAAAATACTGGAGAAGAAGAACCTAAAAGTCAACTATAGCGAGTCTCTGCTTCGCATGGCTGCAGACGACGTGGAAGGTAAGGAGGAGGCTCGGTGAGTCGTGCGCGCAAAAGAGAGGAAGAGTGTGGAAGATGATGTGTCACATAGAACAACCATACCATGCCATACATAGCATTTTGTGTTGTTGTATTGTACGGAAGCGTATGCATTCACTTGAGAGAAGAAAAAAAAAATTGCTCTGTATTTCTGAATTGATGACATAATTTTTTTTCATGAAAACTTTCTGGGATAATTATCTCATTAATTCAGAAAAACGGTCCAACATTCTTTTTCTTAAATGAATGCAATACGCTTCCATAGTATTGCTTCCTGGAGAAGTTTTTTTTAATTTTTTAATTTTTTAATTTTTAATTTTTTAAACTTGCTGTCCACCCACCAGAGATTGGACCATCACTCTTTGGTTTCTGTGATGCACCAGGACATTTTACATTAGCCCAGTGATCCACTAAGGGGAGCTGTTTCTCCACAAATCAGCTGCTCTCCCTGTTCCCAATGTTCCTATCTGTCTGTAATTGAATTCCTTGTGCCGTGCAGTGATTGATGGTAGTAATGAATTCACACATGCACACACCCACACTTTGGATTCATTTTAAATGCATCTCTGACACAGCCCAGAGTCTACCTATAATCCCTCCTTCGCTTAACAAACTCAACACTATCCCTTTAAAGTGTATGAACACACTATACTCGATCACTCATTCGTGTCATACATATGCACCGTATGAGCGACGTGTTTGTCACACATGCCGACACTAATAATTGCTTCATTCCGGTGTCCCCTGCAGCTACTTGCATGTGTGTTGACGCTCCCGTCACTGAGGGTTTTTTGAAGATGTCTGTTTTTCCCCTCTTCCTCCTGGTGTTTTCAGAGTTCGTGATTGACAGGCGAGAGCCAGAGTTCCAGGAGCTGAACGAGAGGGCCCGGGCCCTGAGACACATCCTCAGCACCATACCAGATGAGATCAATGACAGAGTAGGCTTCCTACAGACCATCAAGTAAGACAGCTCAGTGTGTGGTTGTAATTGCGTGGGTGTCGACGCCGGGTTTAATTTGATATAAGTGAATACATTGCTGGAAAATGTCTCAAGAGGACTTTCATCAAACATTCAATGTCTTTTTTTGCTTTTAGAGTAATTTATTTGGTACAAAAACTAAAGCTTTAATACAGTGCATGTCTTAATGATGAAGAACCTTGTTGCAAAAAGGATCTTTTGACGAAGTACAACTGATACGAAGTTTAAGCAAAGACATGAGTTTCAGCAAATGGTGGTGAATTTGTTTTTTTGCAACATAAGGAGACAAAGACGGGGTGAGTCAAAGCAAACGCATAGACACTCCGCCCATGTTGCTAGCTTGCGTCATTGTCTGTATTGTGGCCACACTGGCTGTAAAGGATGAATAAACTGACAGCACAAACCAGGGTCCATTTGTGCTAATAATGAACGTGGAAATTCACCACTAGCTCTGTCTGAAAGCACCTTTAGAGACCCAGTCCTCAAGCTGAGACACAACATGTTGTTCTTTCATATGAGCACCTTCATTCAGCTAGAGAGTATGGGTTTGTGTGCAGAATAAATGAGCGAGACTCACCGCAGCTAATAATTGTGTTCAGATAAACTTTTAATTGTATGCATCCAGAGGGTGTTTGACGTTCAGTGGAACTTGCTTAATTTTTTCCAACTTGTCAGTTATGCTTTATCAAGGAATGGTAAAAAAAAGAAAAAAAAAGAATAAAGATCAGCGTATATGTGAAATAGAACGTTTTCCAAGTTTTATTTTCAACACTGGAAACATTGCTAGATAAAGCATACTGATAAGACAATGATAAGATAAGATGTACTCATGTTTCTGGACTCGTCTTAGTAGTTAGGAGGCTGCTGTATCCACCAAGAAAGAACGACTGAGAACGGTTACATGTGTGCAAGAGTTCCTGTGTTGCTTTAAGAGAATGTAAAAAAAAACGCCTTAATGGCCTAAAATCGAAAGAAAAAAATCCTGGATCAGCCCTTTATCTGGATCCGCACTAAACAGTTCTTACCCCATCCTTGTCCCAAGTGTCTTGGAAATCTGCCCAATAGTCTTTGCATAATCCTGCTAACCAGCAAAGAAATAGACACAGGTGACAAATGAACGTCCTTGGTGGAGATAATGCACCTCAAATTCATACATCTTTGATCATAACCAGAATATTTATTTACAAAGCTTCATTTATTTGGAGGATGAACCCCTTGAGATGAACCATCTCGTTTATGAGGGGGTCGTCAAGCACCAATATACAAATAATGCACAACACAAAACAAACAAGCAAATACGTTCATCCATACGCAGACAAACAAAAGCTACTCCCACCCCCACTGATTCCCCTATGGATAAAGAAAAGCAACTAGATCAATGAATAAATCCATACTAGATGGATAGAATACCAGCACACATGTTAGCATCCCAACAAAATAAAAGTTTGCGAAGTAAAGACACAAACTGCAGAATCTTTTAATCCTTAAAAGAAAACAGTTTAATCAACTTTTAAATTGTCAGATTTATAGATATTGAACATCCAGGTGAAAAGCAAACTGGTAACTGTTAAACCAATTTCAGTTTAACTTAGAATAGCTCCAAAAAACTTTTTCAAAAAGATGATGAAGTGAAATCAAATCGAGTCTTAATCATGGGAGTTAGTTTGTGACCCTGAAAACAGGATGTGCTGCAAAATAATCCCAAATCAAAGGTCTTCCTCGGCCAAAACGGAAAAATGACTGAATGATCAGATTTATTAAGGCAATCAACAAAAGATTTATTTGTATTTCATAGAATAGCGATGGCAAAACTGTCAAGTTTCTGCACACACAAACACACAGAGACACACTGAAGGGAGAAAGTGAAAGACGTTTCCCTTTTCTTGGCCCACTTTGCCATTATTTTTGATGGAATCCAAAACTCTTAGTGAGTCACTGCTTAAGTTACTCACCCAGCGGACGGCTTAGAAATAAAATCAATTCAAAGGGAATGCTAAGAAATTAAAGTTACGCAACAGCAGATTTTAAGTGCATATGAGGGGAGGAAAGAGTTGAAGGTGAAAGCTTGCTTTGTAAGAGAAGGGGAAGAAAGGCAGAGAAGAGCCGCCTTGGTATCACTGACTGATAGAATGATTTTAAGATAATGTTTTATTCTTTAATACACACTTCTTTTTTTTCCCCCCCCTCGGTGTCATTTCACAGAGACACTGCCAGCGCCATCAAGGAGCTGCTAGACACGGTTAATGCTGTCATCAGGAAATACCAGTATCAGAACAGACGGGTGAGTAGGTACACGCAGCAGAGAAGATACACAAACACGGTTCCTGTGGAATAAGTGGAGCTGAAAGGCTGTCTGTATTTATTGGGTTAGGCGCTGGAAAAGCAGAAGAAAGAGTTTGTGAAACACTCCAAGAGCTTCAGTGACACTCTCAAAACCTTCTTCAAAGACGGAAAGTATGACACCGTTTCTGGTTTATTCTCCGATTTGAGACTTTTTTTTCTGTCTGCTCTCCTTCCTTTCCCTGTCTCCTCGCTCACTTGATCAGCCTGAACACACGTGCTCACGCTCACGCTGTCACCACCACCTTAAATGCTCGTTGTTTGAATCACAGGCCGCTTCTATCAAATCCACCATCGCTGAATAATTCCATCGACCTATTTCTTGTGGATCCACGCTGGCTTGTGTTCCCTGAAGCCCGACGTTCTCCTTTCCAGCCAGATCAAAGTGTTTTCCAGGATCAAACCTAATATTGTTGCCATGTTTTTTTTTTGGGCTGTATGATTAACACACGTGTGTCCTTGTGTCTCTGTCACGGCTGTTTCCAGGGTGATGAACGTGTTCGCCAGTGCCAACCAGCTCACCCACCAAACCAACATGATCCTGCAGGCCTTCAAGACTGTGGTGTAGCAGCCTGAGAAAACCTTTTTATTAGGGAATATGGTGATACGAGGCTTTGTAATTTATCATTTTTTGGTTGTATGCTTTATAATTTTGTTTGCTTTGAGGGGAGGTTAGGTAGTTTGAGCTTCAAAGTGAATCAGGTAATTGCCACGGATTTTTAAACTCCCATGTTTTTTAAATCAGATTTTTTTATAAGTTGGTATTTCTTTATTCCTTTAAGACAAATGTGAAGTTTTGTAATTCCACAAGTCAATTCATTTTATTGCTATTTTTCTTTTATATATATATTAAAAAAAAACTTAATTTATATGGTAGCATCATACACTTGGCATTAAGAGCCTGCAACTATGAGCATGCATTATATACTCAACTTAAGTCTGCTGTGTGTGTCTCCTGTGTATATGCACTCCTTCACCTACTGCATCATGACCCATCACCTTAATGGTGAGCAGTAAATCTAAGTCTTCACGTTTGATTTACTGTCTCCTATCAATACATAGTCCAGTGATTAAAGGGCACATGGCTTTTTTTTATTCAATGACAGGTAACCAAGAGATAAATGAGGCATTTATAAGTAGTTTTTAGGATACCGCACTTACATACTTCCAGCAAAGCCTTCACAGTGTTAGATCTGAGATTTTACCAACAGTGTCAATGATAAACATCTCTTTATACACAACGTTAATGAACACATCCTTTATTTGGACTCACAGTTTTGGACTCTGCTACAGTCGTGGGTACAGTGTGGAGACTTTGAAGTCATTGCAACCAGTAGCAGAAGGTACAGCAGAAGAATTTAGACAACTTTGTGTAACACAGTGACTGAAGGTGGATGTTCATTGCAAATAATTCAGACGTGAATAAATACATCAACACAAACCTAAATTGATTTGACTCATTTGAATTGTCATCCAGATTTTTAGTATTCGCAGCACGTTTTACGTTTTTTTAGGTGATCGTACCTGACCATGAATGTGTCCTTTCTGTCTCTGTGATGCTTAAATTGCAGCAACCTTGTGAATAAAACAAAATGAGGTGGAATAAATTCCTCGATAGCTCTTAAATTAGAGTCACCAGGAGTGTGTTGAACAGCATTGTTGTATGAAAGAGCTTCATCTCTGCTCAGTTGCCCTTGCATTCTGCACCTCTTTCCTCCCAGATCCGTACCAGTTTTTTGTTTTTTTTTCTTTTTACCCATTCCAGCAACTTCATTCTTCTCCCTGTATAATCGTAGATTCTCCATGGAGGATTTATGGTGGGCTATTTCTGTACCGGCTCCTACATGCACCGCTGTAATCCAATTGTGATAGTGTTAATTTTTAAAGCTTTATTATTGGAATTGCTGAGACCTAATTTTCTGATGATGTCACCGTTGACGACCGCCGTAATCAGCTCATTCAAGTCATTCCAGGCCATTAAAATCACACACTGGGATTGGTCGTGGCCACTGAGGCAGAAGAGAGGGAGGGGAAGTGATGATATCTGTGTTGGATGTTGAGGTTTTGTGTGTATTCATGCTTGCAGTCATACAGGCAATCTATTTTTCTCAGTTCAACAAATCCCTAAGAGACATTTTCTTCTTTTGTTGTGTGTGTGTGTGTGTGTGTGTGTGTGTGTGTGTGTGTGTGTGTGTGTGTGTGTGTGTGTGTGTGTGTGTGTGTGTGTGTGTGTGTGTGTGTGTGTGTGTGTGTGTGTGTGTGTGTGTGTGTGTGTGTGCGTGTGTGTGTGCGCGCGCGCGCGCGTGCAGAGCTATGAGTGACCCATGGGAAGTCATCTGAAAGGCATTTGAATAGCACTATAAAGCTTTGCTGGTGTGTTTTTGTTTGGGTCCAGGTTCACGCCAGTTCTTTTTAAGCTGTTTCAATGCATGAACACTTTCATGAGTGGCAGTAGAATGTAAATGTTCCTGTGAACTGTGTTGCTGTAGCTATGGTGTGTGTTGCATGCAGGGGTGTAATTGTATGTCGCAGAGATTATTTTTTTTCTCTCTAGAGCTTAATCTGTGAATAGAATTAACACACACACACACACACATTGTGTTTCATACAGACGATACAGCCTGGACACGCCAACACAACTCTTTTTGAGTACTTGGTTGCCAGGAAACTTAGCTCAAGTCTTTGAGAGTGAGGGCTAATAAAAGAAAAGAATTGTGTGTGTGTGTGTGGCCTGTGCTACTGTCTGGGCTTCTGGGGACAGTTGGTTAACTCTCTCTGGGGGTATGTTGCTGCAGCCAGGGCTGTTAGCGTTGATTGCCTCTCAGACATCGCCGGCTTAGACAAACCTCTGGACACAAAGCTCAGGGCTCCTGAAATCAGCTAAATTTCCCACAGACAAGGCCAAGGCAGCCACCAGAGGCCGGGGATTTGTTTGAGATGTCATGTGCTTAAAAAAATGGTGCTTCAACAATTCATAGCATGAGGGACTCTGGGGCAGTTCATTCTGGATACCCGCTGTGGAGCGAGCGGATGAAATTGGTCATCTTGGTGAGTTTGAATGTGTTATTAACTGAGAAACTGTGTGTTCAGCTCTCATGATTAAAAAGCTGAAGTGTGTATATGTACACTGGCACCCAGGGTACAGATAACCTGAAAGTGGTGTAGTCCGGCCAGGAGCCTGTCGTTATGCACTTACAGCCTGGTGCTGAGATGGCTTTTTGGATAGTCTGCAGTGGATGACGCTCTGTAGAAATCCAGCAGTAGCAATTTAGAGAGCGGCCGTCTAGGAGGAAGAGAAACAACCCTTTAAGTGGGTCATGTTTGGTACCATTCTATATTTTTTTTATTCCTCTTTTGATTTCTCTTTGACGATGTAAACGACTGGAGTAAATGCCATCAGCACTGATGCATGTTAAATATGCTTTACATTTAATTACATAAGACGTACAGTATAATGCAGTGTTTCTGTCACCAGGGGGCACAAAGGGGGGTCGAGGAAACAAAAATGAAAATCAACTAATAACATTATTTGTGGCAACATTTAATATATGTCTTTTTAGATGTTATTAATCACTGCATATCCAAATCTATGTGTTCTTTTTTCTATCTTCCAATTAAAAACAAAAAATAACAGACACCACTCAAGCCAATCAGAATCGAGCAGCCGCTATGAGTGACACTGATAGGCCTATATCAGAAAGATGCCGCGCTCCCTGAAAACTAGCTGGCTACCTCCTGCAAAGATGGAAAAATTTCTCAAGAGAAAAAGACCACCAGACGACCGAACTGAAGATGACTCGGCTGCAAAAGAGCCACAAACCAGGGAATGATTGATTGATTGATTTTTGATATTTGTCATCGTAATGTACAAGGAATGTAAGACATTTTGCAATGCAGAGGCTAATGCTACATGAGGGTCCTTGGCACTGCAAAGTTAGGGAACCTCTGGTAATAATGCATTGGCTCAAAATATGAGCTGTGTCATTACGCCATAAAGTAACAACAGAGAACAATTCAGAATGCAGTTATCACCAATCTTCCCATTTATTGTCATAGCATAACTGTCTACTGCAGTCCGCTGCTTGTGATGTAAATAAAGAGGTGGATAAACTCATGATCAGCCATCAGGATCATGCTGCACTTAATCACTGTCATAAAAAAACAGAATAACTGCAGCAAAGCATTGATTTTTTGATTTCATTACACACCCTGTCATCTAAACCTCTGCTCACTTCCAATGAATTTGTCTCATAAACGTTGATGTCGGCCTAAAAATGAAGCCGTCCGCCGTCCTCTGCTGCCCTTTGTAGGTGGAGTTTTATAGAACATTAAAAAGTTTTTTGTTTTTTTTACAGCATCTCACGTTTCTCTCTTGGATCTCAGGCTAATTAAACAAATCCCACCTTTAATTCTTACATTACACACTTCATATTATCTGACATAACGGAGACATGCTTTGACAACCTGCCGCCTTCTCGGTTCATTTCTCAGGCATAGGCTGAGTACAGGAGTGTGGTGGACAGTTTTGTGGGGCGGTACGGACTAAACCACCTGCAACTCAACAATCACAAAGACTAAATAGTTGGTGGTGGACTTCAGGAAGCATTGGACCCGTCTGAACCCAGCATCAAGGGAACGGAGGTGGATTTCTTCGAGGGGTACAAGTGCCTGGGTGTCCACATTTGTAACAGTCTGCCCTGGGACTACGGATGAAAATTAACTAATTGGCTAACTACGGCACATTTGCATTGTTGTGCAAAGTAAAGTGTTGATTAAATCCTCTCCTCTCCTCTCCTCCACCACCTTTGAAAGGTAGCTGTTGAAAACGTAAGACCTTTGCAGACCTTCAACACAGACGTGTTTGGATAAAGTGAGAAGAGCCAACAAAGGACGCCTGCTGCTGCTGTGCCTCTGTATTATGATCATGATGACATGACAACCTGCTGTGAAAAAGATATAGAAGGTTACTAAGGGATTACTGGAGCCGGGAACATCTTGTTTAGTCATTACCTGGCAATGCAGGGAATCTATTATTTGAGTCTTCAATAGAGACTCGCATACATGTGCTTTACCTTCCTGACCTTGTCTGGTATGCTGTATGATTGATTGACAGGTCTGAGCCGTAACCATGGGAACGAGGATGGAGGTGGCGCAGCTTGAGAGCAGGTTGAACACTGAGGATTATAGAAAGCTCCAGAGCCTTTTCCTGGTGAGTGTTTGGCTGCTTTTTGTGGGTTTATTAATAACCTCATATGATTTATACTACATCTCTGGTAAGCAGCACTCTATACATCTCCAGGACTCATAAGAAATGTGCACACATCGTGTCTCTTGTTGATTTCGATGCAGGACCCCTCGGGTGCATCTCGCTCCTTGTCCAGAACTGAATTCATCCATCTGGCTTGGTCATCAGTTGGTCGAGGCTCCAAGGACGACTATGGCCTCCTGTTTGACAGCGTGGTTGTCACTCAGGAGCACCGCGGCCTCCTCCTGGACATTGACGCTGTGAAAGACGAAGGTCGTGTCGACTGGGGAGGCTTGTGCTCCTTTCTGCTGCTGGAGCTTTCCGATAAAGTGAAGAACACCAGAACCAACAACGTGCCTTGCTGGAAGCCACCGCGCACTTTGACCTGTCCGCATCGAGACCCAGTTCAAAAGGTAAAACAGTCTCTGACCTCTTGGAGACTAAAGAGAAGGAGTTTGTTATGAGGGTTGGAACATTCTAAACATATGATCTATTGCAGGATGTTCTCTGCAATACATTCTGACATTTGGTGGCCGGAGAATTGAACAGTCTGCTGAGTGGGTGGAATCCTATGTTATTAAACATCGTGCGAGGAAAGGTTTGAAAGTATTAGGGTCTTGCTCATCAAAATGCCACACATCTTTTGAGATAAATGGCTCTGGACCCTTTTGAGTTTAACATCTATCAATTAATATGTAAATGAAGCAGCTGGGACTAAAGTGCCTACCGCTGTGGTTAAAGTGATGGCTCACCACTTTAACGTTTCAACCCTGAGAATGTCAAAATGTCAAAGTGTTGTGTAAGTTGCTTTACAAATAGCTGGGGGGTTTCGACCCCTTTAGGTTAGATCAGTCTTTTAAAAGGCAGACAGATGGTTAGAAGGCTCTAATTTCTGTTCATAACACTGTCAAGATAAGATAACCTTTATTAATCCACGAGGGGAAATTCAGGTGTCAGAGCAGCAGAAGTTATAGCAGCAAGGTTAAAGACAATAACCAAACTAGAGGGCAATTGGAGAGGGCATACCTCCACCAGAGAACTTATGAATCCTCCTATGGTGATTCCAGGACCTGCCTCTACTCTGCCTCTGATTGGATTGGCATGATGATGACTGAGAGAACGACTATCTGAGAGACATCATCATCATGCCAATCCAATCAGAGGCAGGTCATGGCTTCACCATAGCAGGATCCATTCCATTCCAGATAAAGCCTTACAATCTAAAAACCGGTTCTCCTCCCCAAGGCCCACCTTTTCACAAAATGTCATTGAAATCCGTTCAAAACTTTTTCAGTTATTAAGAGACAAATAAGCAAACGGCACCAATCCCACAACCTCCTCCGACTCTCATTAGAAGGTAATAGTAAATTTACATAGAAGAATTAAATAGAAATAGGAAAGTCACAAGAATAGAAAAGTCACAGAAAGGGCAAGAACAAGTGGTAAACACAGGAGAGCTGCTCGACAGGCCACCACTCACAGCGCCAGACGTCCAATACTGTCTTGGTGGAGATAAAAAATTTTTTTAAAAAGTCCTCCCCATATTTTCCAATATAGCTGTTTTTCATTAGACTGCCAACAAAGGACATCTGCTGCTGCTGTGCCTCTGTATTCTGATCATGATGACATGACAACCCACCGTGAAAAAGATATAGAAGATTACTAAGGGATTACTGGAGCTGGGGGCATCTTGTTTAGTCATTACCTGGCAATGCAGGGAATCTATTATTTGAATCTTCAATACAGACCTGCATACATGTGCTTTACCTTCCTGACCTCGTCTGTGGCTGTTGACCTATTTCAAAGCATTGTGCATCTCACATAGATCCTAAATAGATGTAACAAAATGGTAAAAAAATAAATAAATAAAGAAAAATAGCTAAAATAATGCTAGAAACTCCTCCACCTCTCACCAGCTCTGGATAAATGGCGAATTGGAATAATTAGAGATAAACTCACCAATCTGAGAGATCCTACAAAGCCTCCAGTTGGCTGTGGGAAAGTGACCCAATCTGCAGTAATTAAATTGACAGTACATCTCAGCCCTGACCCCGATTCTCTCAGTATTAATAAACCTTTCTTCCATTAAAGATATTCATTGTCCTTTTCTCATCAGACACGGTCAGCTCTAGCCTCTTCCTGCAGCTCTCGTTTTTTTTTTCTTTTTCGTTTTTTTCTGTAGCGTAGCCAATGAAACGCCATCATTTATTAGTCCTTTTTGTTTTATTGGTTTCACCGTAGGTAGGAGAATGTGCCCCGTTCACTTGGACTCACTTACTTCCAATAAGAGGAAGATTTAGTTTAATGGAGTTATTCTGGTAAAGTTTTATGTCTACAGATTAGAAGGAAAGGAAGAGAAATACTTACTTACTTAGTTTTATCGGAAAGGCTTTAGCCTCCATTTTCCTAATTAACTTCCCATTAAAATGTAACAAACTGCATCACAAAGAGCATTAAAGCTGAGCTGAAGGAGAGTATTCTCTGTTTCTTTGCTCGATCTGTATACTTGTCTTGGTTAAATGTTTTTATGAAGTCCTCCCGTCTCCCCAGGTGTTGCACCTGCAGAGTTCAGGTCAGTATCTGACCGTGAGTAAAGGAGGAACTGTGGGGCTCCGGGACAGAGAAGACATGTCCCTTCTGAACACACATCGACTGCAAAACAGCACAGTGGCACCCGATCACCTGTGGGTCACTGACGTGGTGCTGCTGCATAATGTGCACAAGGTGACTTTCACGTTTAGAGAAACACATGATGTACAGGTGGTCAGTCAGGCTGTTGATTGGTGTCTTCTATCATGGTTTACATTAGGTCTTATTATTTGTTCAAGTTAGACAAGTAAACAAACGAAATTATTTTTAGACTTGTATTGTCAATTTTGAAGGTCAGATACTGTCCTACACAGAGGTAAACAAATTATTGACTAATTTGATTAATTTTTTTTTTTATCATTGTATTTATTGGTTGTCAAATAAATTTCTACAGATAAGCACAAAGCAATTAACATTTCTGAGTTTTGCAATTAAATCAAAAGGGACAAATAAATAAGTAAGTAAATGAATGAACAAAAAAAACATGAACATGGACAATAAATAAACAAGAAAAAAAATGAGAGGGTTCATTGATGCAATATATTCAAAAATGAACTAAAAATAAGTACTAATTATTTTATTTATTTTTATTGTTTTTCAAAATAAATAATAATAGCAACAATAGCTGTAGCTATTATAATCTTTAAGTACTTATGGTTAATGGTATTGCAGGCCTGATGCTTTCAAGTAGCAAATAACAGAACAATTTAGCAATTCTCTCATGGAATTGTTAAATAACTATTACATCATATTGATGAGATAAATTGCTGTTTGTGTGAATGTCTCTCCTTTCCTTTACTCTCAGATAGCCGTGTCTTTCACAAGCAAGGAGGTGTGTTTTTATGACATACACTCTAAACAAGACTTCAGCTGCAAGTATAAGCTCCAGGTAACAGCTACAGCCATAATATATATATGCAATATATGTATTCAGTATGTTACACTGCTGATACTGAGTACTGAGAGTATATAGAATAAGAAAAACGCTGCTTCTTATTTTCTTCAGGGTTTGAAGTTTACTCCTTGGTGTCTGGACTACTGGGTGGATCCCGCTAACGTGGACCAGGCCGTCCTCACCATAGGAGACATTGGAGGACAGGTAATTAACAAAAGCAAAGGACCAATAGAAAGAGAGAAGAGTAGGAGGAGGGAGGCAAAACACTGCTAAGCATCCATAACTGTATACATATATATGTGTGTGTGTCTGATCCTAGGTCAGTGCTTTACATTTTACCACAGCTAATATCTCCCTGTTTGAGAGACTCAGTCTGAGGACGGATTCAGACTCAGCAGACATCATCCTGTGGGATGAGCTGGTCAAAGGGAAGCATCGCTGCTGCTACACCGTAATATACCAGGCACACACACCTGCCTGGGTGAGAAAAGGTAGGAAAAACAACCTCACACACACAGAGAGACACACACACACTGCATGAGACAAAGACGTAGATACTATCATGATTTCAGTTCTGTGCGTTCTGTGTTTTCTGTTTCCTGTTTTATTTTGACACACGTCCTTGTCTTTGTCTGTTTTCCCTCCTTTTCGATTGTTCATGATTGCCACCTGTGCCCCATCCTATCTCGTCATTCTGTGTGAGATGAGATCTAACCTCATCTTGCGTTCCAGCTCTCTCGTGTTTCCTTCATGTCGGAAAGCGGAAAAGGAAAATGGATGGATGGATGGACTAAAGACCCAAATTCATCCGATTGCCAACATTTGAATTCACTGAAGGGAGCCTAAAGTCCTGCTGTTTTCCATTCCTTTGGTTAACAACATTCAAACAGGGCCTCAGGTCAAAAAATAGTGTTTATTAGATGGATAGAATGAAAGCAAGGATATAAAATCTGTGGTGTAGACGACGGAGACAGAAAAGAAAGAAGCAACAACCAGTCTGCTGCCATAAAGTCACAGGCTGCAGGTCTGCTCTCTTGAGACTCTCCACTTAAACTCAGCCAGGGCGACAGAGTTTGTTTTGTTGTGTCCCGATTGCATCATCCGAGTGGCGGCCCACTGAAGAGCCATTGGGGCTGTTTGATAATGATTCAGCAGAGGTAGCGCTCTGAGACTGGCTGTGAGGGGAGATCCTGATACGGGAGGGAAAACAAGAATAAAGTACGTATAAATAATCACAATAAATGGGAAAAGAAAAAAAAAGGGGGGGAAACAAAGGCGGCAATGCCAAACCATTAAAGCACTGATTAATTGAAGTTTTACAGTGTGTGTGTGTGTGTGTGTGTGTGTGTGTGTGTGTGTGTGTGTGTGTGTGTGTGTGTGAGACAAGAGAGGATGCATGCCAGGCCTTGCTGTGCGTACAGACTTGTGCGTGTGTTGCTTTTGGGAGTACGAGAAAGGAAAGGAGGGAGCTTGTGTGACTATATGTGTGTTTGCATACCTCCAGGGTGCCGGTGCTGCTCTTTTGAAGTCGGGCCCCCTGCAGTATGAGTGGGCCGTGTACCATTAGACATGGCTGGTTATCCAGACCTAAAAACCTTCGGGCTCACGTGCCACCAGAGAGGAGGAGGAGGAGGAGGAGGAGGTGGAGGAGGCGGGGGTGGTGGGAAAGGGAGGTAAATTGAGAGGAAATTGGGAGGAAATTGGGATGGACACGGAGCTGAAAGGACAAGGATCTGCAGGAAGTGTGTCTGTGAGAGAGACAGAGATGCGTTAACATATATATGTGATCAAAGAAATGAAGGAGCGCATTAACAGCGTGTTTGTAACATCTTCCAGGTTTGTTGAAGTAGATCTAATCTGACGCCTGCTGCTCCTCTTCAAACAATAAGCGTGACATTATGCTGGCTTGAGCAACTGTTACGTATCTGAGACTGATTCATGATTTATGTGACCAATCAATAATCAATCAACTCTTGCTGAAAATCCACTGATCTTTTAATTCACAGGATGGAAAAAAAAAAGAAAAGAGGTGGTGTATGAAACGTAATCAGACGTCACTAATTTGGCCGGTCTTTGACCCGCGGCTGTCACACGTCATCTCAGGGCCTCTGCACTTATTTGTGCAGTATTTGAAAGCTAAGCAGCCGCTAATGGAGACATGTGGCATCCAATTTAGCTGTTCTCCATCAAAGTGTTAATTGAGATAGATGGTAATGCAAGGTCTATTACATTTGCTGTAATGCCAGTGAGCAAATAAAACCGGCCTAATTCCACGCTGTGCCGAGCGCCCTCTGATTGGCTGCTTTGCTGTAGTACAACAGAGCTGCAGTCAATGCACATTAAGCGTAGACATTTCAGAGAGTGGATGGCCTTCAGAGTTCTGGGAGTGAAAGCATTTTGGCATCGGCGGGAGTAAAGCATCTCATTTGAGGGGATGAAATAAAATGAATACTGTATCATCATCAAAACATGTTGATGCAACGTTGTTCTGCATTCGATTTCATGGAGTTAAAACTAATTTATTCTCTCTGCTGGTAACCTCTGCTGCATTATTGCTCCGCACAGAAGGCGTTCATTTATGAACTCTCATCTCTTCTCTCAAAATGAGTTTACACAGAAAAAGATCAGACCAAATCTGCTCTGTAAAACTGATCTCTGATCAGTATTCTGCTGCGTTAATGCCATACAGGGACATGCTGTCTCAGACAAATAAAGAAAATGACATTATTTACACGATTACGTCAGAGCAGAGCATCATGGGAGGGTGACTGAAAAGTTTGGATACTAAAATTTGAAAATCAGTAGACAATAATAATAACAATTCCAGCACCAGCAGCAGCAACAACAACAACAATAATAATATTTCCTCTTCTTTCTCTTTAAAGGTAGAATTATGCATGCAAATTGAATATTATATTCATAATTATGTTTTAATTAGTGTATAATCACTTGCCAAGTCAGTTTGCATCAAGCATCTAGACCAGCTCATATATGCTGTATTCTTCACGTTCAGTTTAAATCATGAGCATGCTCACTCCGTCTCAGTTTTTCTCACTCCTTTGCAGTCGTCGTGAAGCTAATCACGGTATCTGTCCACTTTACTTTCTCTTTCCGACTCTTTCCTGCCGCAGTTCATTATCTGGGCTCACTGGGAGCCTTTGTGTCGTGCAGCACCAGGCCGGAGAGCAGCATGGTGATTGGCTGGAGGGAAAAGGGCAGCAGAAGTCTACGAGTCACATCTTTCGCCACAAAGAGGGGTGTGTGGGACATGGACCATCACCGGGGACTCAATCTGATAGGTGGGGACCAATGTGTACCGAGACTAATAATACTTTACTTATGATATCAGAGTGAATCGTAAATGTTTATCCTCAACTTGTCCTATAAGATTTTATTTATTTGTCTAAAATTGCACATTTATCTCAGGAAGCCTTACAATCTGTACAAAATGTGACACATAGGGATGGGGAATATAACCTAAAATCAAAATTATGATTAATTACTACTTTTACCTCAATAATCAATAAAAAATACACCAGTTCAACATTATCCATCCTCACAGTGGAGCTCTTATTCTTTGTATTTGAAATAACAGAACTGAATATCATGGATTATTGTCTTTATATCAATAAAAGAACATGTTTAAGCTTCTGTTTATATTTTATATTTCATACATCTCATACCTCTCAGCAAACTGTGCATTTGGACCAGTGGCGTTAGATTCTTTACTCTAGTTAAGCAGTGGGTGGCATCCTTTATGAAAGAATTTGATGAATATATTTTAAAGACTAGATTTAGGTTGGTTAGAGAGTAATAATTGTAGGTCTTGGTTACTTTTTGAGCCCCACAGTGTGGCATCTTCTATCCTTGGACTTTCAATTTAAATGTGGGAAAGTGCAGGAGAAATGTTTCACCAGAAAAATGTGATTTGAAAATGTGTGCCACCAATTTATTTCCTTAATTTGATTGGTTTTACTTCACTTGGTCCAGTTGTGTCTTTTTCAGTTCAAACCAAAATACCCATGAAAGCATGAAGAGGCATCTGAACAACCACATGCCTCACTGAGTTTTGAATTGCTTGAGATGGGGCCCCCAAAAAGTGTATTGTTTCCCATAATTAATGGAAGTTAGCACCTCTGCTAATTCGGGACCTTCTCGGTTGCTTGCAGCCACAGCCGGCGTGGATCATCAGGTCTTGCTATGGAGCCCTTATGTCACCTCAGAGCCAGTCTGTGTGCTCAGCGGGCACACGAGCCCCGTCACTGCAGTTCGCTTCATGCAGACCAAGCAGCAGCTAGTCAGCTACTCCAAAGATAAGGTAAAGTGTGTGTGTGTGTGCAGCACTGGAGAAGACAAAGTCATGATAAAGAGCCCTATCATTGTAATATGGATGGTTATACCTTGCTATAATTACTGCAGAGGAAGGAGACTGCGCTGCAGATGATTTGTAGCCTGTTTCTCACTGTTGCCATTAGAGGAGCTGACGTTTCTTAAAATTAGGACCACATTCCCTTTAAAGCCTCCTTCTCTCAGACGCAAAGAGGATGTTGATGCTCGAGCTGCCTTTCCTCTCCCTGTTGTAGCGCAGCGCATGTTTCCCTTCTCTTTGGATTTTCCGAAGATAATGAATATTTTAGAAGTGATTTATGTTCCATCTGCCTTCTGCTAAAAACACCATCTGCCATTGCAAGACAGTCTGAAGCTTTACCTCGGTTTTCTCCGGAAGAGTTTCTGGTCATCATCTTGTTTTATGTTGTTATATCAGGATTTCTGACTCAGTGGCGCTAATGCAGCTGCTAGAGTATAACCATTATTCTTGGCAGTGATTGTATTTGTCCTGCAATTCTCATAATGTATTGTGACGATAATTGTTTTTAGAGAAGTGTTTTTTCTTGGCATGGGGTGATCTGTAGTGTTGGGTCAGATTACTTTAAAATGTAATCAGTTACTTGGTGAAAATTCGCGTGACCATTTTTATAACCGCTAATCCTACTTTTTGATTACTGTCAAATCAAACTGCAACTTACACTAAAAAGTCTAGATGCACTAACAAACATTTGAGTACTAGAAATATTCATTATTCTCTTTTCAAGATCTGAAAACATTTTTAATGCAAATACAAAGCATTTTGCATATTAATCATATGCAAAATATGTGTGTGGACTGCCGATTCTTTTGTGCAAGTTTTTGCTGCTGCTGGGTTTTTTTTTAAATCGAAGGCCACATGGAGGCTCTTGTAATGCAATTACTTGCAATGTTTTTCAAGGTATTTAAAAATGTATTCTCATTATTATCATCATTAAAATGAAAAATATTGTGTAAGTCGCCATTAACAAAACTGGCAACCTTACTTTGATATTTAGTAGAATATAAAACAGAAAAATAATTCATTTTAAATCGCCTGGAAGGGGCATTTCAGCACCTCTGCCAAAGAGGTGATGTTTTTGCCGGCGTTGATTTGCTTGTTTCTGTTAGCAGGATCACACAAAAACTGCTTGATGTATTTTCGTGAAGCCTAGTTTAAGGGTTGGGTCTATGACGGGAAAGAACCCAAGAAATTGATGACAATTGGTAGAAGGGTTGGGCATGTAAGAGGAGAGAACCCATTACATTTTGCAGTGGATCCAGATATAGGTATAAAAATGTCATCCTTGACAATATAACCACAATCCTGCAACACATTTTTTTTCCAAATGCAATCTTAACTGATTCTAGTTACATGTTTGTTTTGTAATCTGATTATGTAATACTGATTACATGTGATCCATCCCTGTTCATACAACATCTTCCCCTACATACGTGACATGTTCATACGTTTCCCAGGTTCTGTGTCTGTGGGACGTGTCGAGCCAGCTATGCGTTCACCGTCTGGCCGGCGTCTTCCCGAAGACGCAGGAGGACGCGAGCACCCTCCTCTTCCTCCACGAGGAGCGTCAACTCCTCCTGCTCTCCTTCAACAGCCTGCTCCTCCTGCTGGAGACGGCGAAGGAGGAAGAAAAGAGGACGAGCAGCCACGAACACCCCGTCACCTGTGTGCTGTATAATAGTCTGTTCAGACAGGTAGGAGGCTGAAATGGCTCCCTGAGACTTTCTGTCTTGTTTTTGTTGATCCAGAGACGTACGGCACAGTAGAGATGCTGTAAGCAGATGACAAAACAACCTCCACTCAACGTTGGTCTACAGTATATCTACCACACTCCGCCATAGCTGCCTTACTGGAAACATGTGAACCGATGTTGAGGACAAACTTACAAAAATTTCTATGTGTATCTATTGTGAAATCTCAGAACCCAGATGTTGATTTAGTTATTGGTGTCACAATGCTGCTGGAGCTGACTTTAGTAGTGGTTTTGATACAGTTTGATATAACTCACACATGAAATAGTCAAACTCAGGAGAGGTTTAATCATGTCTACCTCTTTTACAAACTTATCTGTCATTATATTTTATCATTACGTTGCATGTTGTAGTGTTTTTGTCCCACTCCATGACAGCTCCACACAGCGGGCATTAGTTTCCGAGACAGCGTAGGAGCACTACACAAATAATAAAATAGCTAATGCGTCCAATATAACCATCTCTCATTCTGAAAAGTGCATCCAGTCTTGAGTTTTTCCCCCCTGCTGTTATTCCCCCCTTTGGCAGCAACATTAGTTACATACTTCCCCTCAGTGGTGGCTTAGCCCTGAAATAAAGTGTAACGAAGCGTGGAGAATGGTTCGGCTGTGTGAGCATCATTAAAGAATACATCAGCAGAAGCTGCCTTTCTGGCAGCATGAAAAGGATCAAACTCTTTTTGATGATTGATATCCTCTCTCTCTCTCGCTCTCTCTCGCTCTCTCTCTCTCTGCAGGTAGTCAGCAGCGACTCTGCTTCCTCTGTGATCTGCTGGCTCGCTGACACAGGCCAAAAGGTCAAGCAGTTCCACCGCTGCCACGGCAACGCCGAGATCTCCACCATGGCGCTGGATGGTACGCAGACGCGGCTGTTTACTGCAGGCGCTGATGGAGAGGTTAAAGTAGGTGGACGGACACACACACACACGCATGTTCATCTGTGAAACACATAGCTGCAGGTCAGTCCTCAGGGAGATGCAAACTCTGAAATGCACTGAGTGAAATGCAAAAAAAAAAAAAAGAAGAAGGAGGAAGTAGTTTGACAAAATGATGTAAACAGGAAGGCGAAGTTGAGAAAACATTTCCCAATCATTTTGAGTTTCACATTTACTTGGTATTTCACACATGTGACTCAAGCAATGCATAATGATTTCAAGCTTCATGCAACTGTTCCAAACATGGGAATTATAATGAAATAATGATTAGAATTTATGCATATTATAATCAAAGAGGATGCAGAGAACACAAACCTCTTCCAAGGCAGCTCATTTTCCCCATTATGTCATCACACTTAGAAAGAAATAGTCCCAATGATAGATAGACCCTTATGACATGGAAATCTATCCCAAAAATTTGGAATCACATTGATATCATTATTAGTTTGATAGTTATTCAAGAAAAACAGTTTTCTTTTGGATCCAGCTCAGTAAGTTTTGAAGACATGTCAAATTTGACACCTAAATGAAGCAAAAAGCTACAATCTGATCTTAGTTGCAAGTCTGTAACATTATTATCTGTTATCTTTCCATGAACCTTATAAATTCAATCATTCTGAATCACTAGATCTGGAATATTCCTTTAATTATATTCAGACTTTGATGTGTGGTAGATCTTATGGGGATGTTATTGTGTAATTTGTGTCCAGTTATTGTTGGAAGTTAGACGCAAAAATGTTCTAACTGCTCCTGTAACAACAATGATAAAGAACCCTTTAAAAAAGTCTGGAGCCAGATGGTGATATCAAAATCTAGTGCATTATTCCTTGGGCCATATCCTACCTCTCCAAAAAAAAAATCTGTTTGAGTAATCCTGACAACAGACAGACAAACCAATGCCGATAAAAACATAACGTCCTTGGTGGAAGTAATAATCAGCCACATCAGCTCTCTGACTTCATGAGCAGCCATGTGCATCCTGTGCAGGTACAAGTTCACTGTGTCATTTGACAAAACTATACAAACCAGAATAAGAAGACACCTACTGGACCAGTTAGTAACATCATGCGGCATCTCTCTAATCTAATTTTCCTCTACACTGAACCTGTGCTGTAGCCGTCAGGGTGATTAAGATGTCAAATTTTGACCTTTTAATTACATCGCTGCCACCGGGCCGATCCTTGTTCCTAAATGCTAGAACACAGAGCTAAACTGCACCATCATGTGAAATGGGACAGACAGTGTGAGGTATTACCTGAGCTGTCATGTTATTAGATCATAATAGGATAGCAGCTCCAGTAGTTTGCATCCTCACATGTGCAGCCAAAACATAATTTCATTTGAAAACCCCTTGACTTCACTGCTACGGCTAATATTTCTGTTACCTCCTTCTTTCTATAGTGAAAGCTGAGTATATGCAGGAGTATGCTTTGAAATGAAGGACATTTGCTGTTGTGATGCCACCTTTGAGTATCTTCTCTGCCATCTATTGCAGGTTTGGGACTTCAACGGCCGCTGTCTCCACAGAATGAACGCCGGCCTGGGTCGGGCTGTGGGGATCTCGCAGGTCTTACTGCTGAAGAGGAGCATACTGGTGATGGGCTGGGAAAGGTACTGTAGATCTGTGTATTTATACACTAACTATGTAGTTTCTGCTGCTACAGGTCTCTCAATAACCTGTTAACTGTGATTCCTGTTGTTTTTATATATGAGAATAGTGAAATTTTCAACATTGTGTACATAAAATCATAAAATTCTGTGAAAATAGTTTTTTTTTTTTAGTTATGCCCCTGGAAACCCTCATCTGACACAAATCCCATTATAGAACAAGCCTAAATGTACCTTGCAACAATGGAAATGGAAAAAAAGAAAATTAATGATAAAGGCCCTAAATAGCTGACGGCAAAAGTCGTCACTTCATTGCTGTGTGTCGAAAGTTTAATGAAAAAAATACTGAATAGTATTTGAGATCTGCTCCCGAAACAAAACCGACCACCAGAATGAACCAAAGTCTGTCTTCTCCTGCTCCCTTTGCCAGCCAAGAGCTCACATCTCTTTATGTGTGTTTCTTTGTGTACTCACATCGCATCCGCTCTTCATTCTCATCATCATTTCAAACCCAGTGAGCTGAACTCAGTGTACCATCATCAAGTTATAGTCTCTCTCTCTCTCTCTTACTCATCAAACACACACACACACACACACAGAGGCTGCACAGCGGTAAAGAGAACACAGATGACGGATCGGCAACAGTAAATAAAAATACTGCTGTTATGACTTTCATCACTTATTTAATTTCCTGTTTCCTCACAGCCACCTATGCCACAGTTTAATCCACATAATGCTGTGTCGCATCGCATTTAATTTGAAGTCCCACTGCTTTCTGCTGCTCATATTATCTCATGCAGGCTGAAATATCCACATCCCAGTGACAGACGTATCCCTCAGCATGGAACAGTAGTGCATTATTTGTTCATTTCATTTAGAGTGCACCGCAATAAAAAAAAGCTACAGAAGTGGTTTAATGACATAAACAATTAAAGCAGTAGAACCCATTGCAGATGTTGTGCTATAGTGTAAAGGAGGAGCTTCCATGCTCTTTATTAAACCTTATCTTAATGCATGTGTAAAGCAAAATACTTCTATTACAGCTATTACTACTACTGCTGTTGTTACTACTATCACTATTCCTATCGCTATCAACAGCTTCCATTACTACTGTACTATAACCACTACTCCCACGAATACATCAGCTGCTGGTATTATTTTGCTTTTATTTCACATTCTTTTTATTTCAACTATTACTCGCTCGCTATTCTTTTTGGTGCTCCTACTGCCACTACTACTATCATTGCTACTTTCTGCTACTATTACTGTTACTCCTACTGCATTATATATTCTATCACTTTTGCTCAGAGGTGCTACAATTTTAGCATTTAGGATTTTGCTCAACCCAGCGTCAAAAATGGGCCATATAACACCGGGGTGTGTTGGGTTTAGTTAACTTGGCATGATCACCGGGTGGTGCATTTTAAATCATTTAATTATAAGGGAAGATGCAATGTTTGTTTTTTTAACCTTAAACTTTACCCATACTGACACCATCCTTAATTTTAGTGCATTATTATTATTTTTGTACTTTGTAACGGATTGTGATGTACCATACTTGACATAAAAAATGTATTAAAGCAAAAGTTAAAAAATGTTAAAAGAACACAAAAAACTGGTTTATTAACAGCGATGTCACTGTTACTATATTACTATATAATTACTATAATTACCATATAATTACTATAATTACTATAGTTACTATATGACTATTAGTATAACTACCAGCGCTGCTCCTGCTAATGGTGTACTACTACTACTACTGCTACTAATAATAATAATATGTATTACCAGTTCCTGATAAACAAAATGTACTGAGAACTGAGTGCTGTGTGTGTGTGTGTGTGTGTGTGTGTGTGTGTGTGTGTGTGTGTGTGTGTGTGTGTGTGTGTGTGTGTGTGTGTGTGTGTGTGTGTGTGTGTGTGTGTGTGTGTGTGTGTGTGTGTGTGTTTGTAACACACCTTTCCACTTTTCTCACCCCCACCTTCTCTCTGCTTCTGTTTCCCTGCAGGAACCTAACAGTTTTCCGTCTCCATTCCTTCTCTCAGCCTTTTGTCGAACCATCCGAGTGGAAGGGAGGAGTTCAGCATCGCGGTGATGTCCTCTGCGCCGCGTTCCAGCCGCCGCAGACTCTGGTCACAGGTGCGCGTGTGTGTTTTTGCTCGTTTGTGCGTACATGTGATAAATTACATCATTAGTTAAATTAAGACTGAGGGCTCATGCAGAGGAGAAACCAGACCAAGAAATGGAGACGAATCTCTCTAGTTCACCTGCAAACCAACAGAGGCGTAACACTGCTCCACTGTATGATTTTTAGGTGCGATACCAGTGTTCCACAAGCAAAAGCGGTGTGACGTGTGACACAGCAGCGTCAGCATCTAGTGGCACGTTTTACACATGCGTTGAGCTATGAGGGGTGGAAGTAACAAAAATTAAATGATAAAACTGGAGGTGATTTTAAAAAAAATGATTATATCCTTTATTTTACCAGGTTAAAAAAAAAAATCCTCATTGAGATTAAAAATCTCTTTTCCCAGGGTGACCTGGCCAAGAGAGAATGAGAATGGACGGGTAAAAGTGGATGTGAAATGAAAAATGGAGTGATAAATTATCAAGTGATTTGATTAATTTAAAGCTGATTTGATTCATGCATCGTTCACACCACAAAATTACCATTTATCATTCAAGGGATGTAGCCTCACGTGCATATGCTTGGAAAATGGAGTAGTAAAAGTGCATGTGAACTGAAAAATGGAGTGATTTTTTTTCTCTTTTTAGTTAGATTTTTAGTCTTCGTTTGTCTTACTCTCTCTCTCTCTCTCTGTGTGTGTGTGTGTGTGTGTGTGTGTGTGTGTGTGTGTGTGTGTGTGTGTGTGTGTGTGTGTGTGTGTGTGTGTTACGTAATGTAACCATAACTAAGCACCAACTACAGAGAGCTTGGAGGGACAACTACTCAGGGAGGCGAGGAGTTTTTTTTCTTCTTTCAATCACACTGGTTTTTATACAATCTTTAGAACTCGTCTCCAAAGTTTTGTGTGTATTTTTCTACACTTGTTTTTTGGGGTTTTTATGATTATATAGACCCTGGAATTAAACCCTGTGGCTCTTGATCCCATTTGCCAACTCAATACAACCACCATTTACCAAAAACTTGTGCTACATGAATGAATCAGCATCCAAACAAAGATAATCAGAGGTCTTCAGATGTGAAGAAAATATACTTTTGGATCGGCACTTTCCTTTAGTTTTCTACCTAGGGGATTGAACTGGCAACCCTCCAAGTCCACTTCTATCAAATAGCAAACGCCCGATTTTCCCCCAATACGCTCTTCAGGGTGTATAAATTGTATCACTTTGGTCCGTATTGATAGTTCAGTTGTCAGTTAACCAGAATCTGTGAGCGGGGCGCAGACCGACGTTTCAGACCCGTCTCTGGACGAGAGCGATAAATTGAGGGATGGAGGTGGATGGCTAGATAAGAGTGGGTGCTCTCGATGCTGGTGGGAGAAATGGTTTGGAAGGAAATGAATAGCTGCAGAACAAAAGCACGACTCAGGAGCGAATCTGTGAATTTGAAAACTTCTTCAGAGTTCACTCCCTTGCTTTCTTTCCGGGGGTGTCTGGCTCCTCTCTTTTCCCTCCTCTCCAGTTTTAGCTTACTGCATTTCTCATCAACCCCACGCTGCAACCTCCACCTCCAATTTAATCCAAATACCCAATTTAAATTGTTTATTAGCACTCTCTCAGTGGTAGGGAGGGGAAAGGGAACTACTTTCTATCTTTCAAGTGTGTGTTTGTGTGTCGCATGGCTGCAGGAGTAGGGAGAGAATACAAAGATGTTTGCAGGTTTGTTTAAAGGTGGGCTTATTTCCATAAGTCTCTGAAGTGTGATGGTTGCCAAATCACTGAATGCTTTTCTTAATAGTTGATGCATGACAACGACAAAAACAAAAGCCTTGATTGAACATTCGCCAGCATCGTGTTTGCAAAGTGTTTCGTTTTCACTCAGCCGGTTCAATTGGTTAACAATATTGGTGCCTCCTGAGGTTTTGGCAGCTCGTCTGATGAATGTTAATGATTCACCTGATGAGTGGTATTTTATGTCATAAGTTAAATACAGCTCTCTACCTGACGATATCTTTGGTGCAGAGTTGATGGTTTCTGGTTTTGGAGTGGTTTTCTGTAGGCACTGGTGTATCCGGATCATCTAACGTGTTGCCCAAAAACAAAAACAAAAAAAAGATGGGACTCATTCCTACACTTTAACATTCAATGTGTTGCTTTGGGTAAATGTGGAAATAGGACGTTCCTACCTTGGCAAAAGTTGGACATGAACCGTTACTGTGTCATTTTCCACATTAAGTAGTTTTGTAAATTCTTTCTTCCCTAAATCTCGTCATGCACAAAGACGCCATCTTAAAGCCACGGTGCATTAATTTCTGTTGGCAGCTTATTTCTTCAGGGTTGCATCGAGCGATGCCGTCTCGACATCGAAGCATGCATGTTGCCAAGTTATGTGCCAGTGCCGCCAAGTGAAAGCTTGGTGGCATCATGGCCACCAGTGACAAAAGTCAATCGGAAGTTTTTCGGACGGACACGCTGCTCGGGACTCTTATGTGTGTGTGTGTGTTTGCAAATGCATCTGTCTTGTTTGTGTCTTGAATCAGATTGCAGGATGAAATTTTGGCTAATGTGGTACCGAGGCCTCCTCATTCATATTCAAAGTATCTCTCTCTCTCTCTTTCACACACACACACACACACACACACACACACACACACACACACACACACACACACACACACACACACACACACAGTAGTACGTATGCAGGGTGTACATCCTGTAACCTCCTCCAGTCACAACCTCCCCCTTTTAGACATTCCGTCCTTCCTTGGATCCCTTAATCCTCCATGGCTGAACACCTTCCAGGCGACCGAGGACCACCTCATCTGAACTTTGATGGATGTCCAAAATGGAATTGGAAAGCATAGAAATCAGAAACCTGAGCGACAGCAGCGTCGCTCTGTTTTATTTATACATACTGTATATTTCAGTTTCTGACAAGTCGGTGAGTGAAAGGGAAACTCCTGCAGCTTTAAACATCAGAGTGTGTCATAGGTCTTCTGGAATACAACAGCATGTCTGACAAGAAGTTGCATAAATTCTTTCGTGGCTCCAGAGGGAGCTGTGAAAACTGATGAATGTCCTCAAATGATGTCACTTGAGTCAATGCCAGTTGTCACTGTTCCTCAATCCCTCACTCCTCCGTCTACCTCCCCCTCTCCCTCCCCCATCTATAGCCACATTTCCACTACACAGCACCGGCTCTACTCGACTCGACTCGACTCGACTCGACTCGACTCGACTCGACTCGCCTCGGTATCTGGTTTTCCATTATGGGACAGTACTTTCTTAGCGTAGATCTCGTCCACGTCTCGTGATCCTCTCATCAGCTGTTTAAGACAGGAACTTCTGCACCTCCTCAATGTCGCGGCTGCAATAAAAAAGTTATGGCCGCTAAAGTAGCTTCGCTGTTTGGATATTGCCGCCATTGATTTGAGCTGTGCAGGATATTCCGTGCATGCCAGGCATCGACCAATCAGTGGTCTGCAATGTTACACGTGACTTTTTAGTACCTGCTCAGCCCTCTTGGAACCACAATGGAGGTAGTACTAAAAAAGTAGTACCATTTACCAGGTACTTTTTACCTAATGGAAAAGCAATAAGGCGAGTAGAGCCGGGCATAGCCGGTACTGCAGTAGATCTCTCTTTTGCTCTCTCTCTTTTTCTCCCATTCCCCCCCTCCACCCTTGTCTTTCAACTCTCTCTCTCTCTCTCTCTTTGTCTCCCATCTCTCTCTTTCTCTCTCTTTTTCAACCTAACCAGTCAAAGCAGAGGGCCGCCCACCTTGAGTCTTGGATCTGCTCGAGGTTTCTGCCTGTTAAAAGGCAGTTTTTTCTCACCACTGTCTCCATGTTCTTACTCACGGGGGATTGTTGCCTCTCTGTAGAATAAAGAGTCGATCTGGACTGGCTCTGTTTGGAAAGTGCCTTGACCAAAATTTATAATGAAGGTGATTTTTACCCAAGCTCAACGTTATGGAGGATGCAGATAGTCTACTCTTAACACCCTTATCCCTCCTCTTAATCCTTCTGTTTCACACACACACACACACACACACACACACACACACACACACACACACACACACACACACACACACACACACACACACACACACATACACACACACACACACACACGTATGCATGCATGATAAAAGTCACTTGAAATACATAAGCTGGCTCTGGGGTGCATGAATAATGCAGGTGATCCACACTTTCATTAACTTTACACCTCCTATAGCTCTCTCTCACACACACACCCTAAAGCCAACACACTCCTCACACATCTCATTATTAAGTCCTGCTATTCAACTGTTGAGCCACCTGATGAGATTTCTGCTTTGTGATAAAGACACACACACTCACACATACTTATATATAATGTATATAATTTGAAAAGCACCTTCTCTTGAGGTGAATGTTAAGGTTTGGGTGGTGGAGCAGATGGTAGCCAGGCACAGATATGGAGCTTTATCATCTTTTGAGGTAGTTTTAGTGTCTGGCTCAAAAATGATTCAGCAGAGGAAAGTAAAAAGTGTGTGTGTTGATAGAAAGTTGTTAATATTTCTTTTGCAAATGTGACGTTTTCTTCACTTGCATCATAGAACAGACTCGGTTTTCTACTGATTCAAAATGCCAAAAACAATGTGAAATATAGATTTTACTGTAAGTTCTGACACTGATTTGTGCAGGAAGCTACGATGGAGAGATTATAGTGTGGAACAACAGCACAGAAAAGGCTTTGAGGAAACTGCAGCTACATGCTGAACACAGAAAAGGCAAGAAGCAGCTGAATCTCACTTTCACATAGTGAATAAATCTAAAATGTAAGATTTTTTTTTTGCCTTATGTTTCTTGTACGTCTGCCTGTATTCAGTCTTTCTTTTATTTCGTCTTGCTTGTCTCTCAAACTCTGCCTTTCTAGGTTTCCCTGATATTCACCTTCACGTCAACGGCAAAGAAGACTCTGATAACTCCTTCGCCATCTCTAGATTGTTCTTCATACCAGGACGCACACCTGCGACTGCAGCCGCAGGTAACACAATGAAATGAAATGAAACCGAGTGTGATTTTTTGTTAAAATAAGATATGCAACACTGCATAAGTTGAGAAACATAACCATAAAATCACCACAAACTCAAAAATCAGAATATTTTGCCTTTTCGTTTTGAGACGCATTCTGTGGTTGTTGTCTGACAGCGTTTAAAGAGTTTTTTTAATGCCATACACTGCATGTATAGATTTGCAATACATGGTTGCACATACACAGATGCACTCTTGCACATTATTCTTGTGAAAGTTTCTTTTAAGGTAGTGTTGGAGAACTCCCACTGGTGCAAGGCTATCACATAATACCTTGTCAAAATTTACTTTGAGCATTATTCCCATGGTTCCGACCAACTCTGTTGTTTCACAGACTAATTCCTTCACTTCCATCAGGTGGTGCAGACCTGGTGTCCTGTGGAGGTTCAGGTGTGGTCAGACTGTGGAACACGGGCCACAGCTGTCTGGTGGGACAGTTCGCAGCTCACAATAGAGATCTGGGGTCTGTTGTTATGACGGTCAGCCCCTGTGGGAAATATTTAGTGACAGCTGATAGGGAGGGGACACTCAAGACTTGGGACATACAGGTAGGTGTTTGTCACACCCACACACACACACACACATGTACTATACATATCAGCTGCAGTGGAAACTACACGCCTCCATGACATGTTTGCATATTGGAAGAGAGACAAAGACAGGATGGGAAAGACAAAAAGAGTGATGAAGACTGGTGAGCCAGAATAAGGGACAGAGATGAAGAGCATGAAGTAGCAGTCGCCATCATCTGTCATTTTGAAGCTCCAGCAGCCCCAGAGTGAAACCAGACCAGTTAATCATGTAGAAAATCTCCACTGATGTATTAGCAGAGGCAGGCAATGCCCCCATCCTGTTTGGTATTTTTGATTTTAAAGCCTGGTTGAATTAATGAATTGAAAAAACACATTTACTTTGATATTTTTTGGCAAACCACCTCTCACAGAGGAGGATAAAATCAAGACCAAAGTTTTAATTTCTGCCAAGATCACTGATCAGAGTTTCACTTTAACTTATGATCACTTTACATAACAAATGTTTTGGTAGCAGAAGAGTTTCTGATACCTCAGAGAGACCTTTTGACTTTTTGACTCTGATTATGAAGACTTAGATCAACCGTCGGTATATGAGGCGTAGCTGCATCACTGTCACACCTATAATGGCGGTAAAAGAACACCCTCTTGGGTATTATTGCCACAATACTCACAGCTCAACTCTCCGTCACAGTCTATGGGATGGGATGAATTCAAATGGTTGTGAGTCTCATTTCGCTCCCAGTTTAATTTATGGAGATTTATATGGAGCGGAGTTGAAGAAGTCGGACAAGCTCAGTGCTACGCTAGAAATCCTGTCCTGTGGCGAGTTTGGAGCACATTTGGAATCAGCTGGATGACTAACATGATTGCACAGTATATACATACAGTGTTATGCTCTCAGGCCTTCACAGTTCGTTATCAGGTCTCAGCCTAACATGATGCCGTAAATGCCCAACAAAGGATTCGTGTTAATTGCAATAACTGCAAGGTATGTTTTTATTCCTTATTATCCTGGGGCCAGTGCCCCTCCGGCCCCGCCTCTGGATCCGCCCATGGTTTGTGTATAGCCACAGAAAATGTTTTTCCAGCAAGATCATAGACAAAGTAATCCCCTGCTTTGCTCCTCTGTTCCTCAGCATTATTGCCTTGAGCCAGGTGACAGAATAACAACAGCGCCTCCAGAACTGCTGCGTAGTTTCCGCCCACACCTTGATCGTGTGACTCACCTAGAGATGTGTGTCCAAGGCGACAGTCTCCTCCTGCTCTCAGCATCGTCAGACTCCAGCGTGGCTCTTAGCTACCTGTCTGGAGATACCGTCGGCCTGTTCGGACAGGTACACAACCACACGCTTACACGGGTCATTCGAGTGCACGGCGGTAGCTTCGAGTGCTTATCATAACCTGCATGTTTGAAATAACACTGTTTCGGATGGCAGAGATATTGTTTGGCGTCACACTGTCAAGGTAACAGCTTCAGATCCTTGTGGTTCAAATGCACCGTGGTGCAGGCTGCCTTTGATAAAGCAAGCCTCCCACTCTGCAGTGTCCTGGTGGGTGGTGGTGGCCTGTTGACAAAAATGGATGTGAAGCCCAGCATCGAGCTATGGTTAGGCCTGTGTGTGTTTGTGTCAAAGAAGACCCATAGTAAGTTAGCCAGAGGCAGTGTCTGCTGGGTGTTGCTTCATTTCAGTTTGCCTCAGGCCCCCACACACACCAACACATCACAACCCCAAAAAACCCAAAAAGACCAGGCATAAATAAAAGCATGCATGTAAACCTGCGTAACAGACTGTAAATGTTTCATACTACCATGTAAATTCTTGCTCACATGTGTAGCAACACATACACATAAAGACATTTTGCATTTTTTAGGGGTATTAAGATTCATTTCTATTCAAATAGATACTGTTGGACTCCTACATTATCTGTGCAATGTTTATGAGAGGTGAATTTTGCAAATGAAAGACTACATCCATATGAATCAAGGGTTATAAAAAGATACACGGATATATGGAGGAGGAATATGCATTTGAGCAAGGACAAAGTCCGGAGGCTGACTCACAGATAGTCTTGCCGTTTGTCTTCACTGCTGCAGGAGGAGCAGTGGTGCTTGGAGAGACTTGGACCGCCGCAACCACAGCCGGAACCAGAGCTGGGCCAGGGAGACCACAGAGGGCAAGGACATTCCAGACAAGGAGAAAAGATGTCACCTCCACCCTCTAGTGAGACAGCCTCTGACCAAGGAGCCAGCACTTCTGCAGAGGGCGGAGAGCTGGGGGTAAAAGATGAGGGAGAGGAACAGTGGGACGTGAGCAGGACCGAACCTTTATCTATGCAAAGAGTTGAGTCTGTGCCGTAGTTGTAGTTCTCTGGTAGGCATATGCAGGAGGGAACCAAAGGCTTACCTGTGGGCTTCAGCTCAAAGTGTATACCAACAGATTGTTTATGTTCTGTAAATTAGGATTCGGCAAAGAAACCTGGGTTACATTACTAATTAGCTTATGTGCATCGGGTTCCAGACTTGTGTGTTTTGATGGAGCCTCCCTGGTGTTAATGCATGATAAGTGATATCAGAAATTCTATAATCATTAAACTACGACTCTAATTAGCCTCTGAGTCTACAGTATTTATTGACTGTTTGTATTGATCTTGTATTTGCATTTACAGTCACTCACCCAGAAGAGGGCAGTTAACTGGACAGGAGGAGAGACAGGGATAATGTGTAATTGACAACCCACCAGGATACAGCAGTTTTGGGGTCCATTTGTCTTCCTGCAAACTTGCAGTTTCTGCTCCTTGCTTCAGAGCCTTTTTGGTTTTGTTGGCTCATTTTAGCACAGAGTACAGTCTTTTTCCCCAACACTTTACTGTCATTCAATGTGTTTATTTTGCAAAGGGGATACGGAGGGTTTTATTTTCTTTCAGCATATTCAAAGGTATTAGAATATACATATTAAGATTTAATTTATTGTCTTTTTAGAGTGAAAGAAAATGCAAAGAAAAGATTATAATGTCTCAGTAAGTACTGAAAGCAACAAATTTGGATTTCCTATACACCCTTAAACACCTCTTTTATTTGTCTCTGGAAAAAGAAGGGACTTCACAGTTTCTGTGAGCTTCTTCGAATGATGACAGACAGCAAAGTGATCCCAGTTCTATCTGCCAGCTCTGCAAGCAGTGCTATGGGGATCTGACTTTACAAACAGACACACACACATAACATATCAGACCTGACAAGGTCTATCTGGAGCCCAGTTGTTTGGAGGGCCTTCTTCCATATAGGCTTGAATCCCTACTTTGATCATGAATGTTCAGTCTTGACCTTTGGGGTAAAGAAAATCTGACTTTATGAGCCAAATGCTAATATCAGCATGCTAGCATGTTCATAATGACAATGCTAACAGGCTGCTGTTAAGCAGGTATAATATTTACCATGATTACTATTTTACTTTAGTGTGTTAGTGGATGAGAGTTTGGCCTCAGTGTCTTATTTTGTAGGTTGTGTTTTCTGTTTCCTGTTTTAATTTGATAGTTATTTTCTCCATGTTGTGTTATTTGCTGTACACTTCCTGTCTTTGCTGTTCTTACGTATTTTGTCCACTTTAAACCTCTGTTCTTTTTTCATGTTCGTTGTTTGCATTTTTGTACTTCCTCTCGTGTCTGTAAAATCAAATTGATGGCGTGTAGTTTGACTGTAGGGAATATAAGAACTTTTATTGAATCCCTATGATTGCAACCTAAGCCTATAAATGATTATTCCAAGGCGACAACACTCTAAGGAATTAAAACGATAATGTAATATTAATCTACTCTTTTAATAGTTTTTAGGAGTATATAAAACAGTAGATGTGGAGCAGAGAGAATTTAAATGTCTGATTACAAAGGACTCCACATTTTAAAAGAATAGCTAACTTTAGAAACACCTGGAGAGAAAGTGTTCACCATGACTGGAGGAATCAATACTGTGTGTGTGTGTGTGTGTGTGTGTGTGTGTGTGTGTGTGTGTGTGTGTGTGTGTGTGTGTGTGTGTGTGTGTGTGTGTGTGTGTGTGTGTGTGTGTGTGTGTGTGTGTGTGTGTACTGTACTGAGCTCATCAGAAAAGTTTGTGTGGTTTTGTGGAAAGGCCAATTGGCAAGTCTAAACTGGGCTGCCAGCCAGCTACTGGGCATGAGGTGAGAATAGAATGGCCTCACTCCATCACCAGCTGAGTGTGTGTGTGTGAATAGTCCATCAATCAGAGCAGCCATTTATACCAGTGAGTGTGAGCATCAGGCCTGTTCCGCTCGCTCTATCACTGAGCGTGTGCGTTTGTGAGCAATGCAGGACTCATGATATTGATGGGTCTGGGCGCTCGGTCTAATCTCTGCGACAACACAAGCACACGGATATCCACAGGAGAAATATGACACTCTGTTACACACACACACACTCATGTAGAATTAAAAGTGCAGGATTAAATCTTTTTTTATGTAAAGATCACTTGAAACTATAATTAGATTAAAAACGTGAAATTTAGATGCTGTTAAATTTAGCACCAGCTTCTTACACACACACACACTTATTGTGGAGGTGGAAAAGCAATTACAAGCAGGCAAGTTGATTTTGATTTTAATTGGAGCCCTTGCTGGGAGCTCCACCTGTTATCATCAACAGCCAACAAACATAAATGTGGAGTTTTCCGTCCTCCGAAACTCTTTCATGCACAATTCCTGGGGTTTAATCACAAGCTCCTCTTCCAGGTTCTTGTAATTAATTTGCTTGTACAGTTTTATGAAGGGATGACTGGAGCTTTTCAGTAAAATTTGTTTTATTATACGTTTGAATCTTAAAGTTAATTTCTGGGAAGTGGGTTTGACATGGAATCAGGTTTCCACTCAGTGCTGCACAGCTTTCCTCTGGATCTGCATCTCTTTTTCATATTACCTGTGTGAAATTTCATCTGAAATTGAGCTTCATATATACTTAGAAATGAATGCATTTGTCAGCATAGTGCTATGTCTTAAAATATTCACATTTATGCCTCTTTTGGTTTGTGTGGTTTAAAGGTTTGCTGGTTGTAATTTAAAAAAATCCTGTAATAAGGTTTTATTTTTGCCTCGCAGCAAGAAGACTCATAGGTTCAAATCCCAACCTGGGGACTTTCTGTGCGTCTGCGTGGTTTCGACTTCCACAGTCCAAACACATCTGTCAGCCCTGTAATGAACTGGCAACCTGTCAAAGGTGTACCCGGCCAGGATAGGCTCCAGCCCTCTGACCCTGGAAGGATGAGTGGGATTATCCTCATACTCCTGCAAACACAGTGTAATGCTTCACACATACCTCTCTGAAACAAATATCCTGCAGGTAATAATGTTTTTCCACAGTTAAAATGGAGCCTGACTGCCTCATTAATGTGTAACACACCAACGTACACACACAATCAATCCATTCACTAGCTTCTTCTCCCTCATCCTTGTCATTATCACCCCTCCCTCCAAACCCAACACATCCCTAATGGGCGTTGGATTCAAACTAATAGAAACAACACACACAAACACCACCGCACGCTTAAATATGCTGCGGTACATTACGCCCCCCCCTTCTTCTTCATCTGCAATTCAAAGTAGCTCCAGCGTGCAAATGATGTGTGCTCAATGCCCAATTAATTTTATCCACTGTGTGTAAAATATGGGGTCACTGCACAACTGCTCTGTGTTAAAAGAGGGGAGTTGGATCCGTGGGAAGCGGGCTGATGATGCTAGCCTGCTGCTGCATGGCCCTGAGCCTTTGACAGCGTTAGCATTTCAAATTGAGTTACACGCCAAACAAGCAAAGTAGCACGCGAGCGCTAACTCATCAAGGCCTGCCTTGTTTGTTCTATTGATGTGTGTGTTTGGCTGTAGGTTTGTTTCCAGTTCTTTGTCTTTGCAATATGAAAACAAATTACATTCCTGCACGTGTGTGTGTGTGTGTGTGTGTGTGTGTGTGTGTGTGTGTGTGTGTGTGTGTGTGTGTGTGTGTGTGTGTGTGTGTGTGTGTGTGTGTGTGTGTGTGTGTGTGTGTGTTAGGAAGAGTGTGTGAAGGCATCTCTGTGCATTTGTTATAATTCCTCCTGTCCCCTTTCCTATGAGGCTGTCTATGGGGCTAAACGCTCATCATGTAAATCAGTGAGCTATTATGAGCTGGCTCCTCTTCCTCTGCTTTCTTATGAAGATGAATAAAAGCCAAGCCAGTGATAAAGGAGAGAGGAGAGGAAATGAAATGAGCCCTGTGATTAAAGTGCACTGCTATACGGGCCTTTTGGTGTTGTGTGCTTATTTTGTGTGTGTGTCTGCACATAATTTTCTTGACTTTCAGCTACAGTTTGTTTTAATCGCCCTCATTTTCCTCAGTTTTTTTTTAGGGTGAGTTCAATTCAAGTTGTGGAAATCTCACTGTCTGAATGCATTCTTATATTGTGTGTACTACTGTTCCGTTCACCATCATGTGTGTGTGTGTGTCTGTGCATCAGACTTATGTTCTGCGATAGCATTAAATTGCAATTCCACAGTACGAGTTCCCGCACATACTGACTTTGGAGGATGAGGTTCACTTGCTGGTGATTTGAACCCATAATTGAGGTTATGGTAATTGCAGATGAACAGTATATTGTGCGTCCATGCAGGGCGTATACACGAATGTGCATCTTCCACACATTAATTGGCCTGAAGCACACAGGCTTGTAATATTATCTTTTCTGTTTCAGTGGTGCACAAATCTCAGTTCATATACCCTATTTTTTAAGATGGCTTCATTTGTATGTATGAGTTTAGTGGCAGGTGAAGTTTTCTGAGTCTGCAGCTCCGGCTGCCTTATTGCAGCATAATTACAATAAATCAAATTTACATTTGTCATATAATTTAGTTCTCATCTTGGTATTGCGTGGTTAATTTTAGCGTCCGCCGCAAATAAGCTATATTGTCATACAGATTAATAGCTGGAACGTACACACATGTCTGAAGGGAGCTATCATAATATCACGACCGTGTGTGACCATCTTACACTTTGGATCATTCTTACAGCCCCAAACTCTTTTATTCATTCTATCTCATGCGATTACCAGTCAGTTTACCGAGAGCGGATGTTCCATTTCAGATGTATAAATGTTGTGTGTGGCTGTAAATTGCTTTAGACATACCGGTATGTCCAAATTTATAAAGTTTATGGACTCTAGACTGCCTCTTATGCACTACGCACATTCAGCATGGATTTGGACGTGTCTAAATCCTGCTTTGCTCATTTGCTGTGACGATGCTGTCACAGTAAGATGCACTCAGAGCCATACTGACTCTGGAACTGGGGCCAAAAATAAAACTAGTGGGAGCCAGGTGGGAAAATCCATAAATAAACATCATCTTGAAATAACTGCAGCTTTCGTCAAATAAATATGACAACAAACTAGAGGACGACTTTGTGCTCTTTCCCAGTGGTTGCTTTGAATGAATTATTCAAGGTATCTAAAGAGCAAAGACAGCAAGTTTTTTGGGGCAGTCGTGCCTGTCAGTGAACCAAAAAGAAAGTGGCAATTAATAGCAAATGTTTATTTAATTTTTTGCTCTAATCTTTGAGACTCTTGGCTCCTGTTGACAGCCATGAAAGTTTTAGGAGACAGTGATAATAATCTATAAATCTGCTCGTTACTTATTAACTGGGAATGAGGGACATCTATTCCAGGATAATACATGAAAATGCATATTTCTTGACTTGAACTCTCCATCATCCCATACAGCCACACAGTGCACATAATGTGAACACTGGTCATTAAGATTTTAATTGGCCCGCAGACAGAATGACGATAAAGAAGTATAGTTACTACAAATATATGTATTTTTTATTATTTCTTTTTTGGACCTTTTGAGCGACTAAACCCTGACCCACACATACCTGACATTTACTACTTTATTTAACATTAACTACAGAATGTACTTTCTTTTTAATTCCAAAATGTCAGCTTGTTCCATGTGTCCCCTCTCACAAATATCCAACAGTACATGGTGCATGGTGGCTCCTGGCCAGCTCTTACACACAGTGTGCACAATTTATGCAAAATCGTCTGTCTGACATCAGTTGTGATGATTTCTAATTGTGTTCAGGAAAAAAAAGAAACTAATCACTTAAACAAAGTAATGATTAATAAATTAGGGAGAAAGGTTATTAAATCAGAGGTATTGATGGAAAAAATCCAGTTACAGACACAAACTGGAAGCCTACCAGCTGTGAAATTATACAATAAACACTAACTTGAATTACACAGGAGAACTGAATCCTCATCCTGCCAAAGGAAATATTGACTCATTATCATTACTTGCAAAAGAGTAGTCTAACAGTCTTTTATAATTAACTTAATGACTAATTCTTTAAAATCATTATTACTAGATTTCTTTTTGTCACTTTTCCACAGTGGCTGCCACTTTGTTGATGTCATCTACGGTGGCCCTGAGGTGCAAATCACAACAAAACTGGATGAAACGCAGCAGCATATTATCACATTTAACAAATGTTGTTTAGCTTTGCACCTTAGGGGTGCCGTAGCTCACTCATGAGAATCCAGCAATTACCCAGGGCCTGTAATGATTGGTGCACATACATGTATCGTTTAGAAAAACAACAACAACGTGTTCACACATTGTTAAACAAATGTAACAGTCTGCCTTTTTTTTGTTTCTTTCTATCGACTCTAGTTTTGTATTATTCAAAGTGCATTGTTGATCCCTGAGTGAGATTTCAATTGCATTATGATTTCTGCTTTTAAGGATGAAAATGAGAATATTTCATGTTTTTATGCGAGGGAGGAAGTGTGTTATTGCCTGTCTGAGAGAGGGAATGTGTGTGTGGGTGAGTGTGTCCATTCATGCACCATGTCGGGTACAGTAAATTAAAGCGGGACAGAATTTAAAAACACAAGATTTAGATGAAAACCATCCATCAGTGTGCTATAAAACTAAAGTGTCCTATTCAGTGTGTGTGTGTGTGCATAAGAGAGTAAGACGTCATTCATACATGCACTTGAGAGTTTTCTTTGTGTGTGTGTATCTGGATTGAAGTGGTGCAGGGATATTTGACTTAACGCAGGGGGATGCATGCTATCGGAATGCTAAGTAGGTTTAAACAGTCTTAATATTGAGAAGATGTAGGGCGATAAATTCACTTTGACACTGTGCACTGCTTCCCAGGGGTATGGCTGCTACTGATCAGCAGGTACGCACACTCTTTGGTTGTAAATACTGATACCCTCATTAGTCAAAACAGGTTTCTTTTCTCTTTATCTACCCTAGTCTGTCCAACTGTGGAGGAGGAGGAGGAGGGAGGGGAGTCATGCAGGGAGGACAGAGAGATATATGTAAGATGAAGGGAAGTGAGCAGAGGATGGGTGCAGATTAGGGGGAAAAGCGTTGGGGGAGATGGGAAATAGAAATGGATGGAAACAAGTAAAGGAATAGGCAATGAGGGAGAAAACAGGAGGGCGATGATGAGGGGAGGAGAGAGAGAAGATGAAAAGAAGACAGGGTGTGATCGATAGATGGAGAGAGGAGAGGTGACTGACGGATAGAAATCAGGGGAAGAAGACAGAAGGGCCTATTAGAGAAAAAAAATAAATGCAATTGTCATTAAAGAAGAAAGATAAAGGGAGTGAGATGAAGATGACCCACCAGAGCAGGAGTTTTTCTGATCTTGCCCTTTTTAATGTTACATTGTCTCTTCTCTCTGTTATACAGACCAGCTTCATCCATTACAAGTTTTGGTAGTTTCCCCTTGTTGACCACATGATTTTTTTTTAATAATATAAATCAAATTTGGTTGCACTACTGTATTCTTTTATCCCCATTTTAAAATTTAATTTGTTGCATCCCTCATTCCATGGTCTTTTAGGGGCATAACATATTTTGGGGCTCTATCTATCATCTGGAACGTGTCCGGCTCAAGGCAACTTAAAGGTAAAAGCCCAAACCCTGAAACCCCCGTTGGGGAGCTTCATCCCCCGACCAGGATTTAAACGTATGCCTGATGGAAGAGCTGCAGAAACAACCCAGCTGGACACTCATCTGTTTAACTGAGGAGCTGTATAAATACTTAATAAGGGTTATACAAAGACACCTAGGGCCTGTTCCAGAGAGCAAGCTAAGAAAAATGGGGATTAAAGTCCGACGCCTGAGTTGAATGAACCGAACAAATCAGCCGGGCCTAAAACGCTTCCATAAAGGTCAGTTCAAGCTCATGCAACCAGACTAAGTCGAGGCAAGGTTCAGGTGGTCAGGAGAAGTGTGTGCGCACGCTATTCTCAAGCAGTCCAAGAGGTCAAACGTGGATTAAATCAATGCACCGAAGCAAGCGGCATTGTTAAAGAGAGAGCAGGGATGTTCATGCCACAGAGCATGGCTAGTAAAATATGTAGATTGATTATTGAATACATAGGTAGCAACTTAATTTAAAGGTAACGGCTTATGAAGAGCACCTATAGGTAACTTCAATCAACTTGTACAGCTTGTGTCCTGGATACTGAGGCTCGAACCCACACATGATCTTTTGCTACATGTCTTCCGTCTCCTCAGTTCCTGTCCCATTCTTCAGCTACTCTGTCAAAAATAAAAGGTATAAAAATATTTCGATTCAACCTAATTAAATCTTGGGCAAAAGTACATTCAACAATCAGGAAAGAGAACTTGTAGGTTATTAAAATATTGAAATTGGGAGGTAAACAGCAGAAACTTGAGTGAGGGAGAAGAACATAGCAGAAGTTGAGATGAAATCTCAAAATATAGTTCAGGACGGTGGACATAATTATGGATCGAGGCATATTTATTTAGAAACTACATTTTTAACCAGTACATTTCTTTGAAATTGTAGTGATAACTATTGACAATAGTTTATGTTGTAAAAGTCTATAGTTTAATATCACGTGCCATGTAATTAAACAAATACCGTATGTAGGTCTATATGTTTTCATTTATCATTGAATTATTTATTTAATGTATTCCCTATTCAAGTTCATTTTCTGTAAACTTTTTTTTTTTTGACTGATTGCGGTTAATAAAGTTAAATAATATGGCAGCAAAACAGAGAGACGGTTGTAAAACCATCATCATCTCTTTTTGTCGGGTCAGTTTTACAGAAACTCTGGTTAAGTAGCATCTGAGGCTTTGCCCGACAGTTGTGGCTCATTTAAACTCCATCTACGTATGAAAATAAATGCGTACATTGTATTTGTCTTTATCCATCTTTAACCCTTTGATGCACAAGATATCCAAGCCCCTTCTAATACTCAGCCATGGAGGCAACGTTTCCGTCAGCGGTTGTTTGATTGTCTGACTGTCTGTCCGTCCGACTTTAAGCAGGATCACACAAAACTGCTTGACGGATTTTCATTAAACTTGATGGGAGGTTTGGGCAGATATCAGGGAAGAACCCATCAAATTTCGGAGTGGATCCAGATAAATGGTTGGATCCAGGAATTTTCACTTTCTTTAACATTGTGAGATTTTTTTTTCCCCACCATATCCAACGAAGCTTATTACAAGTTGCTGTCTATCACTGAAACATCATGTAAAATTAACTCTGTCAACTCTCAGAATGTTAAGGTAAGGCATAGTATGATACTCCGAAGTATCAATACTCTGTGCACAATCCCACTCCACATACATAAGTAGTCCGTACTCTAACATCCAGCAGTAAATGCCCTATGCCATCTATAGGCAGTTCAAGATGGAGAATGTGGCATAAATATTCAAATATTATTACTATTCTGGTACCATAGCTAGCTACGGCACCGTTCTCCTTAAGGCCACACTGAGCCCTTCAAAGGAAATGGATTTCTGAGCACTTGAACATATATTATAAACCCCTGCATTTTAAAAAGCCCATTATGTGTGTGTGTGTGTGTGTGTGTGTGTGTGTGTGTGCGCGCGCTTGTCCACTTTGTCTTTTCTGAATTCTAAAAACCCTTTAACTTAACCACGTTAGGGTGCAAATGCATAGGATATCGCATCAGAAACTGGAGAGATGCTACACACACACATGTGCTTAAACTGCTCCAGGGCTGGTGGCTTAACTCCTTTCATTTGTCATAGCCTCCCCACACACACACACACACTCACACACACACACACACACACACACACACACACACACACACACACACACACACACACACACACACACACACACTCTCACACACACACGACCGTTTGGCCCTGTGGTCACATCCCCATGGCTGATATCCCCTAATAATCTCCCTCCCGCTTCTATTCCAGCGCTAACTGGAAGCATGTGTGTATCATGAAAGTGTGACATGTGTATTTGTATGTGTGCGTGTGCAGAGATGGAGATCAGAGAAGAAGCCATGCTGTGTTGGAACATAAGACAAATCACAAATAGGCTATTGTCACCGATATTAGCCGGTATTTAAATATTTTATGTGACTAAAATATTGAAGCCCTCCACCTGCCTCCACCATTTATTTTTTTTTCTAACCTCCCTGCACCTCCTGTTCAAGGTTATATTTAAATTCAGGGCAAGCCCTCAGATCTCTCTCTTCATCCCTCTCTCACTTTCTTTCTTTCCTCCCTCCTTCTGTGCCATTACACCCCATCCATGTCCCTCAACTCTCCCCCATATCCTGTCTATCATTGCTGCCTTCTGCTTTAATTCACTCTGTTCCTATCAGCACTCCCCCCCCCCTGCGCCCCATCCATCTGTAGCCCTAGCCCCCCCTCTCTCTCTCTTTTTCTTTCACTCTCACACTCACTCTCTACTCTCCAAACCCCTGTCCATCGCTCGCTCTCTTGCTGTCTGTTCTTCCATGAAATTAAAGAGCTCTAAGCTCCTGTTTAATCAGAGCCTGTTTGGGGAAAGTGCTGCGATGACAGAAACCATCCTGAGTGCTGTGTGCATGTATGTAGGGCTGCTGTTTATGCCTATTATATATGGTAAAGAGATGGTAAAGATGCACACTTCTGACATTCTTTGTGTGTTTTTGCACATCTGGATGTCTGGTAGTCTAAAATAGGGTCGTTAATCCAAAGAAAATAGGTATTAGCAGGCAGTTAGGCCTGATAGTGGGATGATTAACTATGAATCTGGATTGTTTACTGTCATGGCCTGGATGAATGTAGATCAACACATCTAATCAACTACCATTTGCCACCACTAAATAGAAGGCAAGTTAATGGCTCACTGTTTGACAAGGTGAAAGAGGGAAGGTGTGATGCCAGCATCACTTCTCCTCACGTCTTTGCCCAGTGACACTGATTCTGTTCTTAAAGGAATAATTTGACATTTTTGAAAAATACACCTCTCCTTGCTGAGGGTTAGAGGAGGAGACCAATATCACTCTCATTTACACTCAAGTTTAGGCAATCTTTATAGTCCCCTTCCATCCAGTGGACCATGTGCTGTGTGTACAGTTGGTTGACTTTGGTTGGATGAGGTGTTCCTTTATTTGCTGAGAAAAATCTCTTATTTCTTAAGCAAAATAAAGTATTCAAAACCATTGTGGATTAGCTGGAAAACCTTTTGTCATTGTTAATTAAAAGCTGACTTTTTAGAGATACTTGGTTCCCCCAGGACACCCATGCTACATACTGTACTTATAAAGATCTTCTTCTTCTCCGTGTGCCGTTTTTTTGGTGGTGCAACAACTTTTGGTGTGCATTACCGCCACCTTCTGAACTGGGAGTGTGGATGGAAATGGATTCACTACTAGAAAGTCCTGAATCCCTCATGATACATAATGATCTTATATAGAATATGATGCGTCATTATACTCAACAGTATATATAGTTGTTAAAATGAGCTAAACTATAAAGATCTACAGCTGTAAAGTACGATAGATACATTAATGCAGCAATAATAAACCCAAAACATCATATACAATAATAAAAACATGCACTGAAAAGAAAAAAACTGCACCCTAACCCCTAACCCTATTATCTGATAGTACATAAAATCAAGTTTGATTGGTTTTGAATGCAGGGCTTGTAGTGGAGTATTTTCACAATAGTTTATTAGTACTTGTAATGGGGATTTGAATGCTTCTACCACTGCTGCAAATTAACATTATTGAAATCAGTAGGCAGTGATTAAAATCCCTGAGCTATACGGCCCACACACACAGCATTTATTGACCCACAGAGATAATAAGTTGTTCAGTGATGAAGGGACTTTCCAGTTTAATATTGAATCGTTGTTGACAGACCAAAGTGTAACAGCGCTTACGTCTGTCGACGATCACGTAGTGAACTCTAGTCACACCCACAGCTTTGGGACAAACCTATCTTTTAATAACTATCGTTTCATATCAGCATCTTTCAGAAGTGGTTTGTCTTTTCTTCATAATCTCTGATGTTTATATACTGCTTGGATTTATACAGTTATCAAATGGACATTTTCTTGACTAGAAGAGGGTTGATCTAAAATACAATGCATATTTGATCTTGTCTATCATCTAGTCTATCATAGTTTGAGAAGTCTTCCCTTGTGCAGGAAGTTGCACAGAATCTGTAATTTGCACAAACGTCTCCCATGTCAAACACAACACATTGTTGCACGTGGTCAGTAAAACAGTATTGATGCAAACTTGTCAGTGGGTTTCATAACCAACTGTCACTCCACGGTAATTAGATCGGGATGGTACTGAATGTGGCGAACCATTCGTGAGGATGCACAGAATTGCAGTAGGTAGGGAGAAAGTGTTTGCCTCAGCAGGTTAGCTACAAAAATCATTGTTATTGGCTGCTCCATTGGAACGTGTATCACAACGATTTGGTGTTGCATGCTTTCGGTTCAAACAAATGATGATCAATGCATTAGTGCTGCCTAACCTTGTCACGCTCTGTGCCGCAGCCCGTCTGAGAGGATTTCTTGGTGACCAATGAACAATGAATAAATACTTGATCCGCAAGAAATGTTTACAACATGTAACTCTGCTTTGCACTAAAAAGCCACTCACTGTGAGAGTGGTATTGGTCTACTTCTCTAATTCTTTGCAGGAAAGCAGCTAAGTGCATTCCCATTCATTCATTCATATCCTGTAACCGCTTATCCTGTGTGGGGGGCTGGAACCTATCCCAGCTTTCGGTGGGAGGCGGGACACCCTGGACAAGTCGCCAGTTCATTGCAGGGCCACATAGAAAGACAAACAACCATTCTCACTCACATTCACGCCTACCGTCAATTTAGAGTCACCAAATTCACCTATATTACATGTTTTTGGTGGTGGGAGGAAGCCGGAGGGGAATTCAAACACAGAAAGGTCCCAGGTCCTCAAGTTGGATTTGAACCCAGGACCTTCTTGCTATGAGGCAACAGCGCTAACCACAGCGCCATCATGCCACCAAATAGGTTTTATGTAACATTTTTTCCCCCCCGCTTTGGACAGAATTAGGCTGGCTAATGCTCCCAATTCTTTATGCTAAGCTAAGTTAAGCTACTCACTGTTAGATTGGTATTAGTCTTCTTCTCTAATTCTTTGTAGGAAAACCATCAGCGCCTCAGATTCGGTGTTTATTTCTGGTATTTTAGCCACTCTTTTTTTTTTCTAGTGCACTGTCCTTAGCACAGATAAGAGTGTTTTCATTACTGTTTGTGTACATCCAAAATCTGAATAGTGTCTCTGTGCATATATACACTGTAATATGGTCCCCTATTTACAAAAGCCTCACCCATTCCAGCGGTTATCAGAAGCACAAAAACAGCAAACTGTTATACCTGCACAGAGCACAAACTGATAAGTACAAACAATCATATAACAGATACAGTTACACAAACACAGGCATTATTCAGAAGCTGCTATGCACATAAAGCTGACAGTCTCACGGAAGTTGCATGCAAGTATAGTCAAAGATACAATAGAGGAAACAGACATGATTAATTTAGACTGCTCTCTTGCTCGTCATGCACACATTTTGTAATATTATAAAATCCCAGACATGCCCTTTTGGCCCGTAAATATGCAAATTCTATATGTGTTTGCATGGGCAGGAGCGTGAAACAAATGGCATGTCATTTGTGATTAATTGTGCAGATCATGCTCCCAGAAGTATGCAAGCGTTTCCTGAGCATGGCGACTGCACCTCTCCCCAGCCTGCATGTACACTTAGAAAAAAAAAAAAAACAGCTTTAGCAATAGTCATTCTTCAGGCCAAAGCTCTCATCACTGCAGTCAATCGAGGACATGTTCTACATATAACCTCTAGATGGGAGTAGAGGTGCAGCTCACTCCCACATTGCTGTGATTGCTGTGTGTGTGTGTGTGTGTGTGTGTGTGTGTGTGTGTGTGTGTGTGTGTGTGTGTGTGTGCCTGCAAAAACCTGATTGTGTTTGTGTGAGCTGCAGAGAAAGGCAGAGATGGGTGCGCAAGAGTGATCAAGCAGGCCAAAAAAGAAAATCTAGCAGTGAAAGGTATTTGAGTTTTATTTCACCTGTGCTCCCACGCATGTTGTTTTACAGGTATTGGAGGGAAAATTGTCTATTGTAAATCTTGTTCATGTCACCATTTGTCTCTATAATCCATGGCAGAACAATAGGCTGATGTGATCAAACACCATCAGCTTCTTCCCTGGTTATGAAACGTCATGTCTGACCCAGATTCCTGCACACCAGTTACTGTCACATTCGCCACCTTTTCCGAGAGTTGGATATCATAGAATGGGGTGAAATGACAAAAAAAAAGAAAAGAATGAATTTCAATGCAGCTTTAACAAGATGCAGTCAGTGTTGCTGTCAAACCTTCCACCTGGTGCCAAAATTAGCAATTCATCATCGTCCATTGAAGGATTGGGGTTTCACTGCATCCTTAATCCTTTCTAGTCTTCTGTTTTTGTCACTTTTTACCTGACTGTTCATTTAAAAGCTTGCTTTTGATTGTCTTTAACATTCATTACATAACTTTCGCCCTGTCTGTCTGTCTATTTTTTTATACCTGGATCATCGCGGTCATCATAGGAACCACCGACCAACTGTCAAGATACTCATCTCAGCTTTGACCGATGTGCCTGATCTTTATGTATGTACTCTTTCTGTGTGAAAGTGTGTGTGTGAGTGTGTGTGTTAGTGTGTGAGAGTGTTCAGGGTTGTGACACAGAACCATCAGCGTAAGCCATTCCACATGATAAAGGGCCCCTCACGTGCTTCCCTCAGTGCCCCACCCCTACGCCCACCAACCACTCTCCACCTCCTCCATCTCTCGCACTCTCCCATCCCTCCCTCCCATACTCAACCTCTCAGTTTCTCATTTGGCCTTTGTGTCCAGCGCTCTGGCCTTTCTCCCCTCCAGAGCTCTCATTACCTCTCTTTCTCAGTGACATCCAATGACGGGCCGGCCATCTCTTCCCGACACCTCAATAGTCTCCTCTCTCTCTCTCTGTCGTTCTCTTTTCTTTTCTTTGACTCGTGCTGAAACTCTCTTTATCGCTTACTCCATCTCACTCCACTTTAGCTCTTCCTCTCTAATTTCATTTCAATCCATAGACACCTTGTCACTGCCTTTTGTTTAGTGTTATGTTTTTTTTTTCTCAGTTGCATTCAGTTCACTGACGAATACTGGGTGGCAGACTGGGGCTTAAGTATCTCTTGTAGGTCAGGTGGAGCTGATGAGATGATTGAGGACAGGTGTGCAGGAGATGACAGGCAGGAACATGGGGTAATGGGGAAAACAAGTGAAACACAAGAGCACTCAGAGAACGCAAACCTCCGCCAAGGCCCAACAATAATCCGGATCCTCACCAAAATATAATCACCTCTAGGATATGCTAGGGTCCATCTTTGGTGAAAATTTCATGTAAATCTGTCCATTCGTTTCTGTGTAATCCTGCTAACAATCAGACAAACAAACCTAACCAATCACATAACCTCATTGGCGGAGGTAACAAGGGAGAAGGAGGTAGAGGAGGTTGTAATAATGAACCTAGTAAATAAAGAGCAGTAAAAGCGGAGGCAGTGATGTCCTCGGCAGCAGTATGTGAGGTCATTAAATGCATCACGACAGGTAGGCGTACATCTGAAAAATCACCATTCATTTCTTTCTGTATTGCTGTTTTTGTTCAGTTCAATTTATTTCCTTTGTTTCATGTTTTATTCTATCCAAAGGCAACACACACACACACACACACACACACACACACACACACACACACACACACACACACATACACACACACACACACACACACACATAAACACATTCTATCAGCCTACGGTACACACACCAGCTAATCAGAGACCCTCTGCAGCAAGTCCAAGGGGAATGAAGACATCATTAAGAGAGGAGAGTCAGTAAGTTAGACTCTCTTCATGAAGTCAAGGATTTCCTGCCCATGTTCTCGTCCCACTGTGGGCTACAGTGATGGCACTCATCCTCATGCTCTGCTCTCTCCTCTCTACCTCCTTATCATGTGGCTCACATCTTCTAGAATGGTGTGTCCACTGAGTATGTCTCTTCACAGTCATGGGCTGAGAGGTTTTCAGCAATGATAACCTCACTGAGAGGGAATCTCATTATTTTCAGCGGATGGGATCTGCACTCGGATGTAGCCCCTGAAACAGTCATGGTCAGAAGTTAACAATAGCTCAGGTTTTAATGAAGGAGCGCTGCAGCGGCTGTGGTTTTGTTCGTGAAGACTAACAATACCAGCCGTGACCAGAGTTTTATCATTAACCAGGTGCTCCAGTCCCTATTTGTATTTGGTTACATAGGCAAATCACATTTCACCACAGCAGCGTCTCTGCAATTAAGCCACCAGTCTTTTGAATGAAGTGCATATTAGAATTTGAAATATTGTTTCTTTTATTATGTTAGCAAACAGCTGTAAATGTATAGTATGGTTCATTTCAATGACATAAGCATGCATAATTTACATTTTTATACATTTTTTATTACAATACATGTATATGTTTATCTTTATTTTTGATCAGTTCATGGTTTTTACCTGGTGGGGTTAACTTGGAAACTTGCAAAACAAAAACAAATACAAACAACAAACCCACAGGGGTCTGAGTTGGATGTAAATGAGCATAGCTAATTACGTCAATCCATGATATTATGCTATTGCACCATATAAAGTTTTCTTTCATATAGTTGTTTTTTTTAATGTTGTCTGCATAGAATAAAGCATTCTGTCTTTTACCATAAATATAAAGTAAATGTTCCTTTAATCCCTCCTGCTCCCATTAAGATAATTTGATTCTGATTCAATAGGATTTTCTCCCTTTTGAACTTTGAACAGTTTTCCTCGCTGATGTTGACCGCAGCCAATGAAACAGCTCCATTGTTTAGATAATTGATACCCATTGTTAATGATCAGTGATACTGCATGGGTCAGTTAATGTTTTCAAACCACTGGGCTAAATGTGATTAACGCACAATCAATTTAAGTTATTGTGTAATTGTAAGTGCTTAGATTGACTCATTTACTCTCCATAGGACATCAGCATTGAATTTGAACTATTTTATTTTTCTTTAAGTCAGTTGGTCTTCAGAAATCCAAAAACATCAACCAGTTGACCAGAATTTTTGACCAATTTTAAATACAAACAGCACATCACAGGAAACGGTATTTTCCACTATAATTAGGATTTTGTTTGTAAATATTTTTGAGCTACATTAAAATTAAAATAAGGCATTTTGTAAGTTTAGCTTGTTGTGCATTGAAAACTGTGGAAAAAGGCTGGTCACACATCAAATCTCATTCACAGGCCAAATAACAGGAGTGGAAAAAAATGAAAGTAGATATTAAGACCTAAGAGATTACAGCTTTAAACAAAACAACTAAAATGTACTTGACTGACATCTTCCTCGCGAGCCTGTTTCATCTTTGATGCTGGACAACCCCCTTATCATTATTATTAGTGTTTTGACTAAATCGACTTCACCTAATTTTCGCCTCAGCTTCAATCTGAAGTGTAATTAACCAAAGTAATGAGTGCACATTTTGAGATATCTGTGTAGGACAATTCATCAGCCCCTTCGTTTAACAGAATAATTGTCACCATTACCGTTCTCAGTCTGTTCCATAGTATTTGCTGTCAACATATTTTTTATCAGTATTCTAATTTTTTTAATTTAATTTAATTTTTTAATGTTAAATACCTTTATTGTTCCCCATGGCAGAAGGTCTTTCTCTGCATTCGACCCATCACTGAGGAGCAGTGGGTAGCCCACCTCAGAGAGCAAACTGGGCTTCAGTCTCTTGCTCAAGGATACTTCAACTATTATGTCTTCAGTAGAAAATAATTCAAATGAAAATTGTACAGAATGAGCTCTGTGGGATATTTAGATGTATTTTTCTGATGTTGGATTCTTTTACATTTAAAATTGTGATTCTTCATTGCTGTAAGCACCACAAATAAAACTGTTTTTACCTCCACAGGACATTTTTACATAGCATAAATAGTGGAACCAGTTTAGCACCATTCTTTCCTGGTGATCTTGAAAGCTTTTGCTTTTTTCTAGATATTTTTGTTGGTACAATGACGTGCCTTACCAGCATCACTTTGAATGTAAGTCACTCACTAAATGACACATTTCTTTTGATTCCGATAACTTCAGTTAATTTTATGAGGTAATTTCAGGCCAGCATCCAATTAGCACACGGCTAAATGATTTCCTTATGATTATTTTCCAGTGAGGATCTGCACTGTGGCTCAGTTAGCGAGGCTACCAAGCAAGAAGTTCCTGGATAATGGGCCAGTTGTTTCTTTGTGATTGCCTTTCTGCTGCTTGCTCAGGTTTCCCCACAGAGTCCAAATGCATGCAGATCAGGTGAGCTGGCAGCTTAAATGTATGCGTCTGCCTGTGGTGTTAATCCGATGATGGACTGGTGTCCTGCTTCTCTGCCATTTGTGCCTGCAGGGATAGTCTCGTTCCCCCTGTGACTCTGAGCAGGAATAAGAAGATATAGAATATGGATGTGTGAAAGCTCCCAACCACCTTTTTCAAGGTTATTTAACAATTCCTCCATTCTTTCAGTAGACTCCAAGGATTATCTACAACCCCCTGCGCATACAGGAGTCACAAAAATGGTGTTGATTCTGGTTGGCTGACTTTCTCTCTCCCTCCTCTCTCAGTTCCTGTGGCTGCTGATCTGTCATTGCTAAAAAGGTTTCCAACCACTGCCATCAGTCAATATATATCCAGCACTAGGCAACTGAGGAAGGTTAAACCCAGCAGATGACATTCAGTACAGTGCCATAATCATTGCCTCCTAATGAATTAAATAGCCCTGACATTTCACAGCAAGCTTGTCCTTTTCATGCAACTGCTCTGCTGTTGTTTCCCACCTTTCATGCATTCTGACGCTCTCTTGTCCTCGTTTTTATCTCGCATTGCTTTTCCATGAGCCTTCTGGCCTCTCGCTATTCTCTACTCCCCACCTCCACCCTTCATTTCTGTGTCCCTCACTTTCTCTCTCTCTCGCTTCGTCCCTCGCTTCCTCTCACTCGTCCGCTCATCGGTATGCTATTGCATGCCCGGCTGTCTATGCAGGAAGAGCTGAGAGAGAGATAGAGAGAGAGAAAGAGAGGGAGGGAAGGAAGGAGGGATGCAGTTTAGCAGTTAACTGTTTAGCAGCACGGACAGAATCCAACTGTGGGGGGTCACAACCCTAAATGACCATCCACACTCACAGACACACACCGATAGGCACACTCAAGAAGTCATACACCCACACTTCCCTGATGGCTGGAGCGATAGGTCATATGCCAACAATGTGGGAAGAGAGAGAGAGAGAAAGGATTTAGGATTGAGGTGGAGGTTTGTTCACTGCTTGCTGAACCATAGTTGTCCTGTGGTTATAGCAAGGAAGGAAAGAGGGACAGAGGAAAGCAGCAATGGAGGCCTGCAGGAGTGCTTTTGCAATAGAGAGAAAGTTTCTTTCATCCCAGAATACAGATGAGGCCTGAATGGAAGACGGCCCGCTGGGGAGAGACAGAGTAGCCTCTGGTTCTGTTCGAGTTTGCTCAGTCAGGCACATAGGAGTGTATTAACATCAAAAAACAATATAATGATAAGAAACAATTGAACTATTATACCATTGGTAAGTTATTATTGAATATTCATCGTTTTCTATGAATAGATTTGACAGGAAAGTACCTGTTTAATGTGCTGTAAGTTTCAGTTATTTTATCTTTAATTACTTTTTGCCATTGTTTTCAAAGGTGTCTAATTTTAAGAAATGATGGTGATATCGGCCCTTGTATGGATTTAAAATATTTTCTTCCTATACTTTGGAGAAATTACTATTGTACAAAACAACATTATCAAACTTAAATCATTGTCTCTCTTACTTTTAGAAGATAAAGTTAAGGATAAAGTTCGGGAGATCTGTGATGAAAACTATATAACAGACAGGATCAAAGAAGCGCTACATAAAATATAAACATGGAATTGATTCTGTGAATAATGCACTCAAAAGAATTCAAATTGATATGGATTACTGTTGTAATTTTTATGTAATGGTCAAGGAAAGCATCTGCTATTTAATATTTCAGTATATACACTAGAATATTTTATGTTCTGACAAAAACACTCGGTAGGCTACTGCCGAAGTGGAACTTTTTCCATGTTTTGGTTTTAATTATAACAAAACATAAAATGTTATTATAATATTATATGATATTTATTTTACTTGTGAAATATTATATTAATAAACAAATGGTCAATTCCCATCCTTTTAAAGTCGAATGTTACAATGGCTGTTTGTAAATTTAAACAAAACATACCCTTTGCATTGATAAGTTTGTAAAGACTCTGCAAGTAAGTAGCTATCTTATCAAGTCATTTTTATCCCCTGTGTTCTTTTGACTTTTGAAGACTTAAGATTTCTCTTTGTATATACACTGTAGACCTTTATGTAATACACAAATAAATGGTGGCTCAGTTTTCCTGTGGACAAATAAACAGAACATCTTGTGATCACACATGCACACTGTGTCCCTCACTTTGGTCTTATCAAATTCATTCTAGCACATTTATCTCACGACTCGAATGGGAAATTATTTTGCTTCTGATCTCTAATGATTTTCAACATGAAAGATCCAAACAACATCGTCTTGGAGGACTAAAGACAACTCTGAAGTCTGTTAAAAAAAAATAACATGAGTTCAAAGCTCCAATCAGAGCTATAACATTTATCTTGATGCTGTGAGGATTCTAATTAGATAGGAATTCCCACTGCCCATGATTACTGAGGCAATAAGGGACTTGATGTATTTGAATCCAGTGTTTATTCCCTGCACAAACAAAAGCCCACTATAGCCAATTAATTCTTTTTAAAAACTTAAGATTAGTTTACAAATTGAGGCAGGAAAGGCTCATGACAACAAACACATGGGAGCACTAAATGATATTGATAATGATATTTCTAATCTCGCCAGTTGCACGGCTATCGCGAGAGAGGCGTGGGTTGCCATAGTTACGTCAAACAAACGCACCTAGAACTGGAGCGTGCCTCCGACAAAAGCCTGAAATATTGAGATCACTATCCTGAATCGTTTATATATTTGTTTTAATGTAATTTCAATGCGTGCTGCATGCAGAAGTTAAAGATTAATTGTCCTATGACACACCGTTAAGCTAAGGAGAGTCACGGAAAGCATAAGTTAGATATTTTCAGCAGTGTGTTAAGGTAAGTTACATTAAGTAAGCCGTAACGTAACGATACAAGCCTTGGTTAGCTTCACGTTTATCAGCTTTCAGCTAGCTTTAAATCCGTGCTAGGCTACGTTAGCTGTAACGTAACAATCCCTAGTTAGCCTCATACTGACTAGCTTTAAGTTAGCGCTACATTATTGTTTCGTTACACTATCAGTAACGTAACGTAGCAAGCCCCAGTTAGCTTCAAGTAAGTTTACTAGCTTTCAAGTGAAGCGTGAAGTTATTGTGTGTGTGACTTATGCAATGTGGTTTGCTGCTTTTTGGGTGAGTATGCTAGCTAACCACTATCCAGGCCAACTTTTACTTTAGTAGTCCACATTGGCTCTGTTGAATTGCTGTTTAGAAAAACGGGGGTTTGCGTCACGTTAGTGGTATATTTTAAGGCTAATATTTTCACGAGGGGCAGCTAGCTAAATTGAAAATGACATATGTATTATAGTGATATGGTATTAATAATTTTAGTTATACTTCAGTTATACTGAAGTTAAACTGAAAACTCATGACGTATTCTCAGCCAGTGCTCGTTCCCCAGTAACCAAGGATGTCCTCCAGGAAGGATTGTTCCCTCACCTTAATATGAGTTTGCCACAGTCGACTGTCAGAAAGTCTATAAACCCCTTTCACGTTTGCTAGAAAAGCACAGGTATAATACAGGTTATAGTAATATTTCCCAGGGCTATGTCCTTTAATTTTGCTTTGGTATCGTGTAAATAAATGTAACAGAGCAATCTACCTCTGCCAAGGATGATATTTTTTTTGATTAAATGTTATGGAGAGGTAGGTTTGTAGGTTTGAATAACTATCAAATTAATAATAATGCCAATCTAATTCCAAATTTTTGCAGTAGGTTTTCATCGTGAAGGTGTCATATTATGAAAGTCAAACTATCATGGGACTATTGCTTTTGGGCACAATGACATATTGGGAAAATTTAGCTGTCTTAGAAGAGGTTTGTGCTCTCTGTGTGCTGTCTAGTTTGTTTGATTGATTGTCTGATTGTCGGCAAGATATCTCCAAAAGTAGTCAACGGATTTCAATAAAATGTGTCCTGGACCAAGGAAGAAGTTATTAAAATTTGAGGCGGATCCAGGTATGAATGCAGATTCTTCATCACTTTTACCCATAGACATTGTGAGATGGGCCTGTAGAAAGAAAAAAAAATTATAGTTAATCATCGCCACCTAATATCACTCTGCTATCAGCATCGATCCCAGCAGGTGTAGCCGCTTTGCTATTATAACAATATTTTACATCTGCTTCACTTATTGCCTTAATTGGCTTTTACTGCTTTAAAGAGTTGCCAGCAATTTGTCAAGCATCTGCCATATACAATTTAAACACACATGATTGCCTGTTTTAACTGTCTCTCACACATTCCAGCAAATCTGTCCCTGCTACTTTGCTCATTTTGTTACAGCGGTATTCATTTATGGCGGTGTGTGATTTAGCCTGGGCCCAGCCTGACAGCCAATTTTATGCCATTATTGTTGGATTTCATTGCAGATCAGACTCTTTAGTAAAAAAAAACAGCAAAAGTCGCAGGAGGAATACCTGCGCCCTCGGAAAGAAGTGGCATGAATTTAAATGGATTTGTGGTGCCTCCTAAGAGCAAGGCCATATCCATCAAGCTCAATGCCAGGTAAGATGAGATAAGATCAGTAATGCGATAGGCATAGGTAGAAGCCCAATAGGGATACTTGGCTGCCATGGTATATTTTCATCTGTTTCCATTCAAATTCTGCCCAAAGAATGTATATTTGACTAAATGGAGTTTTAGGCTAGTTAACCATGCCACCTGAATTCTGATCAGAGCAGTGTATTTGTTTTCTTCATATTTTCAAATTTAGTCTAGCCTCTTACGTAGTTTCTCATTTGCCAACGGTTAATTGACTTACTTGACGTCTGCCTTGGTGGTACCCTCATCCAGTGACTAATTGATTAAAGTATTGATCAGTCATGGCAACAGGGATCTGCTCCTGCAGCAGATGAATTGAACATATTGATGAAAGCCTTGCTGTCCAATTTGACAGAGTAGGTAATTTGTATGATAGATTGTTGCTGACTGACTGCATAATATGAGTGTGTGTGTATGTTGCCATAGGAACCCACAGGAACTGCAGATGAAGATGGCGACTCTGGCCCAGGAAAGCATTGAGATGGAGGAGAAACTGCAACAGCTGAAAGAGAGCATGAGTAAAGAGAAGGAGGAGAGAGGGTGAGTTTGTGTGTTGCAGTTACTGCACTAGAGAAAGAGGAGGAAGGAGAGTAAGAGTTAGCAAGGAGGAGAGAGCGGCAGACCTAAGTGGGAAGATTGGAATGTAAATAAGACAGTAGAAAGCAGAAGATGGAGATAGGGTTAGTTAAAAAGGATGCGAGAGAGGAGAGAGGGGGTAGTGAATAAATGTGAGCAAGGATGGGCTGCAGAAACTGTGACAGAAAACACAAAAGAGGGAGATTCACAATACTTACTAAAGTTTCAACTGACTGCACAAACAATGTTGCTTCATTTTGTGTTGTCTGCATCCATCACTGCAATATCTCTGTTATTAGTTTGTTGTGGTTCAAGTTATGGAAAATCTTATGTTATAAACCCCACTAGAACCAACAGGTCTGACTGTCCAACACTGTCTAAACACATCCCTGCATGATTCTCATCAGATTGAGTTCTGGAATATATATAGTATTTAATTTCACATGTGCTGAAATTAAAATTGCACCATTACCGTGGTCACAGTAACCTTGAAATTTACAAAGATTAACATCCTGAGAAGAAATTGGGGAGAAAAGAGACAGAATCAGGCAAAGAAGGTACAGTAGAGAGGAGGATCAGAGAAGACAGAGACACTCACCTGACAGTCCAACCTCCTCACTTACTCATCACCATGTATTATTGTCCCCACCATGGAGTGGGTGGGGGGATATAGGAAGGGGTTCTGTCTGTCGGCGTGTGTGGGTAATGAGAATGAGTATTTTTACCGGAGCTATGGGCCTTGATTTGAATTTTGCATTTAGCACATAGCGTTTTCCATGTGAACAAGTTTCGTCTCTGATCATCAACTGATAGTTGCGCACTTCCCTTTCCAACGTCTGCAGTAGTACTGAAACAGTCTAGAACACTAGTGTTCTGCTGCTAGTAGCTACTGAGCGTATTAAATGTTGTAGCTTTATGCTAACATTAGTTGTGTCCGTGCTGAACTAACATTTATTATGACAGTTTGATTTTTGATATCTATCATCATCATTTCGCTTCATGTATGAATGTTGTCTCTTTTTACAAAAGTATGCACATTAGAAACATCCATCATGTGGCGCGGGATATTGATGATTATGTCTTCCTGTTCATCCTGGTTTTGTCTTGATAACTCTCCATTCACACATCCCATAAACCTGGACAGCAAAAAACAGACAGAATTAGCTTGTCTCCCACGTCTGCGGCGGCATTTCTATAAATCTGCAAAGAAAAAAAGAAGAAAGAAATGCATTTCTTTCCTGGTGTTGAATGCTAGGTGGTGTGTACCGTGTATTGTAGGAAATATCAGACAGTAAACAAAACTTAATGGAAATGAGGTGTGAGGGATGAATACAGTAATTTAGGAGATAAGAGGCTCAAAGGAAATGGAGCAGGTGACAAATGGAGAGACAAGGGTTCATTCAGCGAGGTAGGAAGGTGGGGACAAAGACTACAACGGCTCTAAAATAACAAGCAACAGGAAAGTAGAGACACAGAGTAATGGAGATAGATGGAGGAGGAGACTAAATGAGAGAGAGGGCAGGTTGATGACTTCCCTACCTATAAATGTCAAGAAAAGGTTGCCATGGAAGGAAAAAGGAGCGGTTAGAGAATTGAAAAAGCCACTCATAGATGAATAAGGCTCATGCCCATATAATGGGCTATTCTAAAGGTCAGTGGAGCCCTACAGACACTTGGTCCTAACAACTTGTGTGCAACTACACTCATACTTTGCCTTCACTGGAATTAATGGTCAACAATATTCCCCATATGTAAAAGACTTTAATGGGAGGGCATGTTAAGCTCAAATGGAGCATTTTGTTAAAGTAAGCTTTATGAAACCACTTGACAAGTACACCATTTTAGTTCAGTCCTTTTACCATCAACTTTTTAGTTCTCCTTTTTCTTCCACTTTTCACATGGTTTTAATGATTATCAGAACTACAAGTCCTGATCGTTCCTGTCTGCAGACTGGCCCTTCTGCTTGACATGCGTTTTTTTGGCCCTTGTAAGGGAATGCTAGTATTTATGCTTCTAAATATCTGTCCTATTTTATTTCATTTTGGATAAGGCAATGATAAAGGTGAGGATAACACAATTTCATGATGTTGGAGAGTAATTTTCAGTATCTTTAAAAGGTCCCGTTCAGTTCTGTGAGCTGTTCCAGAAATCACAACGCAGATGATCCATACAGTATGTTACTCCCACATTACTCCATGTTACACATCTGTTTTAACTGATTCATGGGAATCAAGCATTAATAATGATGTACACAGTAAGCCTGTCACACTGAGAGATGGCATAATCGTATTCTGGTACGCACATATGATACATTACGCTATATACCTTTGATTGTGATTGTACATTGTGCTTCAGGCCATTCTCTAATACAGTAGGACATCATTCACATAGACCCACAAACATATGCTACCACACAATTATACTATTTTGTGTGCAAGTATCTCTTTGTATAATGTTATGTGCACATCTTCATTTTAACATGAAATGGATCAGATAGCTAGCTTAAACAAATACACACACAAAATAGCATTTATTTTTTTTCTCCTTCTCTTATTTCATTACAGACTATGCACCTGGCCCATTACGGTGACTATTATGCAGCAAATTCAGTTTGAGGGGCATCCCAGCTTGTGTGAGCAGAGCATTTATTTGCAGAATGAGAACAAACACTGGCTATAAATGTGATTGCTCAATTTTCTGTTCACCTATTTCCTTGATAACTCCAAGATGCGTTACCCAATGTGAAATTTTGGAGGACAGCTTAATAGCATATCACGATATATAAACACAACACACACACACACACACACACACACACACACACACACACACACACACACACACACACACACACACACACACACACACACACACACACACACACACACACACTTAAAGGCTGCACAGCTTATTGCCATATCAGTGAATTAAAGCTGAGCTATAATGAGAGGCACGCGTTCCATATGGTGTAATTCCACTGGTTCAAATTCATACATCACAAACAAACAAGGAAATGCATATCGTATATTATAATTGTAGGTTAATTTATTTTTAGTTTCAGAAGATGTGTGTGTGTGAATGGGGTGTGTGTGTGTGTGTGTGCATATGAGCAGAGTACTGCTTTGTTTCTCTGCGGAGGCCCAGCTCTAATTAAGAAGCCATTCATCAGTATGGGGAGAGGGCCATCTTATTCAGGCTGCAGAAATGATAAGCGCACAAACACAGTGTCTCCTGTCACACTGAAATACAGCAACATTTACTGCTCCACCAGTCCCAAGATACGACGAGACGCCTGCGTGGCTACCTGTGTGTATCATTTGATAGTTGTGCTCCATAAATAATGGCTTTTTTTAAATCCACATTCAGAGGGTAGCACACCTTTTTGGCTCTGTCTCTTGTTCTCCTTAATCAATTGTGACACATTTAACTCTGATACAGGATGGGAATCCTTATGTTTTTTTTTCTCTTAATTTTGTGTGCAATGGTGTCACTAATCGGTTTTGACTATGCAGAGCTGTTGTCAAGGAGAGCTTAGCAGAACATTTTAACACCTCTTTCACTGCTCATGCTACCGCTGGGTAGGAGAAGCGGGGACTCGCAGCAAGTCCTTAGTGTCAGTCGAGATGAGCTAGAAGATTAGTTATGCTACCTTTTTTAAAAATATTTAACCACGCTGCCTTTCAAGATTACTAGACTGCCATACTTCAAAACCCAGTTTGTGTTGTGTATTTGCAGTCTGCTGCTCGGCATACATGAATATGTAGCTGACACGGTGAGCAGAGGAGGACACGAGGTAGATGAAACATTTATGGGCAATGTGATGAAACTGCAAAACACACGAACCTCGTATTGAGGAGGAGTAGTCACGGATCGTTATCAGGTACTACGATAAAAACAAATGCACATGACCCGTTAGGCTTTTACAATTCATCTCCACATTAATGTAGCCGCAGTTCCCGGCTACCCTATATCTGTAAGCTGTGTGTAGCGGTGCTGCAGTCGTTCAGATGTGAAACTCACTTTAAGAGTTTGAATTTAATTAATTGGTACATTTTTTAATGAAAAAGAAGGAATAGATTGTGAACTGCTCCTGTCTGATTGACATGGGATAAAGGGCTGACGGTTATTCTGGTGTTCCAGCGTGAAGGTTACCTGGATATTCTCTGAGTTCCCCCCCCCCCTCACCTGTTTTTCCCTCTCAGTACATAGCAGTGTATCTTTGACAAGTGTTAACTGGAGATCTTCAAGCCGTGATTTATGCTCAGGCTGTGCAGTGCACTGTGCGTCTGTGTTATGCAACACTCAGTTTTCTTTCCTCTCTCTCTCCTTTTCTGTTAGATCGCAGAGCTTCTGGAGTAGATGAATTGTTCGTCTTTGTCTTAGAGTTGGGCTACACACACACACACGCGGGCTATACACACACACACACACACACACACACACACACACACACACACACACACACACACACACACACACACGCGGGCTATACACACACACACACACACACACACACACACACACACACACACACACACACACACACACACACACACACACATACTCTCATGTACCAAACAAAGAATAGGCGAACAGATTCAGTTTGCTGAAGGAAGGTGCGGTATAATCAGTTTGTGAAGAGTGCACAGGCGATAATAAAGGCGGGCTGGGGCAAACACAGTACATCATTGTCCATTTTGGCCTGACCGAATCGCACATTTAATGTAGCTTTGTCTTTAGGCCTACATGGATCCTAGTGTCTGTGATCTCCTTTATTTTAAAAGTACAGTTGAGGTTATCCATTTTTCTGCTTCCTTTGCTGTCTCTTTGCAATGCTTTTCATTGTATCGTCTCTTTTGTTCCATTTACTCCATTTTTCTTTTCTTTTTTTTGGTACGGTTTGATTTGTTCATTTGACTCGTACTAGAACCTGTTTCAGCCTGCGGCCTGCACGTTGCGGTAAAACGTTTTAAGCTTGTGTTGATAGAGTTGTACTGTATGTCTGAATCGTTCTCGCCTCCTGCTAAGTATCTCTCCCGTCCCAACCCACTCGGTCTTTGCCCCGCCCTCTTGTGTCACACCGGAGACAATTGAGAGAGAACACGATCATTTTGTCATTAGACTTAAAAGTGTGTGTGCATTTTAATGTGTGTGTGGGGGTTTGCAGACGATGTTTGTTCTCCTTTGGGTAAGATCAGTCAGTTAATACTGGACTTTACACCTAACGACTTCTCAAGAGATTTCACTGTCGCAGACAAATGTCCGATGTCTTAATAAAGTCATGATAGTTTTACCACAGTTGAGGCTCCCGTCATCTTGATCGTTAGGTGATGAAACTCAGTCTGAGCTGTCTTAAGTCGGTCTTTTTCTCATCTTGACATTCCGATAAAATCAGACGTGTTTAATATTATCATAAGTCTCACGTGAACATTGTCAACAACCAATAGGTGCGCTCTCTCCACCAAACAGGAAGCAGCAAACTGGGTAGATATGAGGGACTCTGGGAGCCTCGATTCCCTTGAAAGGTGGAAAAAAGAGCAGAAACTTGAGATTTGGAGTGAACATAACGTCTGTCTGATGTGTCCTCCCTCTGGAACCTCAATAGAAGGGAGACAGAAAAGAAGTGGGCAGAAGTCGATGTCCCCCGTTCTCTCAACTAACATCGTGTCCACATTCCACGGCGACATGTCTGATTCTTTTTGGCTGTTGTTTCAGCACAAATCACGACACACACATTGAGGGCAGCTTTGGCCAAAAGCTGCGTCCTTTTCTGGTCTTTTGTTTAACGTTTTTTTTTTTCTTTCTGTACATTTTCCACCAGCAGCTTGGTGGGAAATAATCTCAATAGAATCTCAATGTAGTCCTGTAATTAGTGACCCAAGTCTTTATAAAATCAACAAATAAAATTGTAAAATGTGTGACGACAGATTACAAATTGTCTAGAGATGTGAGTGGGTGTAAAACTTGAGTCTTTAAAAAGTCTTTTCAAAGTCTTCTAGTGTAAAGCAGGCATTAAGATGATGGCTGTGTGTAAGCTTGTGTCCTCGTGTTAGACGGGTCGAGGTAAGACAAGTGGTGTTTGCCTTGTGTTAACGCTGAATCCTTTACCGTCTCTTCTCCTGTCATTGTAATATATCTTTTTTATCATTTACAAACATGAACTGTGTCCAGGCTAATGTGAATGTGCACTCCTCACCGTGTATCTTCCGCTGTGGCATTGATAAGGAAATGTTTTTGATGAGGTGGCTTTAGGTGTCACGGCGGATGTTTCCAGTATACAAGCTGCGACTCGGTGGTTGTCATTTTCTATCCACCGTCTAGACAGTGAAAGGTGCTCAGCGATGTGTGATTGTTGTGTGCGAATGTGCGTCCTCCTCCTCTGCATAATAGGTGTAGTCAGGTCACTGCATATCATTCTCACTGCACCGCTAGCTTTGCATAAACTCAGTCAACAATCAAGTCAACAAAATCTCTCTCCCTCTCTCTGTGTCACACACACACACACACAGTCTCACACATGAACACACACATTCACAGACGCGCACATACTTTGATTGTTAGTTAAAGTGTTGAGAAGAACTTAGTTGGGCTGATTAAACTTTATAGTTCGGAGCGGTCTGCCAGCAGCACTGACAATCAATGCAATAGGTTGGGATGGAAGTGTGTGTGTGTGTTTGTTTGGGTGTTTGCAAGACAGAGAAATGTATGTTAGTCAAAACAACTTCAAGCCATTGAAGAGGTGAGGTGCATATTTACTCTTACATTACGTGTACGTGTGGGTGTAATTCAGTGTGTTTCTATGTGGATTAGATAATGAGGTCGTTTAATTCAGAGTCCTCAGACATACACAAGCCGACACACACAAACACGTTATCTCTCCAGGCTGCCTGTCCTGAGGGGACACCCTGTCATCCTGCACTGACAGAGGTGTGCATCAACTGTCTCCCGTGGCGACAGTCCAGTTGCCAAGGTAATGTCGTCAGGGTGATCACCTGACGCCCATCCTCGGTGTCAGCACAGCACAACGGCAGCATCAGAGCTGTTGGCAACTCCTACCGTCACACACACACACACACACACACACACACACACACACACACACACACACACACACACACACACACACACACACACACACACACAGACACACAGATGCTCTTAAACACACAGATAGTCAGACTTCCTGTGCCTTGACAGGTTGCCAGCTCAATCCAAAATAAACTTCTTTCACAGACAGCCAGACATCACAATAGCATAAATAGCATAAATAATTCAACAACATGAGCATGAATAACTTGCGTCTAAATGAGGATCCCTCTCCAATTCTTCACTTTCTGCAGCTGACAGAAACGTCCTGCTTGAGTGTGTGTGTGTGTGTGTGTGTGTGTGTGTGTGTGTGTGTGTGTGTGTGCGTGTGCCCAAGTATGCACATTTGCATTCATCTTTTTGTATTTGAATCTGCATTTGTACCTGTGTGTGTTTGTGTATGAGTAGGTATAATTCATTTGTGAAGTTCAATCGACCTCTCTATCCTTTTGGTCTCAGTCTAAATTACACAATGTGGAAATTTAGGTCTCTATGACACAACATGGACAAACTTGGACTTTGTTGTAATAAATTAAAAACTCTTAATTTCTTTTAAAAAAAAACACTTTTTGTTACATGTTGCTTTTACACTTTCTTTTTCTTAACATTGTTTTTCTCTCTGCTTAAGCCTTATAGTACTATTAAAATTCTTCAGTTTCCTTTGGGACTTCAATGGAATAAAATGCATTAATTCTGATTTTTGTTGCATGTATGCTGCCTTCACTTTAACCCTTTTAGAATTATAAAAATAGTGGGGTGTTTCTATTGGGGTTTTTGCTAATTATTTCAAGTGTAATACAGTTTCCGAATGATTTTCTTATTGTTTCCTACTGTTGAATCTGTCCCCTCCATTCACTATGTTTTATTTGTTTATGCTGTATTCTGTATGTTGTACATGAGCCCTGAAATATAAACATCTTTTTTGTCTGTTCCAATGTGTGTGTCTGTGCCTGTGTTGCATTTTGTTGCTAATGAAGGATCTTGATTGTTGTGTTTTCAGCTCACATATTATCTAATGTTGAATGACTCTCAGAGTGGATGGTTTGTGGATATAAATAACATTTTTTCATGAGCACACAAGAGCATTTAAACAAATCTAATCATGAACCAAAGGAGATGTAATCACTGTGTCTTTTATTTGTTTTTTAGAAATTGTAGCTGACACACTGTAGGTGATCAAATGGGTTTCATTTCAATATTGTTTTAATTTACAGCTACCAAAGAAAGCCCGTCTCTAATTCTCTCTCTCTCTCTCTCTCTCTCTCTCTTTCTCTCTCCCTTTGTCTCCATGTCTGTTCAGGCATTCTGGAGGGTTTAGATGGAAGGCTGGCCAATGTGGTTCTTTAAACAGCAGTGTTCTTATGAACAGTTCCAAGAGGACCAAGGAGAACACACTGCAAAAGGTACAATAAAAATCTCCATACATCTTTGCCGTGGTTGTGCAAAGAACATGCATTCATTAGAAATATTACCACTCTTTTAGAGCACTGAGCGTAGCAGACTTGAAATTACCCTTTGCACCCTGCCCAATTGATTTGACAATTCTGTGCCCTGGATCTCTGTCTGTGAGTTAAAACTAAACTATGGCTGCCTGAGAATAAAAAAAACAACAATACCCATTTCATTTTCAGCCTTTCGATTTCAGCCCCTGCCTGTGTTAATAGTAGTAGTGGAAAAACTGTTTTTCAGTGGGTGGCAATAATAATATAATCAATATAATAAAGAATAAATTGAGTTATTTTATCACAAAGACTGAGAATTTATTGAAGAAGCACATGTTTAGCTATTTATTAATTTAGACATTAGAAATGCACCCATATAAAGTGAATAGAGTAGTTTATACATACAAACATACCTACACCTACATGTACATGCATAAACAAAAAAAAAAGGCTGTGCATGAGTGTTGGGAAGCTGAAAGCTTCCACAAACTGTCGCAGCTGATTCGTCAACCCCCCCCCCCCCCCCCCCCCCCCCTTCCCTCCTCCGCAGCTGTCAACAGGCAAGGTGAAGATCCGAGTGCTGAAGGAATCACCACTGACAGGTGAGTAGTTTCCAGCACCATACTGACTTGGCATGGATGTATACACCAAAATCCATTGGTCTTATGATACCCTGCCCTGTACTAAAAAAAAGAAGGGAAAAAAAGGTTTCTACCCACCACATGGAGGTTAGCATGCAAGAGCAGCTACAGTTTAGAGGAGCCCCCTGGAAACTTGTAACGGTTCAGTGTCTTGCACACATTTACTCCAGTGAGGGGCATGCTTGCCATCGCAGGGACCAGGATGTGGAGTTTGCTTGTTAAAGAACTGTCTATGTAGCCAGTAGCCGACCTTGGTAGAATTGTTAATGTTTTCAACATGCCTGAGGCAATAAATCCCACCTTATTTCAGAAAGTTTCAAAATGACACTGATGTGTGTTCAATTTATATAGCAGCAGCGTTTCATGGTCAATCATTATGGTATACAGTTATTCATAATTATAATGACTAATACATGCTTTGTGTTTTGTTGCTGTTGACCATATAATATGTCAAAACAGTGGGTGAATATTCCAGCTAGTTGTACTGCTGTAGCATGTCAGTCGATAATGATTTTGACACAAACCGCAAACACTTCTGATTCTTGTAAAATGTATCTGCGTATACTGTACTCTATGTTTGACATCACATATTCCATAAATATTGTTTACATGTCAATAAATAAATGAAATACCCTTGAGTGTTAAAAACTATATATACTTTTGCTGTTTAGCTCCGTCTCAGGCAATGCCTCCACCTCCACCCCCAACCATCGATCTCCAGAAGGCGAGAAGAAACAGGCTGAGGGGAACGTTCTGTGGACAATGTGAAGTCAAGACTGTAGGAGTGGTATGTACACAAACACATACAGTAGACAAACACAGACGCCTCTCATAACTAATATCAATTTACAGGCCATCGTGATAAATACAATTTATTGTATCTATTGTAAATTTCCCCACTGTGGGACTAATAAAGGGATATCTTATCTTATCTTATCTTATTTATCTATCTATTTATTTTACACACACACTTTAAAATACAAGGTGAATAACAGGCACATTTATTCATTCAACTTTATTTATTTCACTTAATATTAAATTATGTATAGCTTATGAATTTTATCACCTTTTATCTTATTTACTTTCAAGCAAATATATCCCCGTTTCTGATCTTTTCATTTCATCCTGAGTTGTTAGCACTAAGCAAAGTCCCCTCCAATGTATACACTGTAAATTACTGATTGATTACCCTTCTGATGTTTAATAATGATCATTGAGATATCACTGTGATCCTGGTTTACAGGTACATGAGATGAATTTGTGGTGTTTTTTTCTCATTGATTGCTCCATTAAGTGGAGGAGCAGTTACAAGCATTGATATGGAAACAGATGGTATTTCTTCATTGGTTTATTGCTAACTCCAGGGGTGGAAATGAGGCTTGTGCATTAGCGCTCTGTTCCATAATGGCTAAAACATAATGCAGACTCAGGCAAACATGTGGCTGGTGCTTTACCGTCCTCTCTGTCTCTTTCTGTACTTCTGTTCTCTCTCTTCCTCCTGCATCAGCTGCATCTCCTGCTGTCATTAAGATGCCCACTGTCTCCCTTCCTTGCTCTCAGGAACTTCAGACTTTCTTCCTTTCTCCTCTCTGTCCATCATGTTAATCCGTCTTTTTCTCTCCTCTCTCTGCCACACTCTCACTGTTCCAGCGCCGTCCTATCTCTGGGTCTATCTGTGTGTTTGTGTTTGCACTGATAACAGTTTAGCTGGCTCCATTCATCAATACTCAAGACCTCTGAGGGCACCATTGTTTACTCTGTCTAACTCTTCATCCACTACTGCTCAGGACGAGGGACCTTGGCCTGCAGCTGTATGTAGGAACGGGAGAGAGAGAGAGAAAGAAATGAATGGAAAGAAATACTGTCTCTGTGTGAGTGTGTGTGCATAATGAACTGTGGCAAACTCAGTTGAGTAATAAGTGCATGATGACCAGTCACTCCCATATCCGTGCCCTCTAGATCCTCAGATACTTGTGTGTAATTGCTATCCTATGTCTGACCATGAAGCCAGCAGAGTTTACAACTGAGTAACGGATGCTTCTGAGCGACAGTGGCGGAGAGAACGAGAGCAATGAAGGACTGAGATGGATAGAGTGAATGGAGAGAGAGGGGTTGAACTGATAGAGATGACAGCCACCATTTTTCTGCCTCTTTTGTTTTTGGAATCAGTTATTTTAAGTGCAGCACACACAGATTGTGTTAAAATGTAAAGTGGTAATTTGCTTGATATTGCATTTGATGATGATGGCACTGAATTGTCCAATGAAGGGCCCAACGCCCCCAGTGCCCCATAGTGATGGGCATAATGGCAAAGCTTATAGTTGTCTGGGCAAGCACATAGGCTAAACGCACATAGAAATACACACAACACACACACACACACACACGCACACGCACACATAGACGTTTTGGATAGCCCTTGTGCCCTATAATGATGGCAATAATGGAGAGTGTTACGACTGTCTCTGCCATTCTGTCTGGAACTGCACTTAGGCACACAAAATGCAACACGCGCACATGCACACACAAACACACAATCATATAGACATCTTGTTTAAATTATGACTCGCACATACTGGCATGCACTACCGAAATCGCTTGTGCAAGTGTGCATGCACGCACACGCACACGCACACACACACACACACACACACACACACACACACACACACACACACACTGCATGCCTTGTGCTGTGTTTTAGACTCATCCAGGCAAAAAAAAGGGACATCATTTCCTTCTGCGTAGCACAGGAGAGCGCAGTGATACGCCGCTTGCAGCCTGTTAGGGGGCGCGTCGTCCCTGGGGATTGGCTGTAATTTATCCAAAGGACTGAGAGGAGAAATGAGACTCTGCTTTATGGGACCATTAAAGGACTACGTCACAGCTGTAGTCTTGCATGTGCACACATATGCACACTTCTCCTCCTTTGCGGTCCATCATGTCTGATGATGACACCGGCTTCAGGTTACAGAGGAGAGGGGAGGGGAGGTCAGCGCTGTTGACAGTGGTGCTATCCATATGGCTGTGGAGGCCAGTGTGTGAGCCACTCAGGTGTGGCGAGGGAGTCCAGAGACTAATGCCGGTGTCATCATCGGGCACGCCTTTTTCTCCTCTCTGTTTGTTTTCTGATGGAATGTATTTGTTCAGTCATCCTGGTTCAGGTGACCCTCCAGACTGATCTATTGAGTGCTATAGGTTCAAGTTGTATGGGGTTTATATTTTTTTTTCTTTATTATAGTCCTTATAGTGAGTCTTTTGTCTGTCAGCAGCTTGTTTAGCATTCGGAGTCGCCCATAGATTAGGTTGAATGGTTTAATGGGGTTGGCGAATAATAAAGCATGTGTATGCAGATGGACTTGGTTGGACACACACAAACACACCAATATGTGTGAAAGATTAAGAATGAATTACATTACAAATAAATGCATTGATTAATATATATAATAATACAATAATTATAAACTGTTTTCATTTGTAAATGGTTTATTGTATTGACTTGTTTTCTCCCCCCCAGTTTATTACAATGAGCAATGAATAAACAGGTGCATTGAGGAAAGAAAGGGTCTAAGGATTCTTCTAAGTCATTAGAATCAGAAATATATCACACTGTCACTAAAATGAACAGTTAAAGCCCGACTCAGAATAAGTAGAATTAGTAGCGTTCTCTCAGAGAGTACATTTAACTACAGTGTAGTTTCTGACTTGATGGTATTGATGATGAAACCTAACAAAAAAACCCTTCATACAAAATGAAGGAACTGAGCAAATAGGGGCTGTTTGTTTGCTGTTTGTTGTTTCTTGAATTTTAAGAAGCCTTGGTCCTTCTCTCTCTCTCTCTCTCCCTCCCTCTCACATATCCTCCCTTCACATCGGCTTCCTCCACTCCTCCTGTCCTCGCCTGTGTGCTACGTCCACCCGGTCTAAGCCTATCACCCCAACATGCTGATGCAAGGACTTTTCCCCACTAATAAGACTGGGTTCTCACAGATAGATATAATAATGACCTCCCTTAAGATGCATTCACTCACACACACACACACACACACACACACACACACACACACACACACACACACACACACACACACACACACACACACACACACACACACACACACACACACACACACACACACACACACACACACACACACACTGATATACACAACATACACACACACACCCACTTTGCACAAATGCATACATGTACACACAGAAACTCTCTGCTCTCTTTCTCCGTCTCTCTCTCTCTCTCTCTCTCTTACAAAACACACACACACACACACACACACTTACACACACACACAAGCCTTGCAGCATCCTGCCAGAGAATCACTTTCAATATTTATTCCTCCTGTCAAAGTTTGTTTGGAAAGGTTGAGTTTAGAGTTAAGAAAAAATATCTCAGGCTTTAGATTTTGTATCAAAATCTACTTCTGCTTCTGCTTCAGTCAGTGCAGTTAGTTACATGCATGTGCGCATGCATATACATGATCATTCCTTTTTTGTTTGTCCCTAACACACACATCCACATGCATCTTTCATGTATTCACACACACACACATATATACTGTATGTCAAAACACTGACTGACTGTGTTTCTCTCTGTTGCAGATGTGTGCTGAATGCACAGAGGACTACTGCATTGCCTGCTTTTTAAAACTCCACCAGAAGGGGGCACTGAAACTCCACAGAATGGTCCCCATTCAGGTGAGCATGGACCCACGTGCATCAAGTCCAACTCCTCCCCTCTCTGTGCTTGTGTATCTCTGCCTCTCTTCCACAGATCCTTTCAATAATATCTGTCCTGATCCCATTCACACATGCACACACACACACACACACACACACACACACACACACACACACACACACACACACACACACACACACACACACACACACACACACACACACAGACTATTGATGACTACCTATTAAAAGTCATTGAGGGCAAATTTGCACATCAGTTCATGAAGTTATGGAAAAAATAAATGAACAGATGTAAGAAGTTGATTCATCTGTTGTTATTTAGACTTTAGGATGATGCTTGAACTTTTAGGAACTATATTGTAACTGTGCTATGCTAATTTATTATATTAGACTAATGTTTGGGTATATCGCCATAGAAGACATGTTTGACAATTGTAAAAGATCTGCTGCCACAATTACACAAAACCTCCAGTTCTTAAACTGTTTCAGTGTGCATGTAATGGGTTGTATTTAACAAGAACTGTATTTTTTATTGTAAAGACACATAATAAGATAAGATAAGATAAGATGAGATAAGATGCTGTTATGTAAAAACCTTTCAAGTATACAGACTTTTAAATATTCATTAAATATTTATTAAATTTGAGTTATTTCTCTTTTTTATTGCTCAGTTGTTGCAGCAGTGTGTGCGTCTGTCACCAGAGATAGAATTTTTAACCAACTCCAAAACGTATTGTTGTGTGGTTGACATCAAACACACTGATTTGCTTCCTTAAATTTCAGTTGGTTCTCAGATTAGCTCCTTCTTCATATTATTAATGATTTGGGATAGAAGTAGTAAGACCTCACTCATTTCCTTTTTGTTTTAGCACCACTTTCACATGCCGACCGGTATGATGTCCAGTGCTTTATATACCCGTCGTGATCCATGATAGTATGGCCCTACTTGTAGCAAGACTAAGCCAGCATGGCCCTCACTATTAACTAAGATAAAATGATGCAGGTGGCTGCAGTCAATCATTCAGGTGACAAGAAGGAAAACACCTCGCTGTATTCAGCTCTGGAACTTCAGTAGCTCTTTTGTTTCTGCTCTATGCTCTTATTCTGCAGCAGAAGGCATGTCTTCATTTCATTTCACAGCATCCGTCAGTGGCTTTGTGTTTTGTGTGGGGGGTGTGTGTGCATGTGCTGATATCTATGTTTTATGTAGTTACTCATTGTTCTCTTGACTTGTGCATCTTCTGTTTTCTGCTAGCTATTTACTATTTTTTTACTACTGTTTCTCCCTTCCAGGATGTGTGTGATCTTGCCAGCATCTTTTCATTTTAATGTTTTCTCGGCTGCTATAATTTTCCTCTAGAGGTGCTCACAGAGAGATTGACTGTGCTGTGATGTGTGATTTAAGTGTGCATGCATACGGCTGTGTGAATGTACCTGCAGTGATTTGTCAGTCAAAGGTGTTTGCTTATGTATAATAATGTCTCTATGTGTGCACATGTTTCTATGATTGTTTGTGTTCATGTATGGAATAGAACACTATGGTTTGCAGCTCTGCTCATGTTTTCATGTGCTACCTGGCTGCTAGTTGGGTCAACACATGATTATATTACTGGGTAGCCTTCATGGTGGAGCAAAGCCATAAACACTGACAGAGACAAAGAGGACATACACAAACAGCTCTGTGAAACTACAGGATAAAGCTCCCTCTCTGTATATCTCTTCAGTCCTCATCTATACTTCTCTCCTCACTTCGCTCAGTGAAGCACACTCACCGTTTCAAATGCATACACATGCATTCTCTTAAACAATCACAGATGCAAAACTGTGTATATTGGCAGCACATAAAGACTGGATTATACACATGCAGCTGACGCAGGCATCTCTCTTTCTGTCTCCTCTGCTAATCCGGGTTCATTTGCCTTGGAAGAATGAGGGAACGAGAGCTAACAAATGAGAGTTGGACACAGAAAAAAAAAAGAATATTACTTTAATCAGTTTGCTGTTTTATTTTGTCAGTACCTCATCAGCTTGTTTTTCTAGGGTCACATGCAAATCTTATATATAGATATAGCCCAACCTGTGTGGAGTATCAGGTGGGTGTGGTATGCTGTATCAAAAACAATTCTGATGTCAGGTCATTTGTAGTCATGCAGCAGTATTTAAAATGTAAATGAAGACTCAGTTGAGCTGTTTTATTACCTTGTCTCTTGTAGCAAACCCCACCTATCCCTTCCACCGTTTCTCTCTCTGATCACACGAGAAACACAAAGCCGACATTTGCATAACGTGGAGCCCCAGAGAGACATTTTATTGTCCCTTGCCCCCTAAAAAGCTGGTACATGAAGGGTTGCTCTACTTAGATGTGGCTGATACTTATTTGTGGACATGTTGTGGCTTGAACCTTACAGTTGATCCCCTGACTGAGTACTGTGTGTAGCGCTTATCTTCCGATACAAAAAAGGGTGAACCCAAAGCACTGTTTTAACATGCACTGGCTATGATTGTGAATGGCAGATTCACAGTGCTTGTCATGTTTATGCTTCTCCTGGAAGGCATTTGCTGTCTTAAATCGCTGTCTGAAGAAGGAAAAAGGAGAGCAGTAGAGAAGTTTAAAGCCCTGCCTGCTTTTCCCTTTCTGCAAACCTGGTCATTGTTTGAAGCTGATATGACTGTTGGATCATATTTTTTGAGAAAGTAACAAATTGAACTCAACCCCTTCCAATGACACCACCAGAAAGGGGTTTTCAGATGCTGTTAGATGATCTGACAGGCTCTTAGTTTGAAGCATGCCAAGGCCTCAAGTGTCCGTTGATGTGCACCTGTAACAGTTGGCTAGAGACCAAAAAGAGAAACATCAAGTAGGGGTGCCTTCAGTTGTTGCGCTTTTTGAAATGTCTTCAATGCAAGGATTTTTCTTTAGAATGTGTTAAGATGAAGAAAGTCTCCAGGCTTCTTATTTTATGACTATGTGCAAGTTCCTCCAATAAGATACTGAATGAACTAATCCAACACATGGAAAGAGGTTCATTGACTTTTTTTTAATAAAGTTTTCAATTGTGGTTAAGAATGAAAATCTACAGAATTTTGCGGAAAATATATTTTTCGCTGAAAGACAATATTAATTAATTATTATTGAGCAGAAATAGCCACACAGTATATATTAAAATGGCCAAAAAATTAAGCGGACTGAAATTAATGTTCAGCAGAGTTAGAACCTTTGAATTTGAGATTGCATTTCATCATCAACAGTTCAAAGCAAAGTGTGAACATTTGGTGGGAAAGTCATTCAGGGAACATAGCCATTGAAACGCATGAATACAAAACTTGTAAGGAAAATTTTGCTAAAAAAAAAAAAGCATCTGTTTAAAATTTAAAACACTGGATCTTCAAAATATCCATATATCCAAGTGTAAATTTTCCATTGAAATTAATTTAGCCAAAAGCGACAAAATACAGGAAGAGTAAGACAACAAATGACTGAATGAATGGATAACTATTTCACCCAAAGTAACACTTACTACTAACTTGGATCTTAATGCCCACTGAAAACAACATAGGACTCAGACACACTGAGTTTTAACAAGTAGCATATCTTTTTGATTCAAGTCTGTTGACACCTTGTCAGAATGCAGATGCAAATGCAGATTTTTGTGTGGGCCAGCTGATGAGACCAGAGGTACTTTAACACCAAGAGCAAGTCTCTGTATTTGCCAGATTGGGCGTATACGGATTCATCCATCCATAATGACATTATTACCATGTGCAACTGTTCGGGACCAGATGCCTTATCAATCACAGGTGTAAACAAAGAGCCTCTGACCAAGAGACATCAAACATATGGTTGTGTTTCTGTCCTGCAGGAGAAAAGGTCTTGGGTTGCCAAAAGTGATTTAAGAGTTTCATGGGTGAAACCCCCAAAGTCACCTCAAAGGTTGTTGGACTTAAGTGACTCATAAGACTGTTCTGATAACGTTTCTCTGTACTAAACAGATTACTTGTGTCCTACAGTGTCCTGTGAATCTCTATCATTATATTGTTGGACCAAATTGAAAGTATCAAGAAATGAAAGCTATCACTGTTACATAAAATAATCAATATTTCAGCTTTCCAGCTTTAGGCTGGCTCAACTTTTATTGTGTTTTTTGGTTGGACACCTTCAGGACAGGATAACAATCTACAGATGGGTTAACCTCAGCAGCTCTACTGGTCTGCTGTGATTAATGGAACAGAATAATGATTTCAGCCAGTGGTAAAGAGAAAAGCAATAGACTGTCATGCATTGTACTTCCCATTGTTCTCTTGTCCATAAGAGATTTGTCATCGCACTCTGTATATTAATATTTCTTCATCTGTGATGTGTGATTGAGTTGGGTTTGTAAATCGATGAAACACTTGTCATTAAAATGATGTAAAGTAAAGCCAATATACATTGAATGGCTAGCATTAGCTTGGTCATGTGACATCCATTAGCAGTGTCTTTCTTTACAGGCTCTCTGTGGCTTGATTTTCTTCTGCATTAAATGAATGTGGACATGTTAACTCTATAAAAAGTTCGTTGTTGTGACTTACAAGATCATACTTGTGATTTTGGAAAGGGCACTTCAAATTATTCGGTCGTACCTTCTAAATGGGTTCATGGCAGCTTCCTGTAGTGACCTCATCTCATTTCCTTCATGGTGTTAGTGCACTCCACAGTGTTTTTGCTGTGGTGTAGTGTCTCTGTGTGATTGGGGAGTTATTATTAGTATTAGTATTAGTTGTTGTTCTTGTAATGTTATACTGCTAGAATGGTGCAACCAGTTCTCGTCCTAGAAGCAATCATGCAAGGGTTTGATGCACAAAGAAATTCAGATGAAATTGCAGAATAATTTCAGTCTCTTAAACTGTAATACTAGGAAAACTATTTCGTTTTTTCTCATTTGTGCCTGATTTACTCAATTTCCCTGCTCTTCTGTTTTGTGTATATTGCTGTATTTATATATATATATGTCATATATCATGACTTTTTTTTTTACAGCCAGACTTGCAGACCCATGTGAGCACTCGAGATGTTGTCAGCTGCTTTCAGGAACAGATGATCCCTAGCTCTTCTCCCAGTACCTTTGAAAGACAAAGACAAAGAGATCATAGCCGGGGGAAAAGATCAGAGGCTGTGGCAGAACCAATGCAACGGTATCCTGATCCCAGCCAGGTACGTGGTATTCTTCACAGTTACTTATTTATTCACACAAAGCTACTATAAGTACTGTAAACTGCATGTGATTTTTAGGAAGAAGAAAATATAATTTTGTGAAGATACATTAACTAATTTTTCTATATGAAGTACTTATGCACACAGTTCATCAACTTACAAAGAACATACATGCAAAACGTGCAAGCAGGGTAGAAACAGTGTAGAGTCTCTTAATGCAAATGTTACCGTCTGGCCACACTGTTTCAAATGTGTTAACTAACTTTTAAGAGAATCCATACTATTATTTTGTAAAAATATGTCTCATATTTTTCTATTGTTATTGAACCATTAAAGACATTTCTGTCTTTAAATGGTTTATTTGCTGTGAGAATTCAGCAGCAGCATGTCAGACGTACCTCTGCACTGTGTTTTACTTCAGCTTCCTGTGAGTCAATTGAAAAGACTTCAAACAAAACCTAATCGACGCTATATCCACAGGCCGTATCTACAGGCAGGCTTGTGAACTGAATGTATCTTAAGACTAAAAATGCCCCCCAACAGTCTAAGTCTGGCAAAAAACTGACATTTCAGACTCTTAACACCACACAGCTCAGTTGGCCTTATTCACATAGCAGTCGTTTTGAATGGTAGGGGGGTCAGAAGGTACTGAGAAGATCGGTATAATGTGTTTATCAATCCAGAGTTTCCACCTTTTCACCGTGATTGCCCTGCTGTTATCTCCCTTTGAAAAATGGTCCAGACAGACATGTATAGTAAGTTTTGTATAAACCCAACAGTGCATCTATATGTATCGTAGGACTGCAACTAACGATTATTTTCAATATCAACTAATCTGCGCTTATTTTAAAAATAGTTTAGTCTATAAAATGGAAAAAAAAGTCATCCCAATTTCCCAGAGCCCAAAGTGATGTCTTCAGATTGCTTCTTTTGTCCAGCTGATATTCCAAAATCCAAAGATGATCATATTTTCATTTGTCATAAATAAAAAAAGAAACGCAGCAACGTTGAAGAAGTTTGAACCAGAAAATGTTTGACATTTTTACTTTCAAAATGTTATTGAAATAGTTGGCATCTCATTTGATTTCAAGTTACGTGTGAAATAATTGACAAATTCTTTACAGCTCTAATGTATGCAGTCTTCATTTTCAACCAAGCCGTGTGATTTTCTCCAAGATGCAATTAATCTTCTATTGCATTTCTACTTATGCAGTGGTGTGAAAAAAATATTGGACCCTCTCCTTTCTTCTATTTTTGTGTGTGTCTCATACTAAACTGTGTCAGGTCTAAACTGTGTTGCCTTTGTTTTATTACATTTAACACATTATTTATGGTAGTGATAACCTTTAATAACCATGTACATACAGAGTAGTGAAGCTTCTTAGCCTTACATATTATCTTTGCCATGCATTAATACGTATGACTTAAAGCAGTTGGTATTTGCTTTGTTGCAGGTGTTGGCTGTGAATCATGGTGAGGAGAGAAATGCTGAAATGATTGAACAGTGGCCGAAAGGAGAGGATGAGAGGGGATTTCCCACCTCTCTTCTTTGGGGAGAGTACAATGAGGAGGAATCTGCAAGGTCTTTTCAAGAGGCTCTCAGACAGTGGAGAGAAGAGAAGAATGATGGAGATGGACAACAAATGAGTGAGGATGCATTGTGCACACCTGGTGAACTGCATGGCTGCAGGCACACAGACATACACATGACCTGCTGGTTAGAAATACTATCATTTGTGTGAGTGTTTTCAAACCACAACCAATCCAAATTCCAGACGCCACCTGTCCAGGTAGTAGACACCACCTTTTCAGTTAATAAACACTACCTCTCAAGTTATCTTGGCAATCTCTCTCAGGGCTAGAACGCTCTATGCAGAAGCAGAGTAGGGTGATGGCTGTGGTTTGTCACTTTTTCACAATACACTTAGTCATTTAAATAACTGCATACAAAATACTGATTAGTGGAACTTAATTAACAAAACATACTTCATTAAAAACCCAAAGTCCTGCATTAAAATAGTGAATAACAGTATCTTTTAAGAGGCGCGGTCCCATATTACTACTCTATCTCCCTTATAAAATGCAACACTAAGGCCTATATGTATACACAGTAGTACTTGAGTAAATGTTTTTGTATTTTTTCCACCTTTGCCCATTACATCCTTCTCATCATAGCCATTCCTCTCTACCACTCTCTTCCTTCTCTCCCATTTTCACCTGTTCCTCAGCCTCCCTGCTCCCTCTCTCCCTCTCTCCCTGGCTGTTCTCTGATCTGTTCAGGCCTGATAGAAAGTGCTTACCAACCACCGCAGTTGGAGGGTAAATCCATGGCTTTTGCATATTGAGATAATGAGGCGAGTGTTAAGGGTGGCCCTACTCCACACCACAGCACTAATCGCCTCATCTCTGCGCATGCGTCTGTGGACAAGCCACACTGTGTCAGGCAATTTGTGCACCTTTTCACACACACTCTCTTTATGTGCGCATGCGTAACACTGTTTGTTTCTCCAGGCTTACGTGGGTGTGAATTATTAGCGCTATTATTCCAGGTTCTGTGTGTTTGTGTCTAGGTGTTTGTGCTTTTTATTAGGCCTCCTATTTTCTCTGCTTTACTGCTTGGACAGACTCTGCTCCACTCTGCCTTTGTTCTGCTCTGCAAATTGCCGCAAGACCCTCCAGCCCTAATTATCTCTGTCAAGCCAATGGCACCCAGGCCCAATTTAAAGCCACCACTGCAGACTGGAAGTTTCTGGAGCGCAGTCATAACATTCCTCCTTCTTACCTACATCTTCCCTTTCTCTCATGCATGTACTATGTCCCCTTTGTATTGTGTGCATCTTTTTCTTATTCCCAGGGGGCTTTCTCCTGTCTGTTTGTGTTTTGGCACTCTCTGTATGGTGACAAGGTGTTTTCTCACTTCTTGAGAGGAGGTGTTTTGGGGAAGGTGTTGAGGAGTGAATGATGTTTTCCTGCTCTTTCTTCTACTTTTGTCTGACTGTTTTTTTTCCTCCTCTCTCTCTTAACTTTATTTTTGTGTGATCTCCCCCTGCCCATATTTCTCCAGTATCAGTGGCAGCTACGGCGACCCAGGCTGACCTTGCTCCAGCTGAAGGAAGAGGAAGAGGAAATGGAAACTTCAGGGTGGAGTTCACAGAAAACAGCCTTACATACATGGACAGATTGCTTCTCAAAAAGCACCGCAGGTACACAAACAGACAGACAAACAACCATCTGTATGCACCGTACAAACATATTCTAAAGCATGTTGAGGCTTCTGTCATTTAGTTCAGGTAATAGGCCCCATTAGACTTATCTTATCTTATTTTTACATATACAGTATATTAAGTATTACATGCCTGTAGTTCTCGATATGCAGTATGCACCGATAAAAAAGTGTCTATCCTGGATTCATTCACACATTGTCTACTGATAAATCAATATTAGAATAAATAGGTATTATTAGGAAAACCTTTAAGTCAAAAGTCAGGGTATAACTTGCCTCGCTATCAACTCTAAGAAGTGTCTCAGCGTCTCCCTTCTCCCTCCTTTAAATCGATTTCCTCCTCTTCCCCCCCTGGTGCCAACTGATGTCTCCAAGCAGTTGCAATTGCTTCGTCTTAAAATGGGCCAATTTCCAATTTTTGCAGTATTGCCTACTTTTTCAAATAGGGCTTAGAGGTAATGAACTTACTGTATTATTGCATTAGTCAAACCAGGGTTGACTGAGTAGTATACAGAATGGCATGTTACCGCTGCCATGTTAAATTCAATGAATGGTGCAATCAATGGATATTAGACGTGACGTCTGTCCATATGATTGGATATGACAAGTGAACCAGGAGTGAATCGGTGAAAAGCCAGAGCTCTGACTGGGCCTGGTGAATTACGTTCCCAAATAATTGAGAATAAAACCTCCAACTCTTTCCACCTTTATTGCCATACACATTTGAATGTATTTATCGCAGTGCTTTGTCATAGTGCTCAACTTTTAAGACTGTAGCAACAACCAGGTACATAAGATTTGCATTATTTTATATTTAAATTGTATTTTCTACAATTTGACAAACATTGCATCACTGTCATTTTACAGAGGTCACTTGGCTGGAGTCACTTTGCACGACTGTAAACATCTCTTTCTTGCTATTTCAATTACTGGTGACAACAGGAAGTGCCTCTCCCACCTCTCTGTAGCAGCCTACATAAGCCACCAGTGTGGAAAGCAGTTTCTCAGCACTTCTTGTGCTCTAGACGGCCTGAGGGTCTGGCTTCAGCTGGTCCCATTATTATAGCCCTTTATTTAAGCAGCTCCTTTTGGGATCAGTAGTTCACTGGAGAGCAGACCAGAGGAGAGGAGAACAGAGTGCAGTTTTAGGCCCACCGACTGCCTGAGCTGGAATGCTCTCAGTCCCCAGCTGTAGCAGCCTTTAATTGTGGAATAGACTAGAGAGCCAATCTAGAGTGCAATAAGCCTGCAGCGGTGATGGTGGCAGAGCTTAATGGGAAGACAGAGAGACTGGTTGGCTTGCAAGGCGGCTGAATTTTAACAAGCTTTTGTAATAATGTGAAAGAGAGTGAAGGTTGGGAGGAGAGGGAAGAATTTGCTAAAAGTGCTTAGCGTTATTGCAATTATAAACTCTCACCTTGTTAGATTTATGGGTGGCCCTGCAGTTTAGAGAAAGCAAGCTTGTGAACATTGGGGGGGGGGGGATCACTCTGATTTCCTGAGCTGGCCGGGGCAGTGGGGTAAGTGAAAGCTCACCCTTCCATCAACCACCAGAGTCAAAATATCTGTGATCACGGCACTGAACCCTGAACTGGTCTTATAGACTCTGCCCGGCTTGTACTACCAGACTTAAAACCCAAATCTGTCCCGATGTGATGTTATTTCTTATCGACTTTTTTAAACTATTCAAAGTCGAGGATGTCTACAAGCCATATATGCTTACTTTAGACAAAAGGAAAAGGCTTTCTCAAAGTAAAGAGTAACTAATCTGGCACCAACCATGTTAGGCCTATACACACTAAAGGAACGCGTACACAAAGGACACATAGTTTATAATAGACATAGAGTTATTACTGGCTTATTGAAGTCAACTTCGAAGGGGTGACATTGTTGCTCCGTGTTTGTGTAAGAAACTAATGAAATAGAAATGGAAAATGTTATGTTTGATCATACATAGATTCCAGGATACCTCTAAACAACTCTAGCAACAAAAATGTTAACTCCACTTTATTGTTTCTGTCTCGTTTGTCTGTCCTGCCCCATACTTTAACATTGTTTCTCCAGTGTTACTGTATATTCTTATTTTCTGAGCTGTTCTTAGAACCAAAGTTTTAGCTTCGAGCGCAGAAATAAAAGCTTGAACAGGTGACATGACGGTCTAAATATCCCCCCCCCTGATCGATGTGATGACTTACATAAAGCTCTTTTGGCACAAATGTCAAATTTGATTGAGGGAACCTGCTGTCCTTAAGGATAATATAGGAGCAATAATGGTCCTATTGAAGAGCTCATCTCTGTCAAATCCCTCTTGCTTTTACTTTGCTTTATTGCAGAGGGCATCAAGCAAGGGTATTTCAATTAGTCATAGAGATGTTTAAATAATCCTTAAATCCAAATGAATATTGTTTCTGATGAAGTGTCATAAATATAACTGACAAGTTGAGCAAGCCAGTCTTATACATCAGTCAGCACCTCTCGTTCAGTCAATACTACTATTCCATCATTTGTCTGTAAAGTAGCCAGCTATTCTGTAGTCACTTTCTCGTGTTTTGAGAGCTCTTCCTTAAAGGATGCAGGGTAATTTAGTAAGGATTCAAAATCCCTCCTAAAGAACACTCCACCACTGGTTTTTTGTGCTTTGTGAATGCTTAAACCAGGCTGAATTGGTTGAAGGTCAATTTTATTCCATGCTCCATCTTATTTTTTTATAACTCTAAATAATTAAGAAGGACTCAAATCTCCAAAAGGAGATACGAACGCAAGACTACAAGAGACCAGAAGGTGGTTTTCAAAAAAAAAAAAAATTCATGGCAAAATCTCAAATTCAAATAGCCTAAGGCTATAGGGAGGCTACTCCACCTAAAGTATTGAACATGTGGAGAAAAAAGAGATGGATGGATGGAGCAAAGAGATATAGCAAATTGGATGTGTGGGATAGAATAAAAATATATTCTTCTGAGTACATTACATAGTAAGTAAGAGGAAAACATTTAGAATACAAGTAATTTTCTAAGTCAGCCCTTAGGGCGGCCTAGAGCTGCTCACAAAGTATCTCTCACTGGCCTTGCACTTTGACCAGAATAGGCCAAAAAGAAGGGGGAAAGAAAAGGGACAGCGTGAAAGAGGGTGTGTGCTGTTCAGATGAGGCTACAGTAGAATGATCTAAGAGAACAAAGTCAGAAAGTATACATGCATTCATCAATATGTCCTTTTATCCTGTTGTCAGGAGAGGGGACTACAAGAAAGGGAGCATGGGGCTGAAAAGAGGAAAATAAGACAACTGTTACTCAGTCTTTATTTTTTTTTAAGCTCAAAATCATTTTACTGATCTATATTTGATTTGATGTTTCCAGAACACCAATCGAAATGTATCATCCGTCGTTGGCCTGTGGTACAGATTCAAACTCACCACCTAACACGAACCACGAGGAGGAGTCTGCAGGCAGTCTAACAGGTAAGACACACGGGTACACGCACACACGCGTGTCATCGTGTCCATGAGCACCTTTTCACACTAAAATAAGATGTTTACACACCACCCATTTTGACAGCTGTGTGTTGTACATACATGCTCAAGCTCTCTAAGACCAAACAAAGAGACACCTGGGAGCAGAGCAATTTGACCGATGACCTGCACTCACAAACCTATGCACACACATACACAAACACACCACAGCGAAAGTAAAACACCTCTCCCTGGCAGTGGGTCAGACAGATCGGTTGCCTGCCCGTCCACCCGTGGTGGTGTGATGGGTAATCACTGCTTGTGATTGTGTGGGTAGAGGTCTGTTGGAGGCAGCTCATGCCTGGCAGGTCGCGTTCTAGCTTGGTAAGGAACGGAGCGGGGGGGGCAGAGGTCGGCCTGTGAGACTGAGGCACATTGCCTGGAGCTCATCAGTCAGGGGAGTGTCCTGGCTGTCTGGCCCCCAGCCGTGACTGTCAGGAGATGGCTAGACCTCGGTTATCTCTCCCCTTCCAAACCTCTGGACCCCGGGGCTGTCAACTGCCTCTTGTCACATCAATCAAGATTCACCCCGATCTTGACCTTGTTAGGATCTGCAAGTCATTCCTTGCTCCCTTCTCCATTCCTCTCCGTCTCATATAGTTGTTTCTTTGAATATCTTTTAAGGTCAAGATGTTTTCCTGTGCTCCCTAAAGTATATGTGGCAAGCAACCCAGAAATTTGACAGTAAATTGCAGTTTTGTCTAATATTCCATAGCAACTGGAGCACCATTACAATGTACAATATCTTTTGCAGCTCTCCACCATGCCTGATCTAATAAATCAGAGATGCCTTAACAACAGTCTGAAAAGTAACGCTATACAGTTTTAAATAGCTCTTGTCTCTGAAGTATTAAAACCTTTATAGGAAGACAGCCTTATACTCGTCTCACACTTTGCTCTCCCTGCCTCAGCATCTTAAACAAAGCCTACCTGTCAGTCATGAGTTGAACTTTTAGACAGTACATCTCATTCCAAACATACAAATCACTCCCTGTCTTTCTAAATTTGTTTTGCATAATTTTGTCTTAAATAACACACAGCAAAAGAAATAAGGAACAGGAATAAGGAAGGAGGACAGGACAGCAAAGACACCTGAATGGAAAGAAACTTGTGGCAGTAGTTTGTATGTATGTATGTATGTATGTTCTGGTTACAGCTACAGTTCTATGTGCTCGCATCATGTGGACATAACTTGGTTTTTACGTGTGCACGTTCAGAGACTAATTAAACACCATATGAAATGTTCTCATTCATAATTTGAGTGGTTCTTAAAACTACCTATCTCTGTCTCCTAAGAACACAGTTATCTGTGTCATGGATTTCATTTCTCTCTGCTCATGGTTAAGTAAATTATATTGCATTTATATTCAGAGGTATGCATAAACGAGGACGACGATAACGCCTCTGGGAAATGTAGAGCTGTTCAGCGGCTGACAAACTATTCCTTCCACCTGCTTCAAACTTTTCTGACAATTACAACAGGTTGCGGAGTCTCGCCTCCTCTCCGCTCTTTGAATACGAAGGGTGGGATTTTTGTCTGTGCATGCATAATGAAAGCTGTTTTCCGGCATCATGTGGGGAGCTCTCCGTGTTTTAAATTCTCATTTTCCTGAGCTGTCAGACCCATGTGGCGCTGTGATAGATGGACCGAAGTGTGAGATAGAGAGAGAGAGACAACAACAATAGGGACGTGGCACAGACAGGTAGCCGATAGACAACGATAGAAAGATGTAGACGAAAAACATTGCAAATCAAGGAAAAAAAAGAGATTTCCAGGAAGAAATTACCAGAAATTCTGAAGTAATGTAAATATTTTTTTTAAATATTCATTACGTGTAATTATATGCCTATCAAGGTAAGAAGATATCGTCCCATCTGCTGTATGTTCTGGTACATAAATGACCATTTTTCTTGACATCAACACACATACAGATATTTACATAGACATAGAGAAATCTCACCCCCTGCTGTGTCAGCCATTAACAGAAACAACATAATAGATTAATACAGACCCAAGTGCTCAGCTCTCTGTGACCCCAGCCTCTGGTCCCTGGAGGAGGAGGCTAGAAGAGAAGAAAACGTCCCTGCTGTATGATTTTGATGTTGTTTGTTTTTCATTTGTTGGTTGTTGAATTTAAAAAGAAAAGGGTAGTACTTCTTTGGAGGCTTGGAGGTGGATGTGTGAGGTGAAGAATGCACATAAAAGTTTTTATTCAACTGGCAATTTTTAAAAATTAAATTATCTATTTATTAAAACAAGTTTGATCTGATTATCCTCCTTGTTTTTCACCATGAATTTAAGTCATATTCAGTGCTGCCATTTGGCAAATACATGTTTTCTCAAATATGTTTTCCTGTAGTTTTATTATTATAGAACAAATTCATTTAGATTTCATTTCTGTGACTGTGTGTTAGTGACTAAGGAATAGGTCTAAAAAAAAAGAGATAATTGTGATAAATAAAGTAGCAGCGGCAAAAAACTAAATTTTCTGACTCCTTCACGTCGCAACACATTACATTACTCTCTCTCTTTCCCTGTTTTGATTTGTGTGTGCATTTATAGCTCAGGAGGAGGATTTCCGTCGCTACTGTGCATCTTTGTTTGCCGTCCCTGTCAGCAGGGGCAGCACAGAACCTCAAATTACTTCACCTGAACCGTACCTCACCATTGAAATCCTGGATGAGGTGAGAATGACTGAAGCATTTTATCTTAACAAAAGTGTTTTATCTTACTGAGCACCTGAATGTCGACAAAGCAAACAGGCGGGTAGACACACACACACACACACACACACACACACACACACACACACACACACACACACACACACACACACACACACACACACACACACACACACACACACACACACACACACACACACACACACACACACACATCTACCTGCTTTACAGATGCCGGCATATTCTTTCTTTCCATCTCTTGCTCTGTGTCTCGTTCACATCTGTGCTAACACTGTTCTCTTTTGTTCTATACAGAGAGACAGAGACACTGTTGGAGATGTTTTTGCTGAGCCGAGAACAGAAAACAACAAAAAGTGAGCCTCATTAAAAAAGTATCTTCTGAAGGGAAATTTGTTGTAAAATTTGTTGTTCAGTAGATGAGACGCACCAAGTGACAAACACAAATTTGTAAGTGTTTTGGCAGTGGAGTAATTTAGGAAATTTATGAACACTTCCAAGTAAACATAAAATTGTCACATAAACAGTGGATTTTAATTGAATTGAATTGTCTTTTGTTCCTTTTGAGACAAAGAAATCACATCCAGTCACCTCATATGATATTATATTAAATATTCTTGGCATGAATAACTTAACACTGTAGGAAAGCTATAAAGGTTGTTGCCAATAGTCAAGTGTTGCATGGTAAACATCACATCACTTGATCGTATTAACATTCAGTCAGTATTTCTTAAGGAATCCTTTTTATTTTTATGAAGTAACCCTGTTAAATCTTCCATAAGCTTGCAAATACTTTTAATTACAACAGTTTCAATGCTGGGACACTTATGTGTATCCATTAAAAGGTGGACAAGCCATTCTGTTCCCCACTCAGGGTCCCCACGGTTCAGACGGACCTCAGTAAGGAAAGAACAACGGTGTCTCAAACAACCTTAACCAGTAGTGGGCCTCCAAGAGTTAGCCGCTCTTCTTCAGGACCAACACGATCATCTGGAGAACCAGCAAGATCCAAAGCAGTTCAGAAGCTCAGTTTATCGCAGCCTCAGAATTTACAAGCAGAACACTCGATGAAAAGTAAGCTGCGTGTTTTTATATAAGGAAGAGTAAGAGAAAAACATTCTGGAGAAAAAAAACCTTCTTCAATGCTTTTCTCATGCTAATATGTCAGAATGTGACACGAAGAGTCAGATCAGAATTCAGTTCAGACATTTTTGGCACAATTTTCATGACTTTAACAGGAAAACTTGGGGTAAAGCTTAAAATGTTGAAACCAGTACATGTTTAAAAGTCTTTCGTTTGTTCGATGAAACCTGTACTACCATTTATTTTGTCATGAAAGTCTCAGGTATCAGAAGATTGTTTGGTTTGACAGATGCAGGCCATCTGAGAAAAGTGATGACATGAGAAAGTTTGATTACAAGTGTTGAATATTAGCCACACTGAAAAATATAATGACAAAAAGATGCTAGTTGTAAATCAGTGTCAAGGCTTGGAGCTCAGCCCTTGCTAATGACAAACCTAATGATCCTAATAATAATAATAATATTAAAAACTCCCTTCTTTGAGTGTGTTTTATAATGGAACATTTATATGACTTCTTGCCTACAAAAGTGACAAATATCCTCATTGTTATTTGTGTTTTCTTTTGCACAGCATCGTCCTATAAAACCAAGCCATCACCAGGCCCCACCAATAAGGCTCCAAGGACTCCAAAGGCATCAATCGAAACACCAACCTCAAAGTTACAAAAGCCCAATCGCTCCCCCACTGTCCATAAATCAAAACCTGACTGTGGATCATCACAGAATTTGTGCTATCCCTCATTATTACATTCCCAAACTGAGAACCCTAAATCTTCACATGCTCCCGTCTCATTTCCGTCTGATGTCTCTCATTCAGCCTGTGTCAGACCACCAATCACAGAGGAGCATTGCGCCTCCTCTCCATCCACGTCCTTCTCCCTGAGGTCTACATTCTCACTCTCACCAGCAGGCTCCACTGAATCACCCTTATTGCACAGAGTTTACCAATCAATCCCATTTCAAAAATGCTCAGACTCATCTCTGTTACCAGAGCAACCCCAATTTTCCCAGTTATTCCCACAACCAATCTCATCACTGAAGCATTCCCAATCCCTTCCTCGCAGTTTTGACTCCTTAAGGCAATCCCAACCATCCCTCTGTGAACAAGACTCTCCCACATCAGTTAATCAACCTCAGCTGCCTCTGTCACCTGTGTCTTCCAGCCAAGATCCATCACCCAAATCTCCTCCTGTAGAAATCCTATCCGGTTCATCTGTATTTACTGAATGCCCTTTAGATCAATACTGTAGGCACAGGTCAACTCCAACAAATGAGGAAGCTCCAGATTTTATCCCTCTCCAGATCTCTGTTGACCATGAATCAACTCTGTCACCTCAAGCAGCGCTATGTATCCCATCACTCCCATCACATCTCTTAAATGCTTTCATGAACCCTTTAGCTGTGGAAATAGAGGAGAGAGATGATCTGTCACTAGGTAATTATGATCTTTGTTTGTGTGTGTGTGTATTTGTGTATGTGATTGTCATAGAAATATTGTTTAGACTTATTTTCAGAAACTAGAACAAAATTATTCTGATTTACAGAAATGATTTCTTTAGCAATCATCCTTATGACTGCATTATTTTACCTGCTCTGTCACCTAGAGTAGAACCAACTCAGTCCTTTGTATGGATGGGCGTACCAAGCAAAAATACTAATCAATAATCGCTCTGCATTAATCGATTACTAATTGAGTACTATTACTCTGCTGGTGCTTTGCTCTCAAACGATTGTGCATAGTTGTGGTAGACTTTCAATAAGATAGCTTTACCTGGCAGGGTTGGTACTGCACCTCATTTTTCCTCTATTTATTTAAAGGAGTTCCACACTAGAGTTTTTGACTGCTAGCATGCTGTCTGCTGTCTGCCTTGTGGTCTGAGTGCACTCTTCTTCTTAGAACAACTTTATTCTCGAGGCCTCCTGTTCCTGCGCTTCACAACCTCAATTTTCAGTAAGCAAAACCTAGATATAATGCTTAAATTAAGTTCCTGATTACCCTACTAAAGGCCAAAAATAAGGTGTACTAAGTAAGGATGAACACACCTTGGATCCAAAGCAGACGAGCAGCACGATAACAGACTGACGTGTGCTGGATTTCACTGTTGAATTGCTCCTCTAGTACTACAAGTGCTGCAAGAAGTTTGACACTCTTGTTCTCACATCTTAAAAACCTCAACAGCCTCCCACATTATAGTCAGATGTTGAACAGTGACTCAGCTTTATTGTCATTCATCCTCATGTCTGGGTATTTTTATTTTATCTGCTTGGGTCTTACTTTGGTGATCAGCCAGATTAAATAAGGGTTCAAAACAGCTTTAAGCTATTAAACGATAAGCTCATATTTATGTAGTTTATATACTGTGTGTGGATACATAATCATCATATACTTGAGTGTGCTGAGTTTTGCATTTTACATTTGAATACAACATTGTTCAGTGAAATTTCCTCAAAGAAGAAGTACTTTTGGGCAGCAAAAAGAAGAAAAAAGAATTCATATTTATGAATGAGGGACGCTCAACTCTTTTGGAGTCAAGTGATTCCTGATAGTGCTCTCTATTGGCAGGCTGCATTTTGCCTGAACGCAATTCTCAATGGCCAGGCAGTCTATGTGAATAAAAAGGTTTGTGGATCTCGGCAGTAATGGCTTTCTTTTATTCCACTGGGCTGTCAAAGCCAATTTAGATCCAAGCATAAAAAGTGTTATTTATTTATCGATTAAGGTTTTAAGTAAATACCTGACATAATGCTCCAACAGACAGACTGGTAATTACACCGTAAACAATGGCCCTGGATTCCTTTAGTATACAACGCACACACAAGAGTACTTTAGATACACATTGGAGAAATTCTGTTTGTGTGTGTGTGTTTTTGTTTGTGCTGTATATATACTACAGGAATTTGCAACTGTAATGTATGAATATGTTGTATACGGTATGGTTTTCGTTGTCTCTTCTCCCATGACCTCACAGCACACCAGTACTTCTTTTCCTCTATTCATCCATCATTTCTCATCCTTTTTGGACCAGTCTGACACTTGAAAGCTCGCCTTTTCAGCTTATAAGTGCTTGATGTGTGTGTTGCAATGTGAAGGACACTTGCATCATGTTTTAAAATGTCCATTGGACGTTAGAGATACACATAACCCTGAGCGAGGTATCATGGTGGTCATTGTGTTCTTGCCATTCACCTTGAACGTTGTAAAAGTTTGAGCCATATGAATATAAGGTTTTTTTTGTTGTTGATATTTGTACATCTTGAGTCATATTTCAAAGTTAAACGTTAATCCTATGAATGTTTTTCTTGAAGACAGCGGAGAAGAAATGTCCAGTGATAGCCTGAGGATGACTCCACATGAGGAAGACTCTTCAGAGGACGAAGCACAGATGTACCGCCCTGCAAGCAGAGGGTGGTCCAGAGAAGAGCGAAGAAATCCTGCCATACATGAAGAAAGAGAGAAAGATTCCCAGACTGATGTGCAAGAACAGCTGTCAGAACCATCAATGGTAACATGTTTCCAAGACTAGATGGCTGAATTCAATCCACAATTTAATCCATTTGCAACCATTGGAAACCACTTTCAAAAGAAAATGCCAAAAAAAGAGTAGTACCCAGGTAAAACAGTAGAAATCATGCCTGCTGAGGTAAGACACCTCCAAAATTTAACTTCTTTGTTTAACATTCAAAAGACGTCCACTGAGGAGCCAGAATGGATTTCTCTGCAATGTCTTTTCAGACATCTTTTCAAGGTTAATTGCAGACGTCCAAAGGACATTGTCTCATGGTTCAAAATTAAAGTTTTTGACATTTTCTTGGATGCATTTCAGATGTCCCTGCGGCACTACAATTTAAACCAGCTCTGGAGCAGCTAAACTCTGCTCCCTTTTTAGGCTTCTCATGGTTACAGCTGCTTAGATGGATGGGGACCTGTGATATGTAGCAAAAAGCCATGGGTTGGAATTGAATTGGATCTGGTCAGGACTCGGGAACACAAGAGTGTGGCCGACTGAGCCAAATCATCATAATGTGTTTTATTGATGTTTTAGACCCTACTGTGTGAATCTGACTTGTATGAGCCAAGATTTTTAATTAAATTGAGCTGCATTTCCAAAATACCTAAATCCAACCCTAATTGCTGATGTGCAAGAAAAGATGTCAGAATAGCTGACCACATAATAACAGTTCATTATGTTATTGAAATTCTTTGCCAAAAAAACATTGGAAGTTCACTAATTTCTAATGTTAAACTACTTTATTTAGTGTTTTCACTAAATTTAATTACCAGCTCTGTTTGTTTTGGAGAGGAGAGAACCTCTGCTGATAATTCAGCTCTTGGTTAAAACCTCATGAATGAAGAAGACTGAGTGAATCCTCATACCTAGAAACAAGCTGTGCTAAGATTAACAGCAGCACGGCTTGCAACAAAAAATCTGACATACTGGAACAATAGAATTTCTTCTTGATATATGTTTGCACTTTCCCACTTTTGCACTTTAAAAAAAATTGCACAAGGGCTTGTTTAATCATATGAGAGCTCCAGCAAGCATCTTTAGTTGATAAAATGTATTATTGATATTTAAAAAAACCAAAAACAAATGATCTTTAAACAGGTAATAAAATAGAAATTGTAGACAACCACATCATTACACTGGACATAATCACTCCATAGAGTTGTAAGCCTTCAGCGACATGCAGTTAGAGGTTCTTATCATAGCCGTTCTGATCTATTAAATAACATTTGTATCACGCCAGTTACTTTACATTATTCTCCATTATTCATCTATACCTCAGAACACCAAAGGCAGTGGTGTTAAAGGTGCCATTATCGAGGGAAGAATAGAGAAACACAGCGGATTAAAAAGAGACGGCTCGAATGGTCCCAAATGACCTATCAGCCTTTTAATGGTATGAATCCTTTATACTGTGACAGAGGAATGGAAAAAATAAGGAGAGGAAGGGGGGAGTGCTTTATTAAAAAGCTGGAGCAAAATGAGGCTCATGATTGTGAGGATGATGGTTATCTGTGGCCTCTGGACCCGAATCAAAGTGTTCCTAAAATTATTAGATAGTCATTTTTTCTTGTTCTCTGTCTCTTTGTTTTCACATGACCTCCTCTCCTCTGCTGCCCTCCATATTCTCATACTTTCTTTTCCTCTCTTTCATTTGGTCCATCTCGTCTATTCTCTGCCCTCTTTCTTTTGCCCTTCCTCCTTTTTGTTTTACATTTACCCTAATAGCTCCAGCGACAGTGCCATCCTCATTGATATGAGGAGCCATTGGTCCGCAAAAAGACAAACTCAAATTCTTCCTGCTACAAGGTATCAAGTGTGTTTGGTCTCTTGCCATTTCATTGTTATGCTTCTCCTCTTTCTCCCACTCTTGTTCCCCATCCTTGCTCCCTCCTCATTCTTAGCAACACTATTCCCACATGCCTTCCCTTCTATTGTCTCCTGGCCCATCTGCAGTGTCTTGCAGTGCTATGGCTAGCATGCTAATGCATCAGATCTAATCTTAACTAAAGAGTGCTTCCTCGTTTTACCCCCCGTCTCACAGGAGGACACTTGCGTGGGAGGAACTGCTAACCCACCACACTGTTGTGAGATGCTCTCACCAGCTCCAGGGGTTAATTAAAAATCAATTCATCAAGTGGAAACAGAGGAAAAAGAGAGAGTGGATCAGTCTCCAGTGAAACACACTGGCTTATTAATATGCATTTACTCTGTAGCAAATGGAAAAATACAAATTTTAACACCCTTCATTAAAGTTAAATTGATATTGAATTTCAGTTTGTCCTTTGAACTGATTCTGTTTGGATACAAATGCCGCTCACACATACCCCTCCTGCCTCTCCCCTCCTCAACCCCTTCTACACCCCCTTTTTTTTTCCATTTCTTCCCTCTCCCTCTGTGTATCATCTCTCCATCTCATCCTCATGTGATCTGTTATTCTGCCTCACTCCCTCCACTCCTTCTCTCTTACACCACTTCCCCCTGTCTTCCCTCCTTCCCCACTTTTTCCTGCATCCTTCCATCTACTTCTGTATCCCCTTAGATGATGAACAAGCAGAGTGCTGGGTCTGGATCAGACCAGTCCTGTGATCTTGATGGGTTTCTGCCTCCAGGTCTGAGAATGAATTCTGGTAACATCGACACACCAGAACACACACGCTGTGACTCACAGCACACGAGTCAAACTCCTGCAGATGATTCTGACCCAACAGGTAGGTTAAAGGAAAAGAAGTATTTTTTTTATGATCCAGTTTTATTGAATCTTTTTTCTTTTACGCTGCCCCATGTTTCTTATAATCTACATCAGAAATGGCCATTACAGTTTTTTGTGCTTCAAGAGATTAGATTGTGAAGATTACCTCTGTGTCCAACTTTTGCCTTGAGATACTGTCCAATTTGCAAGCGTTATTCATATCACAGAGGCCTCATGATAAGATTTAGAACAAATATGTCAGAACTTAGAGCTTACAAGAGATGAAAATGAGTTTTAAACCCAGAGGATTGCAGGCTGCTTTTTGGAAAACGAGAGATTGGGGGACAACACATGATAATTTACTACCCGCGGGTCCAAGGGGAGCTTTCCTGAAATGTGTCTTTATGTTGTTGTGTTTGTGCTTGTGTGTGCATGTCTGTGCATGCATGTGTTAAAACCTGCATGCTTCTGTTTTTGCTTATATTTAGTTCTTCCAGTTTCCTAAACTGTAGGACTCTAGGTAAAGAAAGGCATGCTCAAAGACCCCCCCCTAAATCATGCAAAAGTTCCTATTTCACCACAATGTCAGATTCAGGGTCCGTTAACACGACCCAAACACGATAAACCTTTTTGAAATTTTGGTCATTGGTTTATACGAGAACGGCGTTTTCGGGGACTGAAAAACGCAAACTTTTAACCTCCATAGTGTAATCTTTTGAAAACGCCACCGTACTGTCGTCATGTCAACGGGCAAAACGCAACTCTGACAATGATGATGTCACAGCCCAGCTTTGTGCATGCAGAAAGCCTACTATGGCCACAACAACAACAACAACAACAAAAAACCTGTCAGACTTTCTGTTTTTGTTTCCGCTAATGATTCAGAATTTATGGAGTCATTCCATATTTGTTCCTCACTTGTTTCTAAATTAATCATTAGCTACGCCAAAGAATAAGATTAGGATTAACCAATGGTTAAGTTGCACCTAGTTACTCATATACTCCTGATTTGTTTGTGCAGAACATTTTCTGTACCTTATTTTAAGGTGTTTACCATTACTAGTCCAGAAAGTGCTGGAAAAATACAGCCAATAATGTACACAAAGGCAGGTGCAGCACAACGTTGCTCTTTATAGTTGTTATTTATGTTGCTTTTGTTTTATTCTACTTTTATGCTTTTATTACCCGCCACTGCTCTTTGCCGCCAAGAGAATGCATAGAGATTTAATTCCATGGTTTTGGATTTTGTGTTTTCCTTGCTTCTCTTTTCTTTCATTGCTCCTTTCACTTTGAAATGCCGATGTAAAAACATTGTTTGTGTCTGGGTTTTTTGAAAATGATTTTCTGTTACTTACAGAAACTTTTCTTTGGCTACACTAACGATTAGCCATTTTTTTGTGAGGTGCTCAGACTGTCCAACAAGGCTGTTAGAATTCTAGCCATACATTCAGCATCCATCAGAGTTAAATTAATAATATTTAGATTAGATTCTATAACTGATCATGATGCTCATTACACCTTCTCGCCTAAGGCTGTTGAATTACATGCATTTCAAACAGCGGTTACTGTTTTTGATTTAGCGCACATTTCTATTTTGTACTTTGTTGCCTTAAGTGAACTGCTACAGTCCAAAGAGATCTCACCAACTTTTTCTTCAGTCTCGAAGCCCAGCTTTTCACACTTTCGTTGTCAAGCCTGGGTTAAATGAATGAGGTTGCACACAGGCACCACTACCCTCCTTCGACCTCCTTCAGCCAGCCGCTCGTCAAACCCCGCGCCGTCTCTGCCACAATCATTAAAGCTCCAAAGTTAATGAGAGAGAAAGGTTAGAGAGGAGAAATATCACCTTGACAACACTCCACTCTCATTTATGTCCCTCTATACCTCCATCTGTCTTTTTTTCTCCAAGCAGGGTTGAGACCCAACAGGTTTTTTATATGTCTCCCGCTTTACTTTTCTCCTCTCTCTCCCCTCTGTTCTTACTCCGTATAACCCGGTCAGTCAGAAAATTAGGCTTTTAGTGTGCAGTTTCTGTTTCTGTCTAGCAGAAAAAAAAACGACAGAAGGACAGACATACGAAGAGACAGAACAACGGATAGAGAGAGAAAGAGAGAGCAAAGAGATTCAGAGACATAAGCAGTAAAACGTGCTGACAGGCAGACAAACAGGTAGACGGACAAGCAGCAAATCAACGACCAAAAGACAAATAGTCAACAAAGAGGCAGGAAGACAGATGTTTAAGTTCTAGATTTCTATCTATGTTACTCCTTTTTTTTCCTGAAGAGCTTCAACCCCCTGTTTTCTTTATGGTGATGCTAGAAGCTGGCTGTCTGACTCCTCTCCTCCTTTCCTCTTTTCATTTGCAGCTGATTTAGACCAGTTTGTAGATTCTCCACCCAGTCAATAGTATTAATTAATTAGCTAACCAGTGGAGAAAAAAAAAAGAGAACATCTATAATTGGATTGCAGCTGACAGGACTGCCTGAACAAGCTTGTGTAGCAATATTGCTCTGGTGCAGATGCTGCAGCTGAATAGACACGTGGATTATTGTATCAAATTGATGTTTTGCAATTTCCTTGCAAGCGTTTGTGTACCTTTTAAATTGATAAACAGCCATGAAAAGAAATAACCGCATTCTGCAATTCACGCAGAAGCTTTGTGTTCTGTCGAGCACTGGTGCACGGTCACAGACAAAAAGTTATTCTATGCACTGGATCTATACAAAATCACAAACTGTAGAAGTCAGATAGCAAAGCAAATGCATTCCTATTTCCATTTACCAGCCATACGTCCAACTGATAGCAGTGTGACATCACTTGATCTGTTTTTGGGCTTTGATTTATCTCGTATCCAGATACTCTAAATATTTGCAGAGCATGTAAAGGGCTGTTGAAGCCTTTGAAAGTAGATAGAGTGATGGGATGTTTTTTAAACATGGTTAGCAGAGACATTTGTGGGATATAAAACAGTACTCTGCAAATACTAAGATTCTATACTGTATGCAGGAGCCTATTTGACATTTCTAGGCATTTATGTATGACTATGTTCTCTCAGACTTAGTGTGCTTCCATTCACTTCTCCTCACCTTGTATAGGGTCAGAGGATGACCGGCCAAGAGGCCTCATCACTACCCACGCTGAAGAACACCTGCCTTTCACAATGATGATCGTCAACCACATGCAGCTAACTGCAATTCAAAGTCAGCCAACCACAACAACCAGGAGAGGAGAAACATCAGCAAATGAACCAGGAACAATTGGTATGTGTGCGCTCACATGCACGCTCGTGTGCACGTCGTCTGCGTGAACACTCAAACTTGCTGAGCTCTGCCTCTTCTGTGCGTTCCTCTCCTACTCCTTTTAATACACCTAATTCCTGCATACAAGCCACACTTTCTTGGCACCGAGTTTGCAGGTTTCTTAAAGAGATTATACTGTATCATTCTCAAACACAAACAGGCACACGCGTCATACGCACATAGTGTACACGCACACCTGCAGGATTGGGACTCGGGCTAGGAATATGTCCGCTCATCACTTTCCTCGCTTGGATCCCAAGAACAATGCGGTAATCTGTTTTACGCCGATACACACACATGCACACGTTTGCGTTCACACACGCAAGCGTAGACGCCTGAGGACAAAACGATAATCTACTCAGTGATATATCAAATATCCCCCACTGCTTACCAATTAACAGCATTCCATTCATCTGTCCCTTTCCCTGGTTTTACGGTAGACGATTGTGTTTAAATACGTTTCATTCCTCCACTCATATATGATAATTTTGTCCATTCTTTCCTGCCATGCCTTCTAACTTGCACACATCTGTGGAATTCTTTTGCTGTTTTTCTGTTTCATTCCTCAGATCCCTTCATTTATTTGCAGTTTTACCTGTAAAGCAAATAGTTTTAAGCATTTAGGCCCACGTTGTGCTCACTTGCCTGGAGGTACAGTCAAGTTCAGCACTTTGTCAAAGGTCTGCACTCAAGAGCTCAAACCCTTCAACATGTTTAATTAGGGCATCAGAGGGACTGCTCAACATGTTTTCAGTGTTTTTAATTTCATAAGGGGAGCCCAGATGTTTCACAAGTTGCCTCTCTCTCTCTCTCTGTGCGCTTCATTGTGCTGTGTTGCTAGGGTGACACTCCAGTGTACTCTTAGGAGGATGTCTCGTGGAGACATCTGTGTTTTGGCTCCCTTGCGCTATTAATGAATATCTGGAAATAGCATTGTGCTCCCGAGCATCTTTGTGAATTCAGAACGCCTCGTCAACTTCACAGCATTTGGCTCACGGCATTGCTTTTTACAGGCTTCATTTTAGCTATGTGCTAAACGAAAACGCAAACGACGTGTGTTTTATGAGGTGTTCCCGATCATTTCTCTCACCGTGCTTGTGGAGGACTGAGCCTTTTAAAGGATGGCCCTTCCACATCCAAACATGATACAACCAGCTGTTACCAGTTAGCTTGTTGTCCTGAGAAGCGTTCCAATTAGGTGGTTTATTAGCATTCCCAGTCTTTGATTAGCTCTGTCCCAACATGTTGCCAGCATCAAATTCAGAATAAGTACATCGGTATAAAAATCTGACATAAACAATGATTTGTGTTTGTTGTGTTTTCATTTGATTGTATGTCTTAGGATGAGCAAATTATACTATATATTATACTGTCCCAACTTTTTTGTAGTTGGGTTGTGCATACAGCGCTAAGAATAAGAGAGGTTGACTTTCCTGAGGTCATTATGGAAATCAGGTGTTAATCTTGCTCTCAGTTTACATGAAATACATTTTAAATTGAGTACAGAGCTTAATCAGTAACCAAAATCGAGTCCTATCTATTTTGAACTGGAAGTAAATTGAGTTGTGTGTGTGTGTGTGTGTATGTGTGTGTGTGTGTGTGTGTGTGTGTGTGTGTGTGTGTGTGTGTGTGTGTGTGTGTGTCAGTGCGCGTCAGTGCGCGTGTGCTGCATGCGTCATCCCTCCCATGCGGTCTGACAGTGCATATGGTTGTGAAATGCTAAGTGGAGGTTCTGTGTCAGTTGGAATACAGAGCCAGGCGCTGTGAGGGGGAGGACGGTGGGAGGGAGGGAGAGGTAGGGAGACAATGGAAGATTGAAAGAATAAAAGACTTAACACTCGAGCTGGTTAGACAGCACGCAGCATGAGGAATCAGTGTGTTGCACACACACACACACACACACACACTCGCGCTCAAACCGGCATCATCATAGTTTCTCATTGGGGGCCTCAGTGTAATTTACAGTGAGCAGGTGAGGATGGATGTTCGATCTGATTCAATTTGATGTGGCTCGAAGTGGAATGGGATGAGACACCACTCATTTCACTGACTGTTGTGATCGTTTCTCTCTGTCTCTCACCTTCTTTCCCTGAGTGCTGAGCTTCGTGCCCCACCCCCGTCTTCCTCTTGCTTTCTCCTGTCTTCTTCTACGCCTCCTCTCCAGCTTATCTCTTCATTGCGTTCACACACTCTGTGCAGTTTTTTTTGTAAGATATCCTTAACGTTTGTGCTATAATATCCATTGTTACATCCATCCATCAATCCTTCTGTACCTTTATCCTACCATCTCTAAAGATATTTCTTTCTTTCGTTCTTTCTCATTCTGGGTCAGGGTGTAACCTGTCTGGCAAGTCCACACCAACCCTGTCTGAGGTGCCAGCTGCGAGCTGCTTGTCTTATCCCACGTTGGGCTCCGAATTGTTGCGTCCATTTTCCCGGGCAGCCCAGGAGATCATGGAGATCTGTAGTGTGGATCAAATAGGCTGTGAAGACCCAGATCTGGACACTGATGCAACAACACACACACTCCATGAACTGGAGCGAGAACTCAGACTTATGACCACAGGTACGGGTAGATCATTCATCAAGTCATATATGCAAACACAACATCATGGTATGGCCACCGATGATGAACATATTGTTCTGTATTTGATGCTGTATTGTTGTTAATCATGTTTGATTAACTATGAGTTCCAGTGGCGATGATGATTTGAGAGCTTTAACCTCCCTTAATATCTACCACAGAAACAGGGAAGCAGACTTCGGTATTTGGAGGCCTAAGTAGTCAAAGTCAAGATCTGCAAGAAAATCATTATTTCAAAAGGTTGGTAACATCTACAGACAAACCAACGAGTGTAATGAGTACGACTTGTATGGTCCACATCCCACAGGGCATAGCTCCATAATAGTCTGGTGACTTATTTAGCACCCATTTAAACCTCCTTAAAAAAATAGAACCCATTCATACTCATTGGCCGATCTGCTGATTACTTTCATAATTATTAAATACTGAGACCTTTGTGCTAATGTGCACATCAAACTTTTTTGACTGCATTCTACATCTAGACACTGGATAACTGATTTATTGAATAAAACGTCAAAAAATACATCTAGAAATTAAAGGAGAAAACAAAACAATGACATTTAAAATCATGCACTATTACCCAGGAAAAAAGAAATGATGACCATTTGATCTTCAGTGTTGCCAACAAAATTCCTTATGCAATTTGATATCCTTAAAAGAAAATTAGCTTTTTTCCCCCCTGTGGGGATCTGAGTGTAGCCTTGCAACTTGCTTCTATTCATCTTTCTGTCATTTCAACGATATCAACATGTAATATCTTTCTTGCGCCCCCCCAGTAGTCACAATGGGGGGGGGGGGGGGGGGGGGGGGGGGGTCCCTCTTTTTTTTGGTGCTCCATCAATCACTCTCTCTGTCAGATATGTGGAGTGTTTAAAGGATCGTTGGGCAGCAGAAGGACTTTGGCTCTGACAGCATGTTGGGTATCGGACCTTAATGTGCTTCTGTTAATGTGTGCATGTATGTATGTTTATGATTTAGTCGTATATAAAACCTATAAAATACACGTTCATTTCAATTACTATTCCACCACCAATCAAACTGAAACTTAACTCGAGCTCGAGTGAAATGTATTTCAGAACCGATAAGCAGAATTGAGATGAAAATTTCTTAACGATTCCAATGGAATCTGAGTTTTGAAAGCGATTCTCGATGCCTTACCCTACATATAACACTCTATATTAAGTGTCATCAAATGTATTGGGAAATTGAACTTGATTACAAAGGTCGTATAGCGTTGACACCAACAGAGCAACTGTTCATCATTCAGCTGGTGCACCTGTGTGAATGTAAAAAATGATTTTCTTCTTTGAGCAAATCTATGATGTCTGCATATTAATGTGAAACTAGTTACTGGTAATTGAGTGTCTTGTGCATATATTGATTGGTGGATTTGGTCTTGCAGGGGCAAAATCAGCAAGGAACTCGCAGACGAGGAGGCGGCTGCACACGGAGACCAGCAGAGTGTACTCTTATTACCGTGAGATACTCACGAACATGCACTCAAACACGCATACTTGATCGTTAAATAAGGACGAATCAGAAGACTCGCACTGACAGATGAATGTTTATGAGAGAACGAGGCAGACTAAAAGCACACAATGGATGTAAATTAAATTGTGTTCACTCGATGTAAAAGCTGGTGCAGATGCCTCTCAGACCGACTCCGCGGGGAACTCTTGCGCAAATAGACGAAGATAAAAATGTAATGCTTTGAAAAGACATCGCTGGATGCTGATTAAATTTTGTGTTGATTTGATTTATGCTTTGTCTCTCTTTTTGTTTGTGTCCATGTTTTCTGTGTATTTGTTTTAAGACACATGGTTGTTGAAGGTATAAAACCAACAGTGAGACAGGCAAAGGATGAGCACAGGAGGGGAGATGACAGGAAAATAAATGGAGAGTTGGGTTTAATTCTCAGCAGGAGTGTGTGTGTGTGTGTGTGTCTGTATGTGTGTGTAAGTGAACTGAAGGGACAGTTGGCTGCGGTACCCGTTTTACCTACGGGGTTTATCGTACAACATTTTTCTCTGTTGTGATCATTTTCTTAATAAGGTTAAGGTGGCACTGAATCGGGTCAGACTGTCCACACACACGCACACACACACATATATACACACACACACACACACACCCTGAAGAGGCTGCTGCAGATGATAAATTATGTTTGTAAGGGTGGGGATAAGGAACTGTGCCAATGGCCGCCACTGCCATCTGTCTGTATGTGTCTGCAGGGGTGGAGCGAACACCAGGCCCTGGAACTGATTTGCCATCTCTGTGGCGAAGATGAACATGTGCTGTGAGTGTTTGGCATTACTCCCTAAATTTGGTCTTAATCTGAGATCACAACTCGCCATCCACTGCTTTATCGCCAGCCGACAGGAGGAAACCCCACCTGTAGTATTAACAGACACAGAAACTCAGGTACAGGATGAATGTCAAAGATGGCAACTCTTTATGAGCTGCATGTTGTTATGAGTGTGTACTCGAGCGCTCTTTACTTGAGCCACTGCAGAGGGATGTAAGGGCATTTTATCCGTCCAGACGCTAATCACTAGAAGCGGACAGCCAAAGCCCTGTGATCCAACGGCAATCACCGCAAGATTGATTGATAATACCGGGACAAAGAGAGAGAGAGAGAGAGATAGCGAGACCAAGAGATAGATAAGGAGAGAGAGAGAGGTGATAAGGTGCATCTTTGTTATTGTGTCCTTCACCGAGTTTATCACTTACTGTTTAGGAGAGGAAAATAACAGACATAAATCTGATGGATATCAAACCACTAGGCTGGGCTTAAACAACTTTGAGATCTGCTCTCTCTCTCTCACACACGCACACAGACACACACACACACACACACACACACACACACACACACACACATTCACACACTCATGCATACACACAGGGACAGATAACGGAAAAAGTGAACTGACCTTTGTGAAATTTGGAGCTGTCTGTGATGCTGTTGATGGTGTCAAAAAGACGGTGAAACTGGAGGGGTTGACATTTAGCTCAGCTATATTAACTGACCCTTCTACAGAGCTGGAGTTCAGACTGGGTGTATTGCAGAAGCAGCACATTTACAAACATGCTTTTTCTTGCAGTGAACTTCAATGGAAGTATAATACTTTTTTTTTTTTTTTTTAAACCATAGTCTTCTGAAAGACGTCTATGGTTCCCTTTTTTGTGATTTTTACCACGTCAGTTATTGTGGTTTCGTGGGTTTTGGAATTTTCTCCGACTGCGAGTTTCATGGTGGAAACGGTTTGTTCTGCCTCCGGCTGCCTGTCCACTTGTTTTCTGATGAAAACCCATTTGATTTTCCTCACCCTGAATTCCCTGAAAGGACTCCCTTTGTCGACAGAGCCTCAAAAGTCACCTGCAGTGACTTTCAAAGGACAGCAGTTGCATGTGTGACCATTTCAGTCCACACATAAACTGTGAAATGGGTAAAATCGAAGAAAGGGCACCCATAATGAGTTGTTTTCCCCACTTGATCTTCACATTTTAGCCTTTTTTTTGAAGTCTTGAGAGACTTCTTTGATATTATCTCTGTCCTTTAAATGTACCTCCACCAAAGAGGTTATGTTTTCACCCATGTCTGTTGGTTGGTTTGTTAGGAGGATTATGCAAAAACTGATGGAGAGATTTTCACAAAACGTGGTGGAAGGATTGTATATGGTCCAGGGAAGAACCCATACAATTTTGGAGCAGATCACCATTTGATTCACTGCGGACACTGTGGATATTTTGATAATTAATTGAGCATAAAAATATTCATAATTCCTGCCAGCATTTTGGTAAAAGATGCAGTCACAGCACATACAGCTGATTGGTATGAATTTTTCCAAGAATGCTTTTAATGCATATTGCCAGTGGAAGAAGTTTGGCACCAGAATGTGCAAACTTTCCTTTATTTTCCATGCATGCGGAGGCAGATTTTCTGGAAGAACAACAACAAGAAGAAGAATTACCCAGCCCTTATTAAATACAACACTTATAGGAAAGTGTGGGCTGTCAGCTTTGTGAGCTCTATGTGTTTAATTACATGTTCACTGCTTCCTAAGACTGAACTAACCTCATCTTTAGGTTTGGCTGATATTGGCAAATTTAAAAACTGCGATTTTCTTTACTAAATAATTAAAATGTGGCGACATAATTCTTATGTGTGCTTTCAAATGGCATTTCTTTGCTTCCTCAATATAAAAAGGAAGAAAGAAATATCTTAAAATTAATTTCAGAAATGCTCCTTTTGCCCTCGGCCAGCTGGAGGGGCGTGTCCCAGTCTGTATTTGATTGACAGCAGCTGGTAAATTGAGGCCTAAAAGAGGAAGAGAGACTGCGGCCTTCACGACAGCGACACTGTTAGCTGGGATACTTAAGAATGAAGACCACACACGCATCTAAATGGACTAAAGTGAAATTTATGGGTGAGTTTACTTTGACTGTGCTGCAGCCGAGTGGCTCACTATCCTGTAAACCAACATTTAGCAGTGCATTTCCCACCTCTGAATTGTTTGTTGCTAAAAGGTGCAGGACAAGACACTTATTTGTAACTTAATGATTAATGCTTAATGATCTTGTTTTAAGGCATTTACCTTTTTAAAAAAAAAAAATCTAGACTTCTTTTATCTAGACTGGAACAATTTATTTTAAGATTTCTAAGCTAGTAGAATTGTCTTGCTGCTTGGACAGATCATTTCGCCTCATTCTGTGTTTATTTCTTGTATTTTAGCTAGTCTTCTTTGCGGTGTCTGTCGTTGTTGCTCTGGCTACATAACCATGGCGTAGATGCATATTATGGAATGGTGAGCATTCACCGCCCTGCCAGTTTAAACTGCCCCGCCTTCAGAATGCCAATGGCAAGATCCCGGTCGTGTGTCAGCCGTAGCAATTCTTGCATTCTAGTCATTTACTCTCCAATCTTCGCGTTTTTATTTTATTTTTTATTTTAGATACTTAATTAATCCCGCAGGGGGAAATTCTTTAGGATTAGGATTTTAGGATTAGTTGGATAAAGGCTTTGTGGTTGTTTCTCTAAAACACAAACCTCGTATGTGTAGAATTATCACAAACTCTGCCTTACAAAAAGACGTACAACCAATTTTAAAATAGCCGAGAGAAAAGGATGTATCGAATTGGGCCCAAAAAAAATGAGTGGTGTGTTTTTAAAAAATCTCTAATGCTGTTACAAAACACCCAGATTAGGCTTTAAGATAAGGATATGACGGCACATTGAGTCTCTCACCACAGTAATAGCATATGGATCCCTAAGCTCTAGTAGTATGTCATTTTAGAGACTCTAGACTACGACGGCAGATCAGGGATGAAGCACACATCATCAGTTCTATTTGCATTGTACCTGTACGCCTCTTCCAAGCATGCTTTCTCCACCATTGTATGAATGACTGGCTCCTCTCCCTCTCTGGTTGTCAGACTGGAAGCATTATTTGCCATGGATGCTCCATCTGATCATGTCATGTTGTCTATTGAAGCGCTCCTGCCTCATTACAGGAGAAGGAGAGTGTGTGTTGTGTGAAACATAAAAAGCGTCATAGCTGTGTGTCTACCCTGTTATTCCCCCGACCTCTGAATAGACGTAGCGCCATGTGTCGCACCGGTGTTGTATGACTTCGGCAAACAGTGACAGCAAATAATGGGATATCTTGTTTGTGCGTGTGTGAACCCCACAATACGGTTATCCCACAGTGTGGAAGGATGAAATTGTCTGAGGCCAGCTATACCGTTTAGAGATCAAATAATTCCATATTTTTCTTCTTCTAATAAGCTCAAATCCCTGTTTCATGAACACACGGGATTGTTTTGTCTCCCTGATCCCACTGTGGCCTCCTCGTGTTGCAGCCCACATGGCTTTGACAAAGTTGTGGCTGGTTATTGCTTTTCAAAGCTCCAGCCCCGTCTATACTTAAATGACTCCGTACACCAGACGCGGAGGTACAGTATGGGCCCTGGACTGAAAGCTCAGGTGGCTAAAGTTCTGACGGAGGGGACGAGAGAAGGGGAGGAAGTGAAAATATAAAGAATAGAAAGGTTAAAGAGGTGGATGATGGGAATTAAAGAGAGGTGAACTGACATGAAAGAAACAGGGTGGCACTAGGGGGGTGAGTGATGTCTAGTTTGATAAGGAAATGTAGTTTCTGCTCTTTTTCCCTCCCTCATTTTGCAGGTCTGCATTTCTCTCCCTCCCTCCGTCAGACTCACTTCTCCAGCTCTCCCTTTTTCCCCCCTTTTTTTTTTACACTTCTAATTTCTTCCTTACTCCACCCCTTAAATCATACCTGTTTTCTCCTTCCTCACGTCTTCCTCCCTCGCTGTCCTCCTCTCTATTTCTTCCCCCTGTAATGCCTCCACTTGTCCCCTGCTCCTCCCGTTCTGCAGCAGGTCCCTGCGCCCTATAGCTGAGCCACCGGGACCCGCTGACAAATCGATACATCACTGTAATTGATTCTGTCGGGGCCTCAAAGTGTTTAATGAGACCCCCTCCCTCCTACTCCTCCTACTCCTCCCACTCCTTTTTTTGCACGTGGGCTTATAGGCACAAGACGGTTTAATGGTTAAAGGAGCAGAAGCATCCATGTGCAGCAAAGTGCCGAGGGTGGTTGGTGTGGGATGGGGGTTGGGGGGGGGGGAATGAATGCAGATAAAGGGTTTTGGGCGAAGGTGTAGGCAAGTTTTGGATGTTGGGGGTTAATCAGAGCAGGTCTCAAGTTTCTATTGGTCCAGCTGGTTAATTATGGTATGAGGCGTAGGCGTAGTGATATTAATGAGGGTGATGAGGTTTCTGAGATATGTGGTGTTGCGTCGTCCTGATTTTGAATTGTTGGGGAGAAATAAAGACTATACCCGAGCTCTTCCTTTATCCACGACTCGAATAATATTTAAAGCTAGGGTTAACCAGACGTACACATGGATAATCTTACGCTAACATTAACTAGCATACCACTGTTGTCAGATTTTAAACCCACAGTTACAACCTCACCATTTGTTCTCTATGACGGATAGACAGCCCGTGTTGACTGCATCCTCCCAATCATTTCTGTACTTTCTTTTCTTTTTTTTCTCACTGCAAAGTAGTGCCGATCGCTATGGCAACATCATCATGTGCGATGATACCCGATTCCACAATCAGTTAAGATTTTTAATGTAGTGTGAGCCTGGTGTGTGTATACTTGTGTGTGTGCGTCCTCTCATATGTGCTCTTACTGTACTTGCTCGCAGCTTCTCTTCGACAACATGAACGTGTTGATTGCATTTTCATCAATTATAGTCTGTTTTATCTTTGACCCACATCCTGCAGTGGGTAACCAGAGGCGGTCACACACACACACACACACACACGCGCACACACACACCCAAAAAAAGATGGTTTGGGGGTGTGTGAGGAAAAAAATTTGTAATGAAACTGAAAGAGGAGGCAGTTGAGATTAAATTCCAAATCTGTTCGCAGCTGAAAGGGTGCAGAAGGATAGAGAACTGATGGAGAAGACAAACTGATAGAGGATGAGAATGTGTGTGTGTGTGTGTGTGTGTGTGTGTGTGTGTGTGTGTGTGTGTGTGTGTGTGTGTAATCTATATGTGTACATGTTGGGATGGGGAATCTTATTGGCTGTGAGTCATTAATATCAGCAGCCTGTAGGACACTAATGAATAACATTGGAACATATCAGCTCCACATTCTCTCCTCGTCACTCTTCACACTCTCTCTCTCTCTCTCTCACTCTCATTTCTCCCAGCGTTAATGAGAAACACCTGTTAGAGCCTCTCATTAGGCATCCTGTGTTTGGATCCCATTAGAGTTCCTGTTTCTGCTATCTTTGTCTCAATTATAAAAAAATAAAAAAATCTGCACTTTCCAGGACAGCATTTTTCAATATTCACACTACAGAGGGCGAGGTTTGAGTTTGTCCTGGTGTTGGATTTAAAGACATTTCTTACTAGTGCTGAAGCAGCGCGGGTATACTGCTGCATCCAGCTTGATTTTGTTCCAGCGCAGTAAATTTTATGTACATACATTGTGATTTATTTACATATGATTAATCCCATCTGGATGGTGCTCATTGGTGATTTCCCACTCCTAACACTGTGATAATTAACGCCGCCTTTACCTGACAACTGGCTGATCCTCTTGTAATTTAAAATCAGTCCAGAGGGTCCTTGTGTTTTAAAATGAGAGCAAAAAAAAAGGAGTTGTGTGTTTACTGGCTTCTATTTGTTGATATTTTGGAAAGTTGGCACCATTAAGAGTAGGCTAAGTTATCGATAAGCGGTTCCTGTTTGTGATGCACCCATATATGTACAGAAAACTATCACAAAGCATCATCTATATGCTGATGGTTCCTTTCGCTATTTAGAAATTTTTTGCAATTTTAATTTGGCAACAACTTATACCATTCTTAAGAAGAGTGAGGTTAGTTTTTGAAGGTCCGTGCATCTTTTGGTAATTCGATTTTCGTTGCAGAAACGGATATCAAAAAATGAAAAAGGAAGGGTTATTTGATTTTTTTGTTTCAAAATACAGAAAAGAAAATTGAAATACAATTTTTCGTGTTTTGAATAAGACAAAAAATCACTAGAAAACAGAAACAAAAAAGTCTGTTTTTTTTGTTTTGTTTTCACAGCCCAGATGTGATCGTCTGGCTTCAAAACTAGAGCACCAAATGCTAATTTAGCACTGCCGGTGTGCCAGAGTTGCTTTAGCCTGGCAAAAATGTGTTTGGAACACAACTTGTATGGTTTTAGACATGGTAAAACAAAGTCTGTCATCTGTAGAAATATGTGCCCCTGGTTGTCCAACTGAGACTTCCTGGCCAGGGTAGTTTGGCGTAGCGCCTCGTGCTGCTTGTTCAAACATTAGACCTTAAATATTATTTTTCTACACGCGTAAATATATCATTTTAGAATGTATATGCATAAAAGTAAATGTGTTCTTGACTGTTTGGTCTTTCTGTTTTTGTCCTGACACACACACACCGACACACTTCCTCTGTCCCTGAACAATGTGTGTGCAGGATACTACTGCCAATGACGTGATTAATGGCTTGTTTGTCTGTGTGACTACACCCGTACCTCTCATCCTAATTAAAGATATTTCTGCTGATTTGGCTGGGGCCCCCCCCATGGAGCACGACGCTTATAATAAAATTCTTGCTGAGGCCTGTTAACCTGATGCTGTGTGGTAGTTTGATGAAGGCTTCTTACTCTTTGATGGGAAGTGTGGACATGCCCAGTGTGTTAACGAAACTCTGTGTGAATGTATGTGTGTGTGTGTGTGTGTAAAAATGCAATAACCATGTTTATTTATGAATCATTTGTCATCCTAATGATCTTTCCCATAAGTGCTTATAGATTTTTATATCTTTTCTAGATGTTTTTTTTCTTTTCTGCTTTGTCTAGACTTGGGGAAAACTTTCAGGAAACTCAACAGAGATGAGCACGGTTGATAGACGGCTAAAGGCTCTAATACAGCTCCGTGTTAAACGAGGCGCTATGCTTCAGACTCACGGACTGAATTCTAGTTCACCATAAAAAGACTTTTAGTGTTTCAACCCATGCGTGTGAAAGCGTGCGTACAAGCCCCTGTGAGCCTATGTGGGACAACTGTGCAGAGTACACGGTATGTGTGGCCGCGAAAGCGCACAAACAACTGTTTGGTGCAGCGCCGTGTTAAGGCTAAACACACTTAAGGCTAAGCAATCAGCGAGTAAAGTTTCCTCGCCGCTGTCATTAAAGCTCCACATAAAAGCTTAAGCTGCTTTTATCCTTCTAGGGAAGAAAGGGAGAATGTCAGCACATAATTAAATTAGATGAAAGGAGGGGAATTAGAGGCTTCCTCCTCTTTAAACACAAACGACTTAATCAGAACCTTGGGCTAAATGAGAGACAGACGGCTACATGATCATGTGGAGGATAAACATCCCTCTCCTTGCCTCCATCTTTTTTTTTTTCTTTTTTTTTTGCGCTGTCTCACTTTTCCACACGTCTTTATTATCTCTCTAACTTTCAGTGTGTCTCTTACCGTCTGTCTGTCAGTCTGTCTCTGGGTCTATTGGTTATTTATCTTCTGCCATCCATTTGTTTATACAACCTGTGTATTTTAGCTGTGCACAACCCTTCTTCATGTCTCCCATCCCCGTCTTTGCTCCCTATTCCCATGCCTTTGCTCCGTTTTAAATTTCACCTCTCGCTCTCTCCACTCTCCCCTGCCCATTTTCTCTCCCTTTGAAAAGAAAAGTCGGTACCTCGAATGCACCACCTGCAGCATACAGAGTTTCAGGTGTTAGAAGCTTGTTCTATAAGCCCTTATTGATTGGAAATATGAATCCAATCATACCTTAGAATGATCTGTTTTATCATGTTTGCCCTCGGAGAATGCCTTGAATGTCAGCTTATTTTTACGTGAGCCTTCAAAACACCGGTTTGAAGGAGGGCATGATGCAATAGGGAGTGCATCAGAGGAAGAAAAAGCTTCTGAAATCTGGTTTGTTAGATTGAGCTCTGCCTTTAATATCAGAGACGGATTTCATTCTGAAATGAGATCCAGCACTGCATCAAACTGACACTAATAGATACTAATGAATATATTAGTTATCAGAGGAAAGTCTTTTAGAGTATTATACCATCACCACAGGCTCTAATTAGCATGCAAAAGTTTACTCAATCAAATTTGATCTATTGCTGTATGCATAAATATATACATATGTCTATAGTACACATGTTAAAGGTACAGTTTGATGTTTTAGCTGTTTTTTTTTAAAGAGATGGATGAGAAGATCAATACCAATCTCATGTATGTATGGTAAACATGAATCTAATTCCAGCAGCTGGTTAGTTAACTTCAGCTTGTTGTATTTTGTATTTTAGTATTTATTTTATTACATGTCAGAAAGGAAGAAATAACAAGTTGTCTCTTTTACAGAGAATTATGTCTTTTGCAGTCTATTTCTGAATTCAATTTTAGCGCGCCTCAAGGTGAATTGCTCATAGGTGTGAATGTCAGCGTGCCTGTCTAGGGTGTACTCCGCCTCTCGCCCAATGTCAGCTGGGATAAGCTCCAGCGCCATGCGACCCTGCAAAGGATGGTTGCATCTAGAAAACGGATGGATGGTTCAAACTTCTGCTTCTAGACTGCATTCTCTCCCTGGGTGATGATCCTATGATAGACAGCAGGGCTGCAGCTGTTTACTGACACTCTCCCACAGACATGCAGACACTCTCAGCCTCTCTACGCCGCGAGCTCGGCTCCACCACTGATACCACATAGAAACGGCCATGAATGTCCTTCGAGTGTCTTGTCAAAGCTCCAGCAGACTCGGTGTGTGGACACGGAGTCTAACAACTGGTCATGGCTGGTTAACTCTTGATATGGCTGTCCCACTGTTTAGTAAGGCACTCTGGTCTGTGTTGCCTTATCTCCTGCGTCACATGCATTAGGCCACGCCCCCTGCAGTAGTTGTCCTGTGGAGTCCTCTGGAGCATCATTTGAATATAGGATGGAGGCAGCTAGCAGAGAGAGCTCAAGTTGAACTTGCATGATAAAAGCATAAAAATGTTGTTGTCTGGTTGACTAACACACACCAGCATGCACTAGAGAAGAGTGTGTGTGTGTGTGTGTGTGTGTGTGTGTGTGTGTGTGTGTGTGTGTGTGTGTGTGTGTGTGTGTGTGTGTGTGTGTGTGTGTGAAATTCAGTATGAAAGCCTGTTGTCCCACCAACTTCACTGCAGACCTAAGGGAAGCCATGAGACTGCTAATTAGCAGCACAGAGGGAAGCAGCCCCAACAACAAATCAAATCTGCTTTTGAAACCAGCTCCCCCTGAGACTCTATGGAAACGGGGCAATTTAGTAACCAAGGCGATGAAAAATGATGTCATTTATTTCAGATTCCAGCATTAATGTCATTTTTATTTAAAATGAGATGTGTGTGTGTGTGTGTGTGTGTGTGTGTGTGTGTGTGTGTGTGTGTAACATATCCTCCCATGTGCCACTTTTTTTCTCAGAGTTCTTGTCCCTGCACTCGTCTCATTTGCCCATTTAGTGTTTTCGAGGAGGGAAATGTTTGTGCTCAGAGAGAGAGACCAGGTCATTCAGAGGGCATTTTTTGATCTTTTTTTTTCCTCTGCAAACATGTTGTGAGTCACCATGTGTAGATAGCAGCAGATATATCTATGTAATGGTGTGTATATCTGCATTAAACTCGTGCACTTTGGAGGCCCACAGTTGCTTGCGGTTTTGCTAATTCACAAAGGGAAAGCTGTTAGAAGTCTTGATATAAATTTAAAGGGAGAGTACTTGCACAGCCCATTCGGGGGATTAGAGATGGATGCATGCATCTACCTCATAGGAATCATAGAATAATACCAAAGAAATAACCGGGTGACTGAAACTGATATATTGGGAATGAGTGTGGGAAAGGAATACAAGAAAAGAAAGATAGCAGTGGAGTGAAATACAAGGACATCACATCCTCCACGCACATATTCAATTTGCTCTCCATCTATTATTCATCTGCTCATCCATCTATCCACCACCACGATTACAAAGGTCAAGCTGTCCTCACCTGTACTGTATGCAATACAGACACAAAAAGAGAGAGAGAGAGAGAAATTCATCAATAAGCATTAATGCATTGCCAAATACAATGTGTGTTCAAACCATTATGCTCTGCAGGCTTCAGAGTCACTGGCCAAATTGGCAAGATAAAGTGCACTTGCATGCTGTGGTGAAAAGCAGATGGAACAGGAAAAACAGTAGTCGGGGTTCTCAGCACAAACAGCAAGAGCTACAGTAAAGCTACGGCTAACAAGCTAATTAAAATGTTCCACAAGTTGAGAATTAGACACCATTTTAACACTTTTACTATTAGTACCCCCAACATCCTGGAAGGTCTTTGGCAATTACGCAGCTTGTCATATGGACTCATTGACACTTTTTGGATGACGGGTAAATCCAAACCTCTGGAACTTTATCAAGGCAACAGAGGCAGAATCAGCCTTTTTTTTTAAGATAAGATATCCCTTTATTAGTCCCACAGTGGGGAAATTTTTTGTTGTTGTTTTTTTTTAGATGACCAAGTCAGACACAGAGGCTATGTGACATTTTCTATGACTATATTCAGACGTTTTGGGAAAGACTTAATTGTCTTGCCAAGAGTTGAAGGAGTATAGAAGAGGATTAGAACTGCATAAACATTTTTTTTTAGACGTCTGACTATGACTTTATTCTCAGAATTATGGGATTATTGTGAGAATTCTGACTTTAAAGACAGAATAAAAAAAAAATCATGTGGCTCTTCCGTAGACGAGACGTTTGATACCACTCATGTCTAATTAGAAACGGTACATAAAATCTGCTGTTTATGTACAGATTAAAGCAAAAAAAAGGTTGAGTTTTAGAGCTGCTTGTAGAGCCCAGCTTGGTGCTTTCCTCCTGAATTCCAGCCCTTAGGCAAAACTAAGATAATCAACTCCCAGCTCTAGATCTATGGCTAATGCACAGATTCAACACAGTAAATATTGCTTTTGGTGCATAATCTGCCATATTTGTAATATGTGAAATAAAAAAACCCACCAAGAATAAAGGAGAATTATAGAGACTGCACTGGAAACGATTAAGGAGAGCTCTGATGGCGTATTAAGAGCAAATTCTTCAGGCTCATCCACCTACTCGGCATGGAGACCCATTTGGAGAAAGGGCATGCTCGAATCCAGGAGAAAATGCAAACGATAATGAGATGGATGACATGCATGGTAGCATGTGATAAGGAACATTTACTCTTTGAACAGGCTCAACCCATATTTCTCGGGGATACTACTATATTAGCCTATGCTCCATGTCAATTATTTAATCTGGTATGAGTGCACTCTGTGAATCGCAGAGTCATGTGCTGGTTGAGCTTCGTTTTTTTTGTTGCACCATTCCCAGGAAGGAGGTCATTAAGAAATGGTAACTAAGAAAAAAAACTAAGAAAGAGGAGACATTATCAGTAACTAAACTACTGAATAGAGTGAAGGTGGAAGAAAACAAGTAGCTGAGAAACACGCAATAACCTCGAAAATGTGTTAGAGGTGGAAAAGGTATGAATATAAGACAAGCATTGAGCCGGCAGAACAGAAGAGTAGTGGGAAAAAAAAGACAAAGGGGAAAATAATGGGCAATTGAGTCATCGGGATTCAATAAAAGTTGATGGAGCAGCATCAACAGATTGAGTTTTACAAACGGAGATAACACAAAAAAAACCCATTATAAAATCCTACTGGAGCCTGTTATATCTCAAATATACCTTAATTGATATGTTGATTGTGTGTTTGAGCTTTGTTTACATCAGCAGTGACAGTAAAACACAGCCAAAATAACCGTGTGTTTGTGAATAATGATCCGACAAACCCAATTTAGCTGTAAGCAACCCATTAAAATATGATCACCTATAAAGTTAAATGGTTTCCGTTTATACAGCCCTATTCTAGCCAGGACTGCTCAAAGCCTTTAACAACACATGCCGCACTTACACTGATGGCAAGGACTGCCCTGCAAGAGGCCACATGCTCATTAGGAGCGATCTAGCGCTCTCAATCCAAAGCATCAGATTTCTACATGTTAACACATATATTAACACAACAAGGGAACGTCCATCTGGACGCTTCAACAACGAACCGCCGACTTTACGACGACCTGCACATTCCAAATGTTTGTTGAGGGAGATTTGATGGATACGTGCTGGATTTTATGCACCTGCTAGCTAAGGGGTGTGGCTGAAACACTTGACCTCAGTAATAAGAAGGGTTTCCACTGACTGTTGCCCATAGAGTGTAGTCGAAAAGGTTAAGGTTCAGAACATACTTAACATGCACGTAAGTAAGCTCGAGCTGCACTGCTGCAAACACACACATACGGACACGACGCGCCTCATTCTCCTCAAGCGTCATCGACACCCTCCCAATTTGGCGGTCTATTTCAGGTGCAACAATTACCCATCTCTCCCCACTTTCAGCCCCACTACCTCCCCAGCATCCACATGTGGGCTCCGATTAAGGGGTTCAAGACCTTTTTCTCATCACTCCCCAATATATATTGGGAGTGGTGAGTTCGGAGCCTGGATGTCAAACTCAGTCTATTTGTCCCGCTGCTGTAATAATGAACATTTTCAAACTTGTGAGGCGTCTGAACTGTTATGAGACACAGGTTGAACTCATGCCTGACTGCTGTTGCGGTGATTAGATTGCTGTAGCGGTAATACTGGCTAAATGCCCAGATGGAGGGACTCATTATTGATGTGCATAATTTTAGGAAGCCTTTCCCCGTCTTTGTTCCCTTAATCTCTGTCTATCCCGTCTCATCTGCTTACCCACCTGGATTTACCTGATCAGTCAGCTCTATATAAGAACTGTCTCTGTTAGTGTCTGAGGCTGTGATCAAAGGCAGCGTCGTCTGCTTTAAAAGGAAAGTCATGGCTGATTTGTGAGGTGCGCTGAGAAGCCTCTTTAATTTTTATGTTTTAGAGTGATGCTGTGCCTCTGTGTGAACTTTTGTCTGGCAGTTTTGAAGTTCAACTCTTTACTTCCAGGGTTTGTTGAGTTTTATCCTCCTGTGCTTGTTGTGTGACGCGGTGGGTTGTGTGTTTACAGCGTTTTTGTTTGTGTGCACGTAGAAAACTGCTGCCTGTTTGCATTTCATTACTTGCATGTTGAAAATGGCTTGGTGTCAACTTTCTGTGTTAATTATCTCGGAACTAATTGTGCAGTGTGTTCAGGACAAGTATGCTCTGAGGACTTGACTGCATCTTGTTGTGTGTTAACATGGTTGTGATTCTGTGATTGGGGAATTTTATTTTCTCCCACAAACATCCCAGAAAAATAGGAACATCTTGGTGTAATATTCCCTAGATCTACTGTATGTCATAAGGGTGGCTAAGCTAAAGCTCTGTTTCCAGGCTTCTTATTGATTAATTGTCCCTTAACTATGAGCTAAATGAACAACATCCACCTGTTCTTTCAAATATGAAAACAGTATAGCGGTGGCTACCTGCGAGGAACTCTGTGGTATCATTCCTCCACGTAATGCTAATTTAAAACTGGTGTGATAGTTGCACAAAAATCAAATCAGTGACAATGAAATCACGTTAACCTGAGGGCACATTTTGAAAGCATCAACACGGTGCAGGTGTCTGTATAACGGCGTTACTGTGACTATCTTCATCCATCATATTTAATGTAATGTGAGCATCGTGCACGTGGATGGCACATGCTGCTGCTGGACGGCTCTGCCGGTGCCACCATCCAGGTATTGCTTAACAGCCATGATTCAGAACGGACACCTTGATGCATTGAAAATATTTTCCTCTTTACTACTCCAGAGCTGCAGGACCATTATACTGAGCTTGTTCTTAATGAGGGGTGTGAGGGGGAAACGCCGCCCTAACAATCCTAATGCAATGTTTATGCACTAGTGGTGGTTCGTGTATCTATACATCTTCCTCTGACACCTCTTTGTTAACACTGTTTAACGATCCAGTGGGTGACATTTAGGTTCTATTGCATGAAATGGGAAACAGTGTTAATAATTATGTTTTCATTAGTGTATTATTACTTGAAAATGAGAATACTTCTTTTTTTGTTACCATACAAAGAGTCTTCCAGGGAGCAGGGTTCTCCTCCAAGGAATCTGCTTCTACAGTAGCCCAGAACAGACAAACTAAACACCAGCTCTAGAGAGGGCATTTTGCTTTTTTTTTTTTTTTTTGCAGTACTGTACTTCTACCTCATGTTTTAAAAAAAAAAAAAAAAGGGAGAGTGAGTGGAGGGGTATTCAGTTAGTTGCAATCTGCAACCTCACTACTAGATCCCACCTAATCCTCCACACTGTTTCTTTAAATTTTGCAGCTCTTCATTTTTGCTTGTTCTGTCCACAACTTGGTTATCGTTATTTCATTCTTATGTTGTTCTGAATTTGGTGCTAGCAAGAAGTGTTGAACAAGTTGAAACCTTGAAACCGGGGCAACAAAAGACTGGGGAGGTTGAGGAAGGCTAAAAAAAAAGCACCTGTTGAGACTATTTTACAGGTAACCAGGCTCATTGGTAACAGGTGATAGTGTAATGATCGGGTATGAATAAGGCCTCTTGAAAGGCTCAGTTGTACAGAAGCAAGATGAGGCGAGGTTCACCACTTTTAAAAAGTGACACATACTTTTATAAAGGTGGCTGTCCACCATTCTTACTCTGGTTTCACTGCATGAGGGATTCACACCAAGCAATGCATGTCATCCTATGTAATTGGCTCTAATTCATAAAAGCCGTACTGTTTACTGTGTCAGAGCTATATGAGGTTACTTACTGCTAATGGAAATGCTACTATGTCACATTAAAAAATATTATTGTAGGGTTGTCCCGTTTTATAGGGGAATATTTCAACCACTACCCCTTGTAACTCTGTTTCAAGGGGGTGAGGCAAGGGCAAGGATAGGGGTAGGGGTGAAAATAAGAGATTGAGATGGGCCTCATTGTGTCTAGGAGCAGCCTTCAAACGGTTGAGAAAGTATTCCTCCTATATTCTGTGGCCACGTGACCCCACAGCTTTCCCATCCAAATTACACACCTCACCACCATCCGTGTTTCTGTTACATTGGAGAGTGTCAAGGAGCAATCGTCACACATTGAAGAGGGAGTGAACGTTAGCACAGCAGACATTTTGACATGTCACTGCAGAAAAAACACAGTGTTTCTAACTTCATTGATAATGCCTTCCATGCTTGGACAAAAATGACACACTGACATCCCCATAAGATCTACCGAACATCAGAGTATGATCTGCAAGTATCAGTCCAGATCTGGTGATCCAGAATGTTTACATTTAAAGGGCTCATGGAAAATGTGTTACTGCGAGGTTCCGAATAATAATCCCACAGACTTACAATTAAGATCAAATTGTAGCCGAAACTGTGCCAATTCAGTTGAGTGTCACATTTGATGTGGCTCAAATTACTGAGCTGGATCCTGCGGCGAGGGTCAAACTATAATGAGACTGTTGCTTTTAGACATAATGGGGAAAGTGAGCTGCCTTTGTGGAGGTCTGCACTCTGAGTGCTGTCTAGTTATTTTTATTATAGTTTTAATTAGGCCTGGTTGATAAAATTAGAGCGATATGCACTGGTGATGGACACTTAATGAATTGCTATATATATATATATATTTGAGTTTCTATGTATAGTGACATTCAAACAGTCAATCATTTAACTGGTTTGCTGATCAGTTGCACCACCTGTATGGCCACATGCATGAGTTTTGGAGAATTTATTTTGAGTTATAATCTATCGGTGAGGTGTGTGATTAACTTTCATTGTTTGGGCCTAATATAAGGTTCTGGGTTAATGTAATGGATGGACTGTGATTTTATGGTAATGTATGTAAATCAACATGAGCATTTCATTCATAGCTACTACAGTCAGCCGCGGGCAACCTTTACCATAACCTTAAATGACAGCAAACAGACACTCACTCACAGACATAAGCTAATGGCTCGTTGACTTGGCATTCAAAGAAAAAGCCCTCATTAGTTCTGATGTCCCTCCTAAAAAGGACACTAACTGTCCATGTTTATGTGCCGGCATGTATCAGAGGGTTGATGTCAGACATATGCATCTAACCATTCAACCGGTCTGCAGCACAGCGTGCACACACCAAGGCATATTCATTAGAGGGGTGCGAGACCCTGGTACTTGGAAGCTCGGTGAAGCGTTCATAGCTGTGGCTGGTTGTAGAAAATGAAAACATATTGGGAGAAATTTGGATGAACGGTATCGGAGAATACGAGTGGAACATTAGGGGCATCCCTGAACAGACAATCAGCTCCAGTCAGGGACAAACTGGATCGCAAATGAATTCAGGCAGAAAGCTCAGACATTTTCCAGGCCAAGAATTTCACAACAGGAAGGACGAATAATGGCAGAAATTATGTTCAGTGGCTTGTACATAATATAATGTGAAGCAGGCTTTTATGTCAAATAGTGATTCACAAACCGTTTTCTGCTCTCGGAGAACTGTGACCATCAGTCATCATTTTAAAATGTGTTGCCTTGTAGTAGGTGAAATATGATTCGATTAGTTTCCTCTGCTTTCCGAGACAAAACCAAAAAACAAAAGCACCACCAAATAATACAGATACAAAAACAATAATAAAAATACCGTAGAAAAACATTCCAATACTTTTTTTTCTGATGTATCCGACTTACTTAAAGTACCTTAAAAGATACTGAATTACCACTTTGTCTCACTAATTCTTTCAGTTTGACAAAGTCGTCTTTTTGTTTTGTTGTTAGGAAAGTAGATATTTGATTTTACACTAAAGTGTCTGTCTTATGAGCAGTTTAATGAACATTTTCCACGCTGATCAAAGTTAACAGACAAGAAGAACAAGACAAGGCAAATTTATTTATGTACAGCCATTCAGACCCAAGACAATTCCTTTACGGAGGCATAGAATGAATTAAAAAGAATTCACTAAGAACATTAAAAAGAAATCAAACATTAAGAGCACGGGAGACAATTAAAATCAAGACATTGGAATACAGAGAAATTGCAAGACACGGCAATAGAAATTTAAAATGCAAAGACGAGTAAATAAATAGAGATTAAATTTAGAGAGATTAATAAAAGTAGATAAGAACTGTTTTTAATTTAAGGGAAAGCAATAGTGTTCTAAGACCTGATTTAAATGAGCCGACAGCTGGAGCAGGTACTCGGGTAGAAGTTGGAGGTCTGCAGCCTGTTGTCTGCAACTCTCCATGTTGGTGCTTTACTTCCTGCAGTATTTAAAACTGATGCATCGTCAAATAACGCTGAAAGTCGTTTGTTCTGTTTCTAGAGTGCTTTGCAATTAAAATCACCCCATGTCTTACCAGAATAAGTCATCAGTAGTCATAGACGGCGTTATTACAGACGCAATGAGTCTGTTGCCGGGACAATGCCATCTTCAGCTGTGGATGTCATAATTTTTTAAATCTTTACTTAGAAAGAAAATACTTACTGTTGTGGTTTTCTTTTGTTGCTTCTGAAAAATTTGCCACGATCTTGCCGATGATTCGCCAGGCATTCTGGGGGATATCTCCTACCCCTACGTCTTGAGAGCGCCTCTGAAAAACCTCCCTTTGGAATGTGCCTCTGAAAAAGTAACACAATCGAACCTGTGTATAAAGTTTGTCCGTCTCCTGTAGCATCATTGTCTGTCTCCGCCTAATCTAAAATCAATTGAACAAAGATTGATTAGAAGCATAGATTTTTCACAGGAGGAGCAGGAGTAAACTGCATTTACATTAACCCTTTCATGCGAGGTTACCTGGAGAGAGGCTAAAGATTTCTCCAAAGTCACCGCTTGAGGGGGTGATGGCATCAGCCAAAAACCTGCTGCAGCTGTCTGTTATTACAAAATATAATAATGGAATATGTAGAGGAGGCAACCAGAAGTC